>CM044431.1:203017951-203148794 GCA_024363595.1 Xenopus borealis
CCCCCCCCCCCCAGCTTTGCGCCCTAGACACGTGTCTACACTGCCTACCCCTTGGCCCGGCCCTGCTTTCTCCACAACTCTGGTAGTGCCACCCTGTGCTGGCAGAGAAATTAGTTAGATAAATCAGCTACACAGAGTGCATAACAATGTTGTGCAGCTCTGTAACAACAGACACAATTGTACCATCTCTCACGATGTAGGCATATTGTACATTTAAGAATAAAAAAGATTCACTAAGGTTTATTTTCTTCCATAACTTTTTAGTAGCCAAAAACTTGTATGTACATAAACAAAATCAAATCATAGAGAATATTTATTAGAAAATCCTCCCTTTTACCTCCCATTATAACGATTCCCTTCAGCAGCGGATATTACTGTGCAACAAAAACCCTGAATATACTTTATTTTATAGCTTGCTAATTTGTGAGATGAGGCCTCTAAAGTACAGGAACCCATAAAATCCCCATGTGTCTCTGTTATCTCCCAATGTCTCATTATTTGGGATCAAGAAACAGCTTTTCCTTTTATTTCCAATCTGTGTTTTTCGTGTACTGCCATTTATTGTCTTCAGAAAGGTAACTCATAAACTTGATGTTTTTTTTTTTCTCCATCAGGTAATACATTTAAATGCACACAAAATTATTCTGAGTGCAGCACGATTATAATATCCTTGACAAGACCTAGATTGGAATATAGGCTGTTATGAGGAACAGTGACAGATCATTGATAAATCTTTTCTTCTAATAAAATCCTATGCTGAACACAAAAAACAAGTAATATATATTTTCTGCTTAGGTTGTAAAAGTGAGATTGTAATTGGAGATGTGATATTAAAGAATGCAACCTGCTCATGAAGTATTTTATTGCTCTTTGCTGATAATTGGATACCAGCTACACATTTGGCTTTTCTTACACAATGACACTTGAATGACATAATGAAATAAAACAGCTATATGCTGAGCACAACTACCATTGCTGGAAACTCAAAGTTTGGGGCCACAAAAGGAAGCCCTCATAGTATTCGTTGGGATCATGTACATTTAAGAATTTCTTTTGCCTTTACAATTATTATTTATACAGCTAAATCTGAATTCTTTCAATAATTTTTTGTCTAGCTGGTTAGTTGTCCATTTAGGTTTAGCAATGTTTTTCATTACTCTAAGGCAGGGGTCCCCTATGTGGACTGGCTGCCTACAGAAGGATCTGTTTGTCAGTAAACCTGGATTTTATTAACCAAAACTTGCCTCCAAGACTAGAATTCAAAAATAAGCACCTGCTCCGAGGCCACTGGGTGCAAGATCTAAGGGGTTAATCATGGAAGCAACATGCTAGTTACTCATGAGCCACTGGTTGGGGATCATTGCGCTAAGGCAGGGATCCCCAACCTTCTGAACCCGTGTGCAACATTCAGGAGTAAAAGGAGTTGGGGAGCAACACGAGCATGAAGATTGTTCTTGAGGTGCCAAACAGGTGCTGTGATTGGCCATTTGTTAGCTCCTGTGTGGATTTTCCACCTACATTGAGGCTCTGTTTGGCAGGACACCTGGTTTTTATACAACCAAAACTTGCCTCCAAGCCTGGAATTCAAAAATATTCTCCTGCTTTGAGGCCACTGGGAGCAAGATCCAAGTGGTTGGAGAGCAACATGTTGCTCACAAGCTACTGGTTGGGGACCACTGTTCTAAGGTAACAAGAATGCATAAGCTGATCAGGGCTTATGCTGAAGATACCAGCTGAAGATGCCAGCCTCGCAGTTTCTTTCATGCAAAACCTTCTCATGACTTAGGTGACTTTCTTGCATCATTCCTATGTATTCTATAACTATAGACCTATTATTTATTAAGCTGCCATGTGCTGCAAAAGGCTGAATTTTGTGTGCATAAAAACTCCATAGGGCACCTTGATGATGTGCACCTTGTTAATTAGCCCTGCTGCATGAGTGCTCCTATATCCTATTGGCAACTGTTGTCAATGTAACATTATGGTTGCATATCCCAGCACTTTACAATCGCATTACAACAGCAATCATTAAGTCCAGGGTTATGCCAACCGTATACACATTATTTCATCAACTTACAAATAAATATGGCTCTTAACTCCTTTGATTTCTGTAATTTACTCAGTATCTGCTGTTGGTAAATGATATCCAGAAATTGCTCACTGTGATGAGTGAAACAGGCATTTTGCTTTGTCGAAACATGTGCAAAACAGGAAATAAAATCACAGGGCTTTATTTATAAACACTGGGCAAATTTGCACCTGGGAAATAACTGACAGCAACCAATCAGATGATTGCTTTCAGTGTTCAACCTGCAGCTGGATGAAAAAAGCTAATCACCGATCCTGTCCCTAATAGGATTCATATGGTTTGATGACTTTCTCTTTAGACTCCAGTATGAGTGGGTTGTTCAACTTTTAGTATAATGTAGGCAGTGACGGTTTGCAATTGTGTTTCCTTATTATTATTTGTATTTGTTGTCCCCTGTTTGAAATCTGGAGAGATTTAGAAGAAGAACGCAAGTAATTAAACATACTAAAGGTTAACTTAAAGGTGAACCTCCCCTTTTAAGTGTAGACTGTGTCCAATACAAAACAGTTCCTGATCAAGCCCTGCTGGGCAATACACCCCCTGCACCCCCTGCATTCCACCACCTCTACTCCAAATTCAATACATAATTTTCAGACATTTTTCCTTTTGTGACTCAGATTAATTTGGCACTGCTATTTATGTCTTGCTTAGCCAATAGCACAGAAAACCATAGTTCCAAGTGAGCACAGTGCACACCCATGCTTGTAGAAGTTTGCCATTCAAATATATATGGGTGATTTCAATCACTCTGCTTAATAATCCAAGCTAATAATTACTGCTGGGACACAACACTTGGAATCACTTATGATTATATTTATAGTACTGTACTAATAAGTATTCAACAATAGACAATGATTTTTAATTTAGATCCGTTTGTCTGTAACATTATAATTATTCAGTTAAAGAATAAAATTATAATTATTGTAATTGTCACTCTTTGTGCAGTAGTAAAATGCCCATTAATTGCCTTTGAAATGACTGTAAGAGTATGTTATGTACTGTCTGAAGTAGTGATTTGCTTTCCTAACAACTATACACATTGAATGATGGCTCCACGGGCAGTTTCTAAAAAATGTTCAGCATACAATAATATTTCTTAGGTATTGGGCTACAGTTATCCAATAATTCAAACAGCAAGTTTTAGCAATCTTATTCCAGTCCAAGGTCATGATAAATGGCTTTCCTGCAGGGAACACAAGGCACTGCAGTTGTACCTTATGGAAAGAAATATGCATCAATATGCATTTATTAATGCCATCAATGTGTGTAGCTACCCGGCCACATTGTGTATTACAAAGAAAGATTTGCAGGTTATAATTACCCATTGGTTGTGTATATGAATCATGTCAAGAATTTGCAAAATTATAAAAGATACTTTCAGTAAGGAAAGCTTTTCATAGGGATTCTCTGTAGCAGCTATATCAAAGTGGGGCAGATAACTGTGGGAGGAGTCAAATTTATGTATGTATATATATTTATTAAAATCCGAATGTTAAAATCTCAAACAATATGAAACATTTTTTGAGAAAAAAGAAACTCAAATGCTTCGAGATTTATTATACCCCGATTCTGCAAAATGCCTGAGATCTCCGACCTGTCGAGTTCCTGTAAAATAGATCTTCAATACTGCACTTAAAGGGGACCTGTCACCCAAAAGAAATATTCAAAATCCTATTTTATTGCATTAGTCATACAAAATGAAAGTTATCAACACTATATAAATTATATGATTCTTGTTTCCTTCAGTCTGGGAATTCATAATTATAACAAGCAGGCAGGAGCCATTTTGTGGACACTGTTATTAAGACAAGCCTTGTATCATCTCAGAATCTTGTTTGTGCATCAGAATGGGGGACCCAATGTCTATCCCCATGTCCTGGCTACACAATTAAACAGTGTAGAGAATGGGGGAATGTTTGGAGTGACATCTAGGAAGTGCTGAATGGAAAGTGAAATTAATTGTCTGCCCCGCCTCTATGCCACGGGCATAGAGGAAGGGCAGACAATATTTGATTGACAGCTGAGATTTTTAAATAAACGTACAGCAGCTATGAATGCTTTAATAAAAAATAGAGATTGTATTTCATGTTTAATTTGAAAAGGACTTTTATTATACAGATTTTTGTGTCTGGGTGACAGGTCCACTTTAAATCAATTGACCTCCATTAATTAATTTGAGGACTATTAATGAATTATAATTATGATGTGTATTGAACTTCATTAAGTAATTTTTAATCACTGCTAGCATTAGTGGGATTTTTTCCCAATTATTTTTTCATGTCAATTAAGTCTTAAATTATTGCACTGCACTTTGGAAATATAATAAAGTTATAGGTCTAATTAGACTAATAACCACTAGTCATTTGTGGGGTCATTTGTGCATCCCCACAGTTATTTAATAAATAATAATCTGCAAAGGTAATGTAACGGTCGGCACCCAACACCAGAACAGATGCCAAGCACCCTGGTCTCAGCTCGGCTTCACCAGTAGTGTGACCGCCTTTGGCTTCGGGAGGAGCCCTCAGCTACTCAGATGCCACCTAGACTTAACGAGAGGTGCAAGGCGATAAGTTCTGGATAGACAGAGGGCACGACTGTTAGCAAGTATGTTTAATTGCCGAGGGTCACGGTACAGAAGCTTTAGACAGAATCGTGGGCAGTAGTGGCTGGGTCGAGGCAGGTGGAGAATAAACGTAGTCAGGCAGGCAAGGGTCAAACCAGGAAGTCAAATAGGAGGGTTGGCTGAATCTGCGTCAGTAATCAGGCAAGGGTCAGGATACATATATCAGAAATGTCAAAAGCCAGGCAGGGTCAAACACAGTATATCAGGAATAAACTGGAACAACAGGAACAACAGGTAAAAACCTATCACGGGCAATGTGAAACTTACAAAAGTCCCTTTTAAATATTTGAATTTTGGCACCATCGCACGCTAAAGTCATGACGTCAGCGTGCGTGCGCCTTTAAGATGCGGAAGTGCGCGCCTCACACGCACTAGGAAGTGGGGCTGCAGAGGAAGAGGAGCGGCGCGGTAGGCATCCCCGCCACACCACTGGACCACCAGGGTGAGGTTTTATTACAGGTAAAAAAATAGTACAAAGAGCGGGTACTCTTTCTTTCTCAAAGAGGTACTGTATAAGTCAATGGGAGAAGTTTTTGTGGTCTGCTCTGGGTTTAGCCCAAAAATCTGACTTTTTCGAAAACATTTTAGAAAATTGGATTTTTGCTTGATTTTATCATGTTTTTCCATGATCCGATTTAATTGTTTTTTTTTTTTTAATCAATAAATAAACTAAAATCAGGCATGGGAGTTTGTTGTTTTTTTTAATTAACATATGAAATAAATTCAGATATTAACAAATAACCCCCAAAGTATAACTTAGTAAATACAAATTGAACTATAAACACAAGAAGAAAAGTTGCAATAATAGAAAATTGTAATTACCGAGAAAGAAATGAAGTAGGGATGCATCAAATCCAGTACTTGGTTCATGATTCTGCCTTTTTTAGCAGTATTTGACCAAATCTAAGTGCCTGGCCAAGCTAAATCCGAGTCCTTAAAAGCATGTGACTTTTCCTCACACAAACAAGGAAGCGAGAAAAAAAAAATATTTTGCATATTTAAATTAGGGTTCGTATTCAGTTCAGTATTCAAATCTGCTTTAGAATTATGTCATGCGAAATAAATCGGGTTTTTTTTTTGCAAGAAAAAAATCACTATTGGCTCCAATGCATTTGGTGCACAAAACAAACACACAAAATGCATTTGGAATGAGAAAGATGCCTATAGACTCTCATGCATTTGGTGAGAAAACAAATGTGGCATGGAAATGTTTAAGTGGTTTCTCAAAGTTTTCGGTGAAGAAATACTGGGCCCTTTGGCAAATCACTAATATCACTATGCTATTGCTATTGTGTCCAGAATAACTAGTATACAAGAAATAAAATTACTTGGGAGCTGGAAAAGCAATTACGTTTAGGAACACTTAATATAATGATACCAGGCAAACGGTATAGAAGAAAAGTGTAAGTTTTAGAATTATAACCGATAAGCAATTTTACAGGAACAGTGTGTAACATCTTGTAATAAAATGAGTGGGAGGAAAATGAGCCAATGTAGCCGAATAAGAAGAAATTCTTATAATCAAATCAGCTTAGAACTCAAGTATTATTGGCATTTGTATGAAACTATGCATACACTCTCCCCTAGGCTTAAAATGAAATCCTATGACTGACACGTATTCATTTAACATGTGGACAGTTTTCTGACTGGTATTTACACTAAGTTCTGTACACTTGCCCAGATCCCAAGCCTTTCTCCAGACAGAAAGGAGTAAATTGACCAAGAATGGGGAATGCATGGCGTTATGATGTGGAGTTGTTTGCAGCTTGGTTATAACTGTATCTTTCTGGGCTTAATGGAAAAAAAATGAACAAATGAAATCAGACTAGCAAAGTAATAACTCTTGGAGACTAGGTAAGGGAATGCAATAGGTGGCTGTCCAACAGTATGGAAAGCCAAATGGTTCTGGGACTTTTATTTCTCAAAGGGATTATAATCATGGGATAAGGAGAAGAAATTATACAAACTATTAAAATATGAAGAGTACAAAAGAAGTGAAATGATTTAAAATGGGAAAGAAAAGGCAAATCTATTTTCCTTAAAGTGCTCCTTATGTTATATTCACCCTTTGACCACTGAACTGTGAGCGTTAGAAAACATCTCCTTTTTATTAAGCCTTGCAAGAAAGGCACAATATGAGATTCAGGCTTCTGTTTGATAAGGATATAATCCACTTCATCCTTTACACAGGAGGCTAAAGGTTACATAAAAAAAACTTGCTCGGACAGAATTCTGGAAATAAACTGGCCCCTTCAGTATTTCACATCCAGAGGATTTTTATTAAAAGATGGCCAGCATCCTCTGTGATGAAAGTAATGCAGGGAAACATCCCATCCCAGCCTGCAAATCGGCCACCACAGATGGTCACTAGGGTGCAGCTCAACAGTAAAGAATAAGTAAATTATGAATATTCTTTTTCAAGAATCTTGTAGGGTTGCAGAAGTTAAAAAAATATAGTTCCCAATTTAGTGATATTTCAGTTGTGCTCAGATTAATCTATAGTCTGTTAGACTATTTAAACTATTTTTCTCAGGCAGTATAATTCATTGCTAAAATAATAATACCTTTAACCTGAAGCATGGAAAGTCAAGTTCTCTACCCATTTTCTCTTGAGTCTTGCTAATAATGTCATTTTCTGAAAATCCATTTTAAAAGACTGTCATGCTTCTTAATGTATCATTATAGCTATTTTATTATATTGTTTCAATATTAACCAGAGGTTAGCCACATCTGTACTTGCTCCTACTGGCATGCACACTGACTCATTACATTACTAAGCAGTAAAAGAAACAGCATACCAACAACTGTTACTGTGTAAGCATTGAGGTGGCACAGAATGTATACCCTGTGCCAGGTTTGCATTTTTCTATATAGTAAGAACAATTTAACTTTCACCAAGTTTTTAAAGGGGTTGTTCACATTTGAGTTAACTTTTATTATAATTTAGAGAGTGATATTCTGAGACAATTTGCAATTGGTTTTCATTTTTTGTTTGTGGTTTTATAGTTATTTAGCTTTTTATTCAGCAGCTCTCTAGTTTGCAGTGTCAGCAATTTGGTCTCTAGGGTACAAATTACCCTAGCAACCCTGCATTGATTTGAATAAGAGACTGGAATATGAATAGGGGATGGACTGAATAGATCGATAAGTAATACAAAGCTGCAATAACTGTACATTTGTAGCCTTACAGAGCATTTGCTTTTAGATGGTGTCAGCGACCCCCATTTGAAAGCAGCAAAGAAACAGAAAAATAAATAATGAAGACCAATTGAAAAGTTTCTTAGAATTGACCCTTCTACAACATACTAAAAGTTAACTTGAAGGTGAACCACCCCTTTAAAGGGACTTGGTGGGTAAACATGTAGTTTACAAAATACATCAGTAATAGTACTCCTCCAGCAGAATACTGCATATACAGTAATCCACTTTTTCAAAAGAGCAGTTTTTAAAATTTTTAAATCTGACATCGGGCTAGTTTCCTAGGTGCCCTACTCCATGTCACTTGTGGTCTGATAAACTTTAGCCACTTTTTACTGCTACACTGCAAGTTGGAGTGACATCATCCCCTCCCCCAGCAACCTATCAATAGATTAGTGGGAAAATAGCCACATAACAGCTCACTGCTAAAATATCTCCATTTTCATGATATGAGAACAGCACTTAATAGTAAAAATCAAAGTCCAGCTAACCCAAGACGAAACTCTTTCAGTTGCACTTATTATCCAAAAGTAGTTCTATTGTATAATATAATATAATATATTCACCTAGCTTGAATTTGCGGCGAATTCCCGTGATTTGCCGCCGGCGAATAGATTTGCAAAATGCCAGTGAATATTCGCCAGAGAAAATTCGCCAGCATCAATTTCCGATTTTCACAATTTTTTTGGGAAATTGTTAGAAATTCACGAATTTATTGTGAAATTGTTCAGAATTTACGAATGTATAGTGAAATTGTTTGTAATTCACGAATTCATATTGAAAACATTTGAATTTCACAAATTTAGTGAAATAGTTCGATAGTTGAAAGTCACGAAATTATAGGGAAATAGTTTGAATTTCACAAATTTTTCGTGAAAACATTTGAATTTCACCAATTTTTCTATTTTTGCGGGGTTTCTTTTGTCATTCGGCGAAGAAAATGCCCCAGATTTGCCGATCACTAACAGTTAAATCAAATGTACAGTTTAACAAATTTGGAGAGTTGTTTTGTGTTGCAGATGATGATACCTAAAACAGAGCTACATCCTCAACATTATTATGTCAGTGACATCATATCCTGTACGCCAAAAAAGTCATAAAAAAGACAAAACACTGGTGTTTTTCATATTTTAACGTGGGATTATGTTTACAAGTTAAATTAAATATATCTTATTTACACATTTGTCTTAGGATGGGCTCATGTCTAGGACAACAGAAGATCTCCTTTCTCTTTATTTTGCCTGGCCAGTTACAGCAATTTCACCAACATCACTAATAAAGATATGCAGTAGATATGACTTGTATGTACCTGCCATATTTAAATTGACACAAGCGTAAGTAGTGATGGGTGAATTTATTTGCCAGCGAAAAATTCACAATTTCCATGTTTCACCACGGGCAATTAAATTTGTGGAATTGGCATAAATACTCGCTGGCGAGAATTCACCGGTATCAAAAAAAAATTGATGGCGGCAAGGTAGACAAAATAGTTGCGTGGTGAAATTGTTGCCAGTGTTAATTTTGACCCCGCGAATTGACGCTGGCATAAAAATTTGCGTTTTGCAGGAAATTCACAAATTATTCGGTGAAGCAAAACGGGATAAATTCACCCATCATTAAGCATAAGTAATGAAGTAAGTAACAACGTTTTTCTAGAGAAAATTATCTGAGAATCGTTTTCTCTGACAAAGTTTAACTGGCGAAAGTATGCCAAGACAAAAGTTAGCATTTTGATAAATATGCATATTTGTTGCGAAATAATGTCTGACATAGTTGCGCAAATTATGGCGAAGTTTCTAGAAGTGAAAACTAAGATATAATGAATCCTTATTGGAGGCAAAACAATTCTATTGGATTTAATCATGTTTAAATGTTTTTTACAGAAAGATCCCTTATACAGAAAACCCCAGGTCCCAAGCATTCTGGATAATAGATCTTATAACTGTATCAGTTTAAAGGCTAAATCGATTGTGCTGTGTTAATAATCCATTTACTGGATGCAGCAGACACACTGAAATTATACGTAGGTACAGGATACCTCCAAATGATCCGGATTAGGGGAAGACCATATCCCATAGTGTACATTTTTTAGAAATTAATATTTTTTTTTTATAATTTCCTAATTGTCATTAATAATAAAGCAGTACCTTGTACTTGATGCCAATTAAGCTGCATGGATCCATATTGGTGGCACAACAATCATATTGGGTTTATTTTGTGTTTTAGCAGATTTAAGGTATTGAGATCCAAATTACAGAAACATCCCTTATCTAGAAAACTCCAGGTCCAAAGCATTCTGGATAACAGATCTAATAGTAACTCCAAATAGATAAATCCGGCCCTGGTCATTGGGGGTCATTTATAGTTTAAGTTTGCGCATCGCATAATTGTTCACATATGGTTTGTTTTGTCGATGTCTTTTCCTAATCACTAAAATATTTCTTTACCGTTTTTTTGCGAATTCGC
This sequence comes from Xenopus borealis, assembly GCA_024363595.1. Classification (NCBI taxonomy): domain Eukaryota; kingdom Metazoa; phylum Chordata; class Amphibia; order Anura; family Pipidae; genus Xenopus; species Xenopus borealis. The sequence goes on from CM044431.1 coordinate 203,028,328, forward strand.
TTTGCGAATACATTTTCGCAAATAAATTGCAAGTTTGTTGGGCGCAAAAATAGTGTTGACAGTAACTTAAATCCGCAATTTTCAAGTTTCACTAATATTTTCTCCACCACCAAATCTGTTTGCACACTCTTATTCAGCTGTATAAATATGACCAGGCGCGGGGCAAATATATTCACTTTTCAAACCAATCTGCCCTGCATGAAATTTATAAATGAACCCCAATGTGTCATTTATATGACTTTGACTTTCAGTATTGTTGCGATATGTGAGTAGAGACTATTGAAGCAGAAAATTAGGTGGGAGTGGGGGGGGGGGACTTCTTAGTAACACCTTTGTTTTCAGAAAAAGATTTTGGACCAGCAGGTGTCTTGGTAATATAGTGTATCCTCCCTTTTGGTGCACTTCTGTCACTCTCACAGGCAAACATATACAAACTCCATTGTGCTCCAAAATTAGTGTTAAATCTATAGCTTTACCATGATAAATGATATGTCTGTCTTTAGCCCTTCTGCTTGCTCTTAGCCCTGTGCATTAAATGACTGTAAATTGTGCCTTTCAGAAGGGCAAAATTGGACAAGGGTAGCTGTTTACTTATGGTAATTACTTGTCAGACCTGTAAATCAAAGACCAGCATTGCAAATTGATCGGTCCATTTATGACCCGTATGGTAATGAGGATGGATTCTTGCTGACAGCTAACAAATAAAATGCTCAATGATGTCTAAGGCCATATATAGAAATCAGGTGAAACAACTGAGAGGTTTTAATGCTGCTGGGTTATTGTTCTGCAAAAGGTCTCTAACTGTAACCTTGACTATTTAAATGATAAGCAGTCCTAAGAGTTGGAACAAAAGGCTTGTTTTAGGATTAATGAGCCACGGGCGGCCAGAGGGAAGCTTCTAATTAGCTCCCATAAGATCTGGCTGACATATTAGTCACACAGCAAATCATCCCCAGCTTCCTGATCATTTTTGTTTCACCATCTTAGTTTTGAATTAAAGCTTAATTTCAGGTCAGAGAGAAATAGCAATGATGATAACATCAACAACAGTTTTTGGATAGGAATAATGCAATGTATGCGTCTATAAACCAACATAGTTTAAAAAGCGTCTGGTCATTGTATAGATGAATTTGATGGCAGCTACAAGAACTTATGCTTCCAGGAAACTGAACAGTCTTGGGACCTGAATACTTGGGACCTGAGGTTCCTAGATCTTCATACCTTAAGTTTGTTAAAAATCATTTACCCAACAGAATTGTTTTTGCCTCCAAGAAGGATTAATTTTATAGTAGTTGCAATCAAGTACATGTTACTATCTTCTTATACAGGGAAAAAGGTAATAATTTTTAAAAATGTGAATAATTAAAAATGTGAATTATTTCATTAATCAATGGAGTCTATGCGGGATGGACTTTCCATAATTCAGAGCTTGCTGGATAACGGATTTCCAGATAACCGATCCCATGATTAGTTCACTACCATCACATAAATGTTTCACTGCTGGGCAAGCCTTCAAGCTATAATTTTCTCTCCAAATTCATTTTCACTCAAATTGACAAAGACACAATGGAAAAACGTGTTTCATGTATTGAAGGCTGTTTTCTGTAGATTTGCATTGAGGGCAGCTGCCACATTACTCACCTTGTATGAGGCAATTTCAACTGGCTTAACTCAACACTTTATCAGTCACAAACAAACTGTTGCATTCTGCAGAAAATATCTTTGCCAAAGCAAAAAATATGGCTTCTTTCTTTTACATATACATGTATATATATATATGTATATATATATATATATATATATATATATATATATATATATATATATCTGCCGAAGCATGTTTATGCTTGAAACAGTTGTTTACACTGGTTGCTATGGCAATCCGTTTTTTCTTCTTTTTTTACAAACTGTGCAGCTTTATTACAAAAATCCAGCAGCCTTGGATACATATACACTTTCATCCTATATGGGTTTTGGAAGGTTTCTAAGGGCACTCTTGTTTACACACCTCCCACACATTTCCTATGTCATTGATGATGTCACAAAGGTGGTTTTGGCTCCATTTTCTGCCTTTAAATTCGGGGCTTGGTATGTTTTGTTTGTAATGTCTTGAGAAAGGTCTAGACTGGACTGAAACATTGACAAATAAACTTCACCTTGGTTGATTCTAATATGAAGTCCTGGAGTGCGTCATTCTTTGGAAAAGGATTATCTACACTTCATATGGCAGCACCCAGGCATTAACTTTGCTTTAATTGGAGTGCACCACAGCTGGAGCTATATACATATATATATATATATATATATATATATATATATATATATATATATATGGACAAAATAAAATACCCGCCTGGCAGGTTATATGAAAAGGTAAATAAAAATATATTTAAAAAAATATTGATGTGTATCTATTTACTGATTTTCTTAAAAATGTGTCTCAGGAAGAGTGCCTTAAAAGTGGTTGAAAAAAAAATAACTGTACCAACTATAATTAAATGTTTGAGTAATGAAAGCATTGAAGTAATGAATTACAGCAAGGATGTCTGGAATATAGCTGTAATCATATGATAGTACAGAAATAGCCACAGACTACATTTTTTTTTGTAAGCCTCTGGTCTAGTTACAGTCCATGATTTAGGCAGCCCTACTAATATACTGTATATATATAGAAATACAGTATTCATCAGTGACACAGAATAACTTAACTCATCTATCCCATTTATCTCACTTAACACAGAATATTGTGTCACAGCATCCCATCCAATTAAAGAGTTCACCATTGAAAACAATGGTGCTTTGGTATGCTAATAAAAAGGTTAAATGAGTTAAGTAGCTGTGGTCAACTTTATACCCTCAAACAAAATGGTTCAATTTGCTTTGTTAAAGTGGACCCGTCACCCAGACTCAAAAATCTGTATAATAAAAGTCCTTTTCAAATTAAACATGAAATCCAATTTTATTAAAGCATTCATAGCTGGTTCAAGCTAATTTAAAAATCTCAGCTGTCAATCAAATATTGTCCACCAATATGCCTAGGCATAGAGGCGGGGCAGATAATTACTTTCACTTTCCATTCAGCACTTCCTAGATGTCAATGCTCCCCATACATTCTTCCCGTTCTCTTAACCATTTAATTGTGTAGCCAGTACATGGGGATGGACATTGGGTCCCCCATTCTGGTGCTCAAACAAGATTTTGAAATGATGCAAGTCTAGCCTTAAATGTGGATGTTTTTCCGGACGCTATTTCTTCAGGTAGAAGAATCCAAGGATAAAACTGTGCAGGGGGGAGGCAGAGAGGGGGATGAACAGGGGGGGGCGGGGTTTGTCAGATGGGAACTTACCATCAATGAGGGGTTGAATTATTCTTTAAATGGGCTTGGTGTAGTTGTCTCATAACCTAAGTGTGTGCACTGTTATGCAAAAATAAGTGCATAATTATAGTAATAAAAAGCCATTGCTTAATGTTTCCATTGTCCTGGCCACTAATCTGGAGGACTGGAAGGTACCTACTGGCTCTATAGAGGCCATACAATCCATTAGGCATGGACTGGCTCACTAACTGCGGAAACAAAGTTCCTGATTGCTGTGAATGCTACATTTAACTTGTCTCTAACATTAAAACAATGTTAATTGAAGTTGAGAAAGTCCATATTAATCATAATGATTGAGGGATCATTTCCTGCCCTATCTAACTGAATTCATAGCATTCTCAGCTGTGGGCTGTGGCATACTTGCTGAGTAACTGTTTCCCTAGACCATACCATTTACTGACGGTGCCAAATAATAAGTCTCTTCTAATCTCAGGCCTTGTTAGACTACCACTATAAAAACCTATTTAACAAATGGTTTAGAGTATTCTTTTGAATGATGTGTCTGGTGGTTTATAAAATAAACCAAGCAGGGTGTGCTTTAATTGCATTAGTCCCATTTATGCAGGTCTAGTAGGCCAGGCAGCAGACTCTGTCTCCCATTTATTAGGTTTGGGTAATGTAAGCCATGATGTCATTTTCTCGAGCATATCCTTCAAAAGCTAGATATTGAGTTCCAGATGTTGAACACATGCAGACGTTAAGGCCACCCATGATACAGCAAGGACACATTTTGCATAGTCTAATGATTCTCATACTATATGAAAATTACTGAATCTGATTAAAGAACATGCCTGCTTAGCTTATAAACACAAAAATTATACATTTTCTTTTTTGGATCTTTATTAAAATATATGTGTATGGAATATTCTGTGCAGAGAGTCCATTTTATCTGCATATTTATATTTTCTAGCATGAAAGCTGCCATACTGTATGGCTGGTTTACACTTTTTAATTATATTTTTCTTTACCCATTTTTAATATAGAGCCTACATTTTATGATGTGCTTAAGAGAGATACTTTGTTGTTCACATCCATTCTAGCACCAATAGAGTTTGCTAACTTGGCCCCTAATCAAAATCGAAGACTTCTTCACAAATTGATTTTTTCCTTCCTTTGAATCCACTAGAGCAATGCTGCCCAACTTCTGTGGTATCGAGGTGAGAATTTTTCTGGCCTATGTGGTGGAGGGTAGATAATGGAAGGCAGTGTTGACCACTCCCTGTTTTTAAACCACACCCACTTTAAACCACACCCATGTTACCACAAGAACTTTTAAGACCATGCCCACGTTAATGATGGTAGCACGCCACAAAACCAAATGGTTGGTACTCATATAAATAATCATATTAAAACATACCCTTGAATCCATATGCTTCCTCCTCCCCTGTGGATAAAACTCGACCTCCCCCACCCAGAACATGGTTAAACACCTTAGCAGCCTCTGCCAACAATTTCCAAATGCTATCAAACTCCCAAAACAAACCCATCCCACAGATAGCATAGAGGAAGCCGAGTATATCACACAGCACAGGGCAGGCAGAGTATGGCACACACTGGGAGCATAGGGAAGGCAGAGTATGGCACATACAGGGAGCATAGAGAAAGAGTAGGCAAAAATTGAGCATAGAGCAGCCAGAGTATGGCACAAACAGGGAGCATAAAGCAGACAGAATACAGCAGGAAACATGGAAACCTATCGGGTCCACTTTAAGATGAACAGTTCATACTATGCTACATAAATTGACACAATGCTGGTGCCCCTCCAGTTTGTGTGATATGTAAACAGTTTAATAATGTGGGAACTTGTCTGAGGTCTGAGGTGTGAACAGTACAAGGCTTCACAAGTGTGAACAATACAGGTGTTACATGTGTGAACAGTGAAGGGGGTTACAAGTGTGAAAAATACAGGCATGAATTTGAATTGTAAATAATGCAGGGGACAGTTATTCTCAGTACTGATACCTTTTAAATCTTACACAAGGTAAGGAGTCACAGATGGCAGACTTTCATGTGGGGGCCACACAAGGGGGGTTGCAGGCCAGATGCAGCCTGTGGGCTGCCATTGGACAGCCCTGACCTAGGTCATGGAGGATCAAGTGATTTTGGATTTATATCACCTTCCACGGCTTTCCTTTGAATTATGCCACTGGTAATTGTGGTTAGTTGGATCACCCAAAGCACATGTGATGAAGGTCCCTGGGGGTGACCAAAGCATTGCATTCTATAGATCTCCTCCAGATTTGGCTAAATCCTATTAGTGCTGCATATATTTTGTTGATAATATTATATAATCTGCTAAATAAGCCACATAGTCATCTCTAGGTTAAACAACCCATGGGGGAAACTTCTGGTATTTTATTACTGGAAACTGAAAACTAGACTTGATGTGTTGAAAATAGTGTGCCTACTGAAACAGCAATTTCTGTAATGTAGAGTAAAAGAAAAATATTGCTTATTCAATGCTTGTGCAATAACAATGCTGTAAATGCAAATGCTGGAAAGCAAATAAAGAGTAGCCAGCTTTTTCAGGTATTTTAACATTACAAGGCTATTAGCAGAAAGTAGAAGGGTTTCTTTATAAAGAGCTCTGCAAGTTTCCCTTCTCTATTGCCCCCAGACTAGGGAAGAAGTGTCTCTAATACCAATAGGACCATGCACATACAGGATTACATTTGTATCTTAAATGGAAGCAATTCTGGGTGGTCACTCTATGTTGGATGAGGAATAAAGATCTTACATGGTCTGAGAAGCATGGAAATTGAAGTAACAGCTAAAACAATAATTCACTTCCAAACCGTAGCAGATACATATGCACTTTATTAGACTATCAGGAACTGAGCTGCATTTCCATGTATATATTTTCAGGAACGACACAAGAACCACAGCTTCATAGGTTGCAGATCTGTAAATATCTCTTGGGTGCACAATATAATTTATGGGAAAATGTAACTGTTATTATAATCTTCTCAACATAAACCCATGTAAGATGGACAGAACATTAAATATAACACATAGATACACGATGCAAACAATATACTGAAATTATTTGTCAACATAACGAGCCCCATATAAATAACTGGACTAGGATTAGATGTGTCTCAAACAATATTTCTTAACATTATCAGCTAAAAGCTTGTACAGGGCTTTAAAAAGTAATGGTCTGCACACGCAATAAGTTACTCACTAGCAATTTACCCCAGAACTGTGACTTTTGGACTCATTTATAAAACAAGCACAAAATTCAGGCAATCATGTTTTATTACCCAAAATGCAGCATTCTTTCCCATAATTCCAGTATAATTGTAAGTAAAAAAAAGTGTAATGCACTTTGCTTGAGAACATCTGAATTACTCGGGCACATTGCTGCACATGCTATTTTACAGAAACCTGCAAATAAGATTTAATTATGGGAAATCATGGCAAAGGTGCACCTGCATTTTGCTGGCAACCATGGACTTGAATGACAAAGGCTGCAAGTATATTGATTTTTAGGTGCAAGGAATCGATTGCATCCATGTGCCCTGGGCTTTCCAACCTGCAACTGACTGTTTAGTGCAAGGCACAAATATAAAGGATGCAATTTTACATGCAGTTTTGCCCATTCAGTTTCACTATTGCACAGTTGTAAAAGAGGTTGTTTACCTTTGAGTTAACTTTTAGTATGATGCAAAGTCATATTCAGAGACACTTTGCAATACTTTTTTATGATTTTTACATTATTTAGCTTTCTATTCAGCACTTGCACCACTTTGCAATATTAGCAATCTGGTATAACCCTAGCAACCATGAATTGATCTAAACAAGAAACTGGAATATGAATAGGAGAGGCCTGAATACAAAGATGAGCAATAAAAAAGTGTCAATATAATGCATTTGTAGCCTTATAGATGTGGTCAGTGACCCCTATTTGAAAGAGTCAGAAGAAAAAGGCAAGTCATTAAAAACCTATAAAAATTATGAAGATCAGTTGAAAAGTTGCTTAGAATTGGCCACCCCTGTAATGACCCTCTTTGCTGTCCAGCATTTCCTTTCCCCCCTTAGTATATAGCCAAGCCTTGGATGAGTGAAGCTATAGTAGAAATATGATTATTCATGTCAATAAGTGAGAGAAATCCTTAACTAGCCTTTGGGCGGGGCCACACTTCCACTGCCTGGAAAGAGACTAAACATATGTGTAAGAATCCCTGATATAATTGAATCAGTCAAAACAAAACTAGATTATTATCTGCTTCATAACTTAGATTCCCAATCAGATGCTCTTAATCGCAAGACAGTCATTTGCTTGTTGGGTTTGATCATTTCTGCAACAGCTGTATGTTCCCAGAATGAACATCCTGTCCCAAGACAGATAATAATAGTAGGGACCAGTTATTTAGAATCCTTCGGACCTGGGGTTTCCAGATAACTGAACTTTCTGTAGTTTGGCATTTCATATCTAAAATTTACTAGAAAATCAGTTAAACATCAGCTATACCCAACAGCCTGGTTTTGCTTCCAGTGTTTATGTTAATAATAGTACAGGTATGGGACCAGTTATTCAGAATGCTTAGGACCTGGGAGTTTCCAGATAACGAATCTTTCCGCAATCTGGAATTTCATACCTTAAATTTATTAGAAAATCAAGTAAATATTAGATAAATCCAATAGGCTGGTCTTGCTTCCAATAAGGATTAATTATATCTTAGTTTGGAACAGGCACAAGGTACTGTTTTATTATTACATGGAAATCATTTTTTTTTTATTTAAATTATTTGGATACAATTAAGTCTATGGGAGATGGCCATTCTGTAATTCAGAGCTTTCTGGATAATGGGTTTAAGCATAATAGATCCCCATACCTGTATATTGTATGTATGGAAGAACAACTGTACAACTGCACTCAGTACATTCATATTTCACTAGTTATAGATAAAGACGATATTCTCTTAGACACAAGTGTGCAACTGCATTTCTTCAGTAAAGTGCACACAGTACAGAATGTGCTTTATATTCAACGACAGGATCAATAATGAAAAGTGTCACAGGCAGCATTCTAAATCCAGCCCCAAATGAAATGTTCACTATTGTTTCAATGAAAAGAATAATATATTTATCATTGATGGAAATGCTACACATGAACATCATTGATGGAAATAGCTGTACAAACAAATACATGGCAGTTCTGTGGTTAAACTGCACAGTGTGTGTGTTTAGCGGCCACAAAGGCTGCATTTCAAAGCTGAAATAACAAGCCGAGCAATTCTGTAACAATAACCCTTTTTTTTTCATGGATGATTCTCAATGTTTCGAATCGGGTGTTTTCTTTGTTTCACGCAGCGCAACTGTTTTTATCTGGAACTGTTGCACTTTTTAAAAACAAACAAATAAAATGTCAGCATTCTGGGGAAGCTGCGTAGTGTGAGGATCCCACAGTGGTTGCATTTTTAAGCTTTGGACAGATGTAACCTGATTTACTGTGCTTTTCCCTTTCATACTCAGATACAAGCTGAGCTATTGCACCCTCTTTCTAAAGGACATTTCCACTTATGAGAATGGAACAGTTGTTTTCCATATTACTATTTGGTTCCCAAATTTTGATCCTTCGCCCCTTGGGATGCCCAGAACACTGGTTGGAGTGTAGCCTGAAGGTCAGTTAGTGTACAAATAAGGGGAAATGCCGTTTTGATCTCTTATATAATCCTGGAAGGCTACCTTTAAGGGATACTGTTATGGGAAAACATGTTTTTTTTTAATGCATCAGTTAATAGTGCTGCTCCAGTAGACTTCTGCACTGAAATCCATTTCTCAAAAGAGCAAACAGATTTGTTTTTATTCAGTTTTAAAATCTGACATGGGGCTAGACATTTTGTTAATTTCCCAGCTGCCCCTGGTCATGTCTTTAGGATGGAACTGCTTTCTGGCAGGCTGTTGTTTTTCCTCCTCAATGTAACTGAATGGAACGCAGAGGGACATGGGTTTTACTATTGAGTGTTGTTCTTAGATCTACCAGGCAGCTGTTATCTTGTGTTAGGGAGCTGTTATCTGGTTACCTTCCCCTTGTTCTGTTGTTTGGCTGCTAGAGGGGGGACGATATCACTCCAACTTGCAGTACAGCAGTAAAGAGTGATTTACATGACTTGGGGCAGCTGGGAAATTGAAAATATGTCTAGCCCCATATCAGATTTCAAAATGAAATATAAAAAAAATCTGTTTGTTCTTTTGAGAAATGGATATCAATGCAGAATTCTGCTGGAGTAGCACTATTAACATTTTGAAAAAAAATGTATCCCTTTAACTGATATTTAGGTTGAACATGTATTTGCTGTCTTAAATATATTTTGGAACCTTGGCTGATACAGCAATATTTTCATATATATGCCAACATGTTAAAGAGTTTTTTCACCTTTGAGTTAACTTTTAGTATGATGTAGAAAGTGATATTCTGAGACAATTTGCAACTGGTCATTATTTATAATTTATGGTTTTTAAGTTATTTTGCTTTTTATTCAACAGCTCTTTAGTTTGTGGTTGCTAGGGTCCAAATTAGCCTAGCAATAACAAAGTGAAATTAATAAGAGGCTGCTCTATGAATAGGAGGGGGCTGAATATAGAGACGAATAATAAAAAGTAGCAATAACAATACATTTCTATCTTTACAGAGCATTTGTTTTTTAGATGGGGTCAGCATCCCCCCTTTGAAAGATGGAAAGAGTCTGAAGAAGATGGCAAATAATTAAGAATATATAAAAAATAGATAATGAAGATCAGTTACTTAAAGGAAAACTATACCCCCGAACAATGTAGGTCTCTATAAACAGATATTGCATAAAACAACTCACATGTAAAACCCTGCTTCATGTAAATAAACCATTTTCATAATAATACAGTTTTTAAGTAGCATGTGCCATTGGGTAATCATAAATAGAAAATTGCCATTTTAAAAAATAAGGACAGCCTCCTGGGATCGTATGATCCAACGGTGCACACAAACTTACCAAACAAACTATAAAGTTAAGTCACACGAGCCAATTAACAGAGTTGTGTCTTTTGCTTCAACACTTCTTCCTGTTACAGTTAGAGTTGAAATATTTCTGGTCAGGTGATCTCTGAGGCCGCACACAGACCATCACTAGTGATGGGCGAAACGGGCGAGTTTCGCTTCGCCGAAAAATTCACGAAACGAGTCGCGCGTCGTTTCCGACGCGTGTCGCGTCGTTTCCGACGTGTCGCGTCGTTTTCGGCATGCGTCGCGTCGTTTTCGGCGTGTCGCGTCAAAAACGATGCACGACTCGTTTTTGGCGGCAAATTTTTGCCCGCGGCGAATCGCGGGAAATCGACGCGAATTTGCCCCATGCGAATAAATTCGCCCATCACTAACCATCACCCAATGGGGGTTCAAGGCAAGAGATGTAAAAGGGCAATATTTACTTAAATATATATTCCAGTTTGGTAAGATTCTTTAATATGTCACTTGATTTGATATACTGTAAACTATCTGTTGCTCAAAAATTCATTTTCGGGGTATAGTTTTCCTTTAATTTGCTTAAAATTAGCCATTCTGACCATACTAAAAGTTAACTTAAAGCTGAACCGCCCGTTTAAGGGGATTATGAAACAAATGCTGGACCTCAAAGTGGTGCTTCAACCAAAGAAAATGAATATGAAAATCTTAAAAGATTGCAAGGTGAGAAAAGGTGCTATTTAGATTCCCCCACCCAAAACACCACTATGGAGAGCATGTCATGAATAAATTGGCACTGCAATGATCAAGTCTGGTCCTACAGATCTGTGTCAATAGTATATGTGAAAAAAGCCAGCTTAATGCCAGCAAATGATGCCCTCTTTATACTTTCTGACCTTTGCAAAGAACATGTAATTTAAGGAGCCTAATTGGGGTAATGTGATAATTTCCTAACGTCTGGTAATCTTAAACAGATTAAGAAGTAAGGTCAAGTGACCTACATAGCCTACTAAATATGAACAAAATTATTCTTTAAGATCTGAAAACAGAAGAAATTTTGGGGCTGGATACGAACAAAGGAATTGGCTTTGTCATTCCCTCTAAATGCTCAGAGGAATGATTTGGGTGGTGTCTAGTGATGGGCGAATCAATCCCGTTTCGCTGAAAAATTTGCGTAATTTTCAGAGGGCGACTCGTTTTTTTTTTTACACCTGCAAATTTTCGCCAGGCGAATTTATTTGCCGGCGGCAAATCACGGGAATTCGGCGTGAATTTGCGCCTGCCGAATAAATTCACCCATCACTAGTGGTGTCAGATTTCCATTAATACATTTGTAGGGACCAAACCCTATGGTTTTAAAAGGCTACACTTACTTGTAGGAGATCCTACTGCAAACAGTTGTAAAAAGATACACAGAGGTCGCTCCAGTAAGAAAGATGGCACTTTTATTCATTTTACTCTCACAGACTCCACACCTTGGTTTCAGGCTCCTGGCCCTTGGGCTCCTCTAAACTTGTGCAGCCAATGTGCCACTATCTTTGTGGCCATAATGAACAGACAAGCGCAGGGCCCACCAGGACTGGTGTCCCACCTGTATTTTTCCCAGTCCCCCAGTTTCTCAATCTGATCCTGGACACTGAGGACTTGTGAAATTGGGAAATCAAAGGAAAGTTTCTATTATTTAAAAATAGTGTTTTATACACAGAGCAGACGAAATAAGACAGAAGTAAGTGATGAACAAGCCTCTCTCTTTATTTTACTGGCAACTTTATTTATATTTGAATAGATCTATTAAGAGTTAAAATGTGTTTTTTGCTGCATTTTTAACGTGAATGTTAAATAGAATCACCTAACAATATCAGAACAGTAATGGTATTTAACATATGTTGGGGGGATTTAAAGCAGGACAGAAAACCCCTGTGGACTCACAAAACACTAGTCAGGTCAACTTTACAGTAAAAGTGTAAACAAAAGCCAGAACGAATGGGAGTGAGGGGCAGAGAAAAGGTGCAAGAATTTGGTTTGTCAGCAAGAGGAATCACAAATGATTAACTGGACAGCAGTTCTTGTGGATCAAAGGGAAAATGATTGCTCCTTTTTGTTGCACTAGATAGTATATGGCAAAATATAAACAAAATAAAGCTGATGGAACATGGATTATTATCTCTGCACAATGGTACAGTGATGTCGGGATGGCGCGAACTGTTCGCCGGCGAACTTGTTCGCGCGAACATCGGCTGTTCGCGCTCACCGGAATTCCGCGAACGACGCGCGACGTTCGCCATTTTGGGTTCGCGTTAGTTGGCGCTTTTTTTTTTGCCCTCTCACCCCAGACCAGCAGATACATGGCAGCCAATCAGGAAGCTCTCCCTCCTGGACCACCCCTACACCCCCTGGACCACTCCCCTTCCCTATAAAAACCGAAGCCCTGCAGCGTTTTTTCATTCTGCCTGTGCTGTGTGTGCTTGGAAGAGCTAGTGTAGGGAGAGAGCTGTTAGTGATTTGAGGGACAGTGGATAGTAAGTTTGCTGGCTAGTAATCTACTGTTCTTCAAACAACTGCCATCTAGCTGTGTGAGCTTGTTCACATTCTGTCTAAATATCCATAATATTACCGTCTCCAGAAAAAGCACCTGAGTGACTTTTTTCAAGCAGCCATAATATATTTTACGTAATCCGTATCCACCGCTGTAGTAGTGTATACGTTGACCTTGTAGGCATTGTTTGCCCAGTCTTTAACCAAGTGCCACGTAGCTGTGTGAGCTTTTTCACATTCCGTGTCCAGAAACATCACCTGAGTGACGTAGTGTGATTTCTGCCCTTTACAGCACAAAACGCAGCGCTGTGTCAACAATGGATTTTTCAGATACATTTTTGCCCTTGATCCCCCTCTGGCATGCCACTGTCCAGGTCGTTGCACCCTTTAAACAACTTTAAAATCATTTTTCTGGCCAGAAATGTCTTTTCTAGCTTTTAAAATTCGCCTTCCCATTGAAGTCTATGGGGTTCGCGACGTTCGCGAACCGTTCGCATTTTTTGACGCAAGTTCGCGAACATGTTCGCGAACTTTTTTTCCGACGTTCGCGCCATCCCTACAGTGATGTAGACAAATTCCTTTTTCTCCAATTATACACATTTAAATAAAACAAACTAATGAGAACACAGCTTAAAGTTCCTACCAGCCGTTAGTGTGCATATAAAACAGAGGGAATTCTGGGAAGGAGTCCCAGGATGATTTAAAGTATATAGTATAAATATATTCATGTGTGCACTCTCACTGTGTTTCATGTAAGCAGATGGAGCACATGGGACCTGTTGGCGTGTCTTTTGTTTGAGGGGCATCCAGTCCCTGTTTAATATTTGCCAACAAGCATTTCCAGAACATTCGCAGAATTCATTGCTACTACAGACAGACGAGAGACCAACGGCCATATACAGCAAAATAGATTTATTTTCAGGATGTGCTGAAATTGTCTGTTCTCATTACCTGAATGTACAGTTGACTGAGAGCCCAGCTGTTCTTATCTTCACCTCTGCCATATGTTTACTGATAACATCCATAAGTAAATGCATTCTCTGCGGGTTTTAAGTATGCACAGAATATGCATTATAGCATCCCAGCTTAATATGTTGCCAAATTTCTTACCGTTTCATTGTATGTTGTATAATATTAACTTAATGTTGATATTAGATTTCTTTCTTTTAAAGGAAAACTATGCCCCAAAAAAGAATACTTGAGCAACAGATTTATATCACATTAAGTGACATAATAAAGAATCTTACCTTACTGTCTTATGCAATCTATTTATAGAGACCTACATTGTTCGGGGGGGGGGGGTATAGTTTTCCTTTAAGTTCTCAGTTCTTTTCTTTACTTAATTATTTGAATGTCACATTTATAGTTAATGTATTAATTATTATAATGAATTGTACCTGTGCCCGATGTTGTCAACCCCCTCCTCCTCCCCCTGTTATGTAGAACTTATGTTGAACTGCATGGTAGCCCCAGCTCATAAGCTATTCTCTCACACTTTTATTTACAGCAAAATAAATAGAAGATAACCCCTACTAATGGATTTCGATTTATTTCCAAGGGTTTTTTTTACAGTGAGAGCTGTGAAGATGTGTAATTCTCTCCCTGAATAAATTGTACAGGCTGATACATTAGATAGCTTTAAGAAGGGGTTGGATGGCTTTTTAGCCAGGGTTGTGGAAGATAGCTCATAGTACAAGTTGATCCAGGGACTTGTCTGATTTTGCCATTTTGGAGTCAGGAAGGAATTCTCCCCCTGGAGAGGCTTCAGATGGGTTTGTTGCCTTCCTCTGGATCAACTAGCAGTTAGACAGTTTAAAATAGTTGAAAGGTTGAACCTGATGGACATAGTAACTTACTAGGTTACTATGTTTGCTGTTTTACAGCAGTTAGTGTCACTGTTGTCACTCAAGCAGCATGTCAGCATGGGCCCTTACCTTTTGAGCCAGGCATGTATGGCTGGAGCTATGGAAGAAGCATGGTAAGTTGACCTTATCCTTGGAGCTGGGCAGGGCCAGATGTGGGGCCCCAGAGCAGATAGGCTGACCTGCACTCCATTTTTATTAACAGAAGGGTAATTTGGGTATCCAGGAAGGAATAAAATTGCCTTTGGAAGGCTGTGTTAGCATCCTAGTCTACCACATGAGTAAATGGTAAATTGTAGAAAAATAATGCTACAATTTCTAAGATCAAGTCTCCTGGCCAATGGAATGCTCTAGTGGTTTTGGCATTTGTGATCATCCAGTTCTCTAGCAGTGAACTATTTGACTAGTATAACAGGCTACCTAGTGGGAGGTTCAACTTGCTGTAACTAGTGATGAGAGAATCTCCCGAGATTCACTTCGCCGAAAAATTTGCGAATTTCCAGCGAAATTCGCAAATTGGAGAAAAAATTTGCAAAACGAGTCACGCGTCGCTATTGACGCGCGACTTGTTTTTTTTGGCAAATTTTTTTTTGGCAAATTTTTGCTGTCACTTCACGAATTTATTCGCCCATCACTAGCTGTAACCTGTCCAACAAATATACATCCTCAGAGGGGTAGTTGGAAATATCGGTAATTGCAAACAGTCATAGATAATTTAAAGGTATCTAACTAAAGGAATTTATTTGTGTTGTATACATATGATTTTATTAAAAAAAACATTTAATCCATAAGGCTAATAGCCAATTTAATTCCATCCTGTGTTACAGTATGATTTTGTTTTGTTAATTAATTACCAACAGATATGAAGTTATAAAGTTATGGTGGGGACAAACCCAACTGTAAATTTTAGAAAAGGGATAAAGGAGGTTCTCTCCTGTGACTGCACGTTGGGTTGATTGATAAAGATGCTACTACTGCTTGTGCTAGGTGACAGTCTTCTTGGATTTCCCATCACGGACACACAGCAGATTCAGGACTGGTAACAGGGCTGCTGAATGTCTCTCATAGTGGGAGATGCAGTTCCTGTTGATAGCAGAGTTTGGGGGCCATCCTCTCTGTAGGTAGAGGCAGCCTAATATAGAGTGGTGAATATAATGATATAGAGCTGATCTCAAGTCTACAATGAGGAATAGCAGAGCATAGTAGGGATCTCTTATGGAATTCATGCTTTGAATATTGCTGTGGGGCAATGCCCTATTGATTTAATGAAATGTGAATAAATGCTGTGGCCATTTTACCCCATTTCTGGCTCCTGGTGTATCATTAAGGTATGTAACAATGGGGTCCAGTGGGATAGTTGAAAGGTCAGTTGAGGTTTCCACTTGTCCTGAATGTGTTTCTAGTTTCCCATAATGCAAGGAAAAACAGTGTTCATAATAACTAATTTTATCTACAATTGAAAAGCTTCCGATATCTGGTAAAGCCCTTTGCAATCTGCTGAATTTATATGGATTAACGGCAACATATAAATCCTGAAATGAATTTAAGATTGTAATTATATGTACATTGATATCATTGTGATACTCCTATACATTGAGTGAGGATACTAGCAACAATATTTGACAAGATAACTTTTACTATGTTGTAGAATGGTTGATTCTAAGCATTTTTCTCTTTTATAGTATTGTATGACTTTGCCTTACCCTTTCCACCTTTTAAATGGGGATCACTGACCCCATCTAAGAAACAAATGCTCTGCAAGGCTACAAATATATTGTTATTGCTACTTTTTATTACTCGTCCTTCTATTCAGGCCCTGTCCTATTCATAATCGAGCCTCTCATTCAAATCAGTGTATGGTTGCTGGGGAAGTTTGGACCATAGCGATCAGATTGCTGAAATTGCAAACTGGAGAGCTGCTGCATTAAAAGCAATAAAGTAAGAAAACTGGAAATTGTTTCTTCTAAAAAATAACGATGACCAATTAAAATAAAAATCAATCCATTTATTGGAACATATAATCCAATAAATGGATTGATTTTTATTTTAATTGTTAATCGTTATTTTTTGGAAGAAACACCCACAGTTTACATTTTTCCTACTTCAATGTTTTGCACCCATGGACTGGGGTGAACTGTGAGTATAATGTCTTCCTCTTATACTTTGGGTGAATTGACCACATCATTATCTATGGGCAGTGCATTACCCTTCATTTGTTGAATTAAAAGCAATAACTAAAAAAAAACACAAATATTAAGACATGAACACCGATTGCAAATTGTTTCAAAATATAACTTTCTACACCCTTCCAAGGAGCATATTTATTCACATCAGAAATTATATTTGAACAGACACCTACAACTTAGAATGTTAATTAATATGCACCTTAAAGTTAATTTAAAGGTGAACAACCACTTTAATATACAAAGCTTGCCTGGTAACTCACAGCAACCAATCAGCAGGAAGCATTTACTGGTCTGCTACTTGAAAGTAAACAATATATTTGATTAGCTGCTATAGGATACTAGATGGGGGTAACCATATAAGATTTTCAAAAAGTGTTGAAAAACTAGGTAAATAGATAGGTTGTGCAAAATAAAAAGATGTTTATCATATAGTTACTTATCCAATAGTGTAATGTATAAAGGCTGGAGTGATTGAATGTCTAACATAACTGAAAAGAATCCATCTTGCTTTTCAGCTCTCTAACTCTGAGCTAGTCAGCCGCTTTAATGGGGGCACATGGGACATAACTGTTCAGTGAGTTTGCAAATGTATGCAGCTCATATTCAAAAGCAACATATATGACCCATATTCCCAATCTTCTCACCAAGATTTTTTTCACTTTTCTGATTTCGTTTGGCCTTCTGCTTAATACAGTTAAAGTGACACGATAGGTGACAAATATATGCTTTCCAGAGAATGAAAAATAATGAGCGTATTGCCACATTTATAACCAAATTGCTTGCTGATGGCTATGAAGTACCATTACGTTTTCTCTCATTTATCCATAGATATATATTTGGACATTAGGTCATAAATTGCATCACTTCATCATCTCCAGCCAGTCAATGGTTGAATGTAACATAGTGTAAATGATTTTTTGATAGATATTTAAGGTCACTATAATTTTTCTCTCCTTTTTTCAAATATACAAAATCAATAAACTTATTGCAGATAAAACGTCCAATATTTTACTTAAAAAACTCCTGCTACAGCACAATCCCAAGTCATATTAAACATGCCTTTTTTTTTAACTGTAACAGCAATAGTTATCACTAATTCTTGCCCACTTAACATCTACAGGGCAAATATGTGCTTGATGTAGAATTAGTTTGAGAATATTTTAGCATAACTGTAAGGGAGGGCCATGGGTAATATATATATATATATATATATATATATATATATATATATATATATATTATAGTTATTTGGCTAAGAAGGGAATTGATCACTGATTGGATTGTTGGATTGCAAAAGGGATTGAACTTAAAACCCTTTAAAAACACCTGCATCTGTGCTGCACTGCATTTTATTTGATTCTCGCACTCTTAAATACAATATAATTGGACTTTTCCAAGACTCAAGCTCACTTAATGAGAATTATGTAACAGGAGCTCTTGTTGTTATACTTATTTTTTTGGATCAAGAAAACAAAATGCAGCTGCTTCTAAAGTTGCCAGAGTCACAAATGAATGAATGCATGAATTACTGCTGAAAAGGATCAAGGAATTGTTTCACATGGTCTATAAGGTGTTGAGAGGGAACAGGATGTAAATCTTGAGTCTTAAATTTGTCTTCCTCACTGTAGGAAAATGTAACAAGGCGTAGTATGTACAAGCTCAGGAAACAAAGGAAATATTATTAAAAATAATGGAAGCAGGTTTCCCTAAGATCTCTGTTTGACCATAACCATTTTGTGGTCACACCCCCTAAATAACATGCCTATTTGACAAAAGTTGGCAATTTATGGAAAGTTTGACCACATTTCTGATGGTTTAGGGCCATGGTTTATGTGTTATTACAGTTTTGCCGTTTAAGCAAGTCTCAGTCCCCCCAAGAGACCTGCTGATCCTATTAGCTACAACTGGATCTAATTGCAAGTGCTGAGTACTCTGGGTTCTCTCCCAAAAGCCTCCTTATCTAATTAAGTATGAAATTTTTTTTGGGGTCAGTGCAGGAGATCAATAAAAAAAAGGGTTGGACTGGTGCACACACGCTCGGCAGCGGGGGCGGGAATCCGGAGGGGGGCTGTGGACAGAAGCACCGGTGGGCCCCCCCAGTCTGACCCTGATAAGAAATGAGGGAGATTTCAATGTGGGACCATGAAAACTGGGAACATTTGAGAGGTATGGCCATCTACAGGTAGGTTCCTTCTACAGGTAGGCCATCTACAGGTAGGTTCTTTCAAGGACTAATATCCTGGTAAAGATATTGTTACGTGTGACCGTAAGTATGAGACTGGCAGGTAGGATCCTTTGGGACAGATTTACTAAAGGTAACTCTGGTGAGGATTTGCCAGCCTTCCTGCTTTCAGGCAGAGGCGTCACTTCACTAGCGAAGGAGATAGACGCTAGCGGCGATTTGCACTCTAGCATAAGGCGATTTTTTACCTACCAGGCAAAGTGCATTGGAGTGCATTTTCCTCAATCTTCAGTTAGATACTTCATATTCAAAAATAAACAGAAGCCCCAACGTTTCCTTAAATATACAAAAATGTATTATTATTATTATTATTATTATTAACACGTATTTCCTTAGCACCAACATATTTTGTAGCGCTGTGATGTACACACACACACATATATATATATAATTATATTTACACACCTCATCATGGTCTCTTTTAACATGTGTGAATACTGGACATCTAATAAGAGCAATATCAAATGTTTTATACAATTCTATTTCCGTTAACAATTTATTTTATTTGAATTTTATATCACTTTCCTTTACTACTACTTAAAACTTTAGCATGTGAACTCCACAGATAGGGGGTTATCAAAGGTCAAGTTGTTTTTTTAAACTCAAATTGCTCCAGATTTATTGTACCCAGAAGCTGGAAATAGTTTGAATCAGAAAATACATTGGCTAAACCTGTCGAGGCCATGTAGGAGTCAATGGCAAGGTCCCTTGAACCATTTGAAGATGTTAATAGCCTTCACAATGTTCGAGTTTTTTTTCTGAGGGTTTCTCTCAAACCTTGAGCATTTCAAGGTTTTTTCTCTGAAAACTTGATCAATTCGAGCATTAGAGTTTTTACCCCAACTACACTGATTCAAGGTTTTTACATTCAAGTTTTTTTTTAAACTATTTGAGTTGTGAGTTAATTTGAGTTTTTTTGAGGTATAAAAAAAAGCTCACACCCTCCGACCTTTGATAAAAAAAAACCATGATATCAATTACCAAATGCCAACACATATACTCATGTACAATACATACTCAGTCAAAGAAAGTCTTCTTCCCGAAGTCAACTGTAATGATTCACAGCCTATAATGTTGAACACTAAGGAGAAAGGAGAAAAGCATTGACTGAAACAGGACAGAGCATGTTTGTTACCCATATAAATACAATAGATGGGGGATCGGTCCTCCTGTTTATTTAAAGCATTAGAAAGGATTCTATTGGTAAAAAAAATCCTTTCAAGTAATGTCTGCAAACACTCTCATAGAACCATCAAGATGTTTATACTGCTTTGCAAACCTTTTAATCCCATTTCAACGTTTACTTTGGTCCTAAAGTGAGTACTTTAGTGCTGATGTCAAGGAGAACACAACATCACCACATCAAAGGGGTTACACTCAATAAGCTTTTATCATATATATCTATATACGTGAATATATATATATATATATATATATAAATAGTATATATTTGTGTATATTATATACATATAACATACACAAAAAACATGAATAGGAGAGCAGAGGTCTGGTCTTGTTTATGAAATCATACATGGCATTTTGTCTTATTTGCCCTAGCACCCAATTTGCATAAAGAAGTCAGAATGCATATACTTTGAGGACCATATATACTTGTATGTACAATATATAAAAATAATGAATCCTCTATGTTTTTAAGCCTCAGGACCCCCACAATTATTCAAGACTTGATTTAGATTCATTCATTTTTATAACCAAATAATTTTGCTGAAAATTTTTATCCCTCAAAGGTTGACAAACCCATTATTTTCTAAAGAAAATTCCAAATGTATGCTATCTTAATCCTCTGTATCATAGAATATGAGAGACATACAGTAGGTGTAGGTTATCTCCATCTAATGTCAGCTCTGTAGTATGGGTCATTTTGCCTATTTTACATGGTTTTTCCATTCCAGATTGTGTTAAAATACAAAAAAAAACACGGTGAGCGTGTTGGAACTATTATTTCTACCACAGGATACACTCAATGTATGCTATCTTATTCATCTGTATCAAAGAATATAGAGAGACATAGGTTAGCCCCATCTAATGTCATCTTTGTAGTATGGGTCATTTTTCCTATTTTACATGTTTTTTCCATTCCAGATTGTATTAAAATGCAAAAAACATGGTGAGCATGTTGGAACTATTATTTCTACCACAGGATACACTCACTTTAATCTTTGAGAGCTGGTATAAAAGTACAGAGGATAGATTTTGTGGTTATGGGACAGATTGGGTAGCCTACATAGGGAACCTGTTATAGTAAGATGAGCCTAACAAGACATATGACCTCCATCTTTGTTTCTGGTCTCCATCTCTCTCATTTTGGTTATATACATGTTTTTAAATTAATTATTTAAATACTATTAAATTATCAACATTGTTTTTCTTTATAACATTGCTAAAGTCATGTCAGTAACATTTTCAGTAATAAAAAATATTTTTGGGGTAAAAAGAATGTTTTCACATCCCTATTTATACAAAATAATGAAATTATGTGTGTAGAGCCACACATCCAAAGCTGCCCCCAAAGTCCCAACTAAAATAATACATTATTTGAATAAGAATATCACACCCACTACAAATAATGGTATTGTGTAGACTATGCATGCCTCATGTATACAAGCTTTTAGGACATGTCTTTAACCTATGAGAAACAGTGTGTAAGAGATGAAAAGAGTTGTGATGCAAATTTCAGGATAGGGCGATAGTGATGGGCGAATCTCCCGAGATTCGCTTCGCTGTAAAATTTGCGAATTTTCAGAGAAAATCGCGAATTGGCGAAAAATTCGTCGTCATTTCCGACGAGTGTAGCGTCATTTTCGGAGCATAGCGTCATTTTCGCCGTGCGTCACGTCGTTTTCGGCGCGCCGCGTCAAAAACGACGCGCGACTCGTTTTTATGGCGAATTTTGGCAAAGCGAAATTTCGCTGGTGATTCGCGAATTTATTCGCCAGCGGCGAATCATGGGAATTTACCGCGAATTCGCCACCCTGGCGAATAAATTCGCCCATCACTATAGGGCGATCAAGCTAAAGGATACATTCACCTATTTATATATCTATTATACAAAAACTATGGAGAATAAGAAATTAAAATGTGACATAAAGCAGCCAAAGTTTTATTACAAATTAAATTTAGAGTCCGTTAGATTGATTGATGCTATTCTCCCACCATTATTTCATATTCAGTCTCATTGTAATATAATATAATCCTTGTAATATTGCATAATGTGTAAAACATCTCTCTAGTGCTACCCATTTCATCGTGTTATCAATGTTATCTTAACATTCCTTCAAGCAGTGACAAAAAATATATTTACAAATGTCAGACAGAAATCATATCTGGAATAGAGCTGTTCCATACGAATGCACTGAACATTTAGAAATACAGACCTGTGTGCAGGCAAATTCCTCTTGATTTGCTTCAGTAAGAAGGTATGAAGGTGCAGAAAAGGGATCTTTTCTTGGAAATGATGCATTAAGAAAGCAATGCTTAGGTTAAAATGCCTTTAGTGAGATTTTGAATACAAGTATGGGATACCTTATCCAGAAACCCATTATCTAGACATCTTCAAATTATGGGAAGGCCATCTCCTATAGACTAAATTTTAATCAAATATGATTCCTTTTTCTCTGTAATAATAAAACAGTACTGTGTACTTCATCCCAACTAAGAAATACTGTAATGAATTTTTATTGAAGCAAAGCAATCCTATTGGGTTTATTTTATGTTTAAATGATCTGGGGGGAGGGGATTTGGTTGGGGGTACTGTTAAGGATAGGGAGGACTACATTCAATAGGGTACCAGTATTTAATGTATGTTTGCAAATGCAAGGAGTCTGACTGGTAAAATCGGAGAGTTGGAGGTGCTGGTGCTGTGGGGAAAATATGATGTGATTGGTGTGGCCGAACATGGCTGAATGAGCTGTATGACAGGGCAGTTAATATTAGTGGCTATACTTTGTTTCGGAGGGACAGAGGCAATAGAAAAGGAGAAGGGGTATGTCTGTATGTTAGGCAGGATTTAAAAGCTATAAAGGAGGAGGTTATGTTGGAGAATGAGGGGGCAGAAGGCTTATGGTTGGAATTCTTCACCAATTGTAAAGAGTCCAGCAAATAAATTGTAGGGGTATGCTATAGACCCCCTAATGTAAGTGAGGAGGAGAGGGAGGCTAAGCTCCTGATGCAATTAGAAAAGACTGCTAGTTTGTAATGCTAATGGGGTATTTTACCCAGATATTGACTGGAGCAACAGTGCTGCCAGATCAGTTAATAGGAATAAGTATATAAATTTGTTGCATGACAATTTTATGGCACAGGTTGTTGAGGAGCCTACCAGAAAAAATGCTATTCTGGATCTAGTGATCTCAAATGACCCAGAACTTATAGCAAATGTGCAAGTCATTGATACTGTGGGTAATAGTGACCATGTTATATAATTTAATGTCTGGTGCAAAAAACAAATATATAGTGGGGCAACAAAAACCAAGAATTTCAGAAAAGCATAAAGGGGCATAAAGTTTGCAGCTAAAAACACAGAAGAGAATTGGTTGTCATTTAAAATTAAATTAAATCATTACTGTTCTCAATTTATTCCCTTAAGGAATAAATGTAGAAGCTCTAAGAATCAGCTTAATACAGAAGTAAAAAGTTAATAGGAACGAAGTAAAAAGGCATTTAAAAACGACTGTTGGGACGAAACTGTAGGGACAGAAGCTGAATTTAATTAATATAAACACTGTAATAAGGGGCAAATTTATCAAGGGGCAAATTTCAAGGGTTAAAAAACCTCAAATTCGACATACTCCCACCTCCCCCCCAAGCCTAAGTGATACCCTGGGAAATGCCCTTAAGTCCATACATACCCTTCTGTGCCTATTCAGGCATCGGTCTTCACGGGCGCCATCTTGCGACTTCGGTAATCTTCGGAATGAGACTGGCGTTTTGGTGGATGCGCAGTTGGGGCAATCTTTTTCCTCTTCGCAACAACTTGCGCATGCGCTAAAACTCACATAAAACACAGTGAGTAGGGTTGAATTCTCCTTTGAGGTATAGAGATCCAAATTATAAAAAGAGCTCTTATCCAGAAACCCACCCAGTCCTAAGTATTCTGGATAGCAGATTCCATACCTGTATTTGGATAGAGTATGGAAGTGGGTGGTAGACACTATTATATAACCAAGTTTACTAAAAGGGTAATTCTTAAAGGGATTGTATCATAAATAGTGATGGGCGAATTTATTCACCAGGCGCGAATAAATTCGCGAAACGCCAGCGAAAATTCACCTGCCGAAAATTTGCTGGCGTAAAAAAAAAAAAGAGTCACGCACCGGAAATGATGCGACGCGCGTCAAAAACGTGCTGCGGCTCGTTTCGCAAATTTTTCGCCAATTCGCTAATTTTGCTGGAAATTCGTGAATTTTTCGGCGAAGTGAAACGGGATAGATTCGCCCATCACTAATCATAAAAGAAAAACAAATGAAAGATTTTATTTACAACTGAAAACTATGTCAGAAGTTCCGTTAGTATTGATCAATGCATAATTTTTATAATTGCTACTGGGAGTATATTTATTATATTTGCTTCTAGTCACAGTTTTCTAGATGTCTGTATAGTTTATGGTTCTTTTGTAAATCCATAATAATTATTCTAAATGCAGGGGTGATAAGAAATTTCAAAGTAATACTGTAATAATATTCATTTTTTTTGTTTTTTATCACCCTCACTTTTCCTGTGTAAACAGAAGACTGCTGGAGGAAATTGCATATTAGTAATCATTCAAGCATGTAAAGTAATGAAATTAAAGTAATCACATTTTCCAATGTTATTCTCCTTCACTAAATGACAAGCAAAAACATATACTTTATAGATGATGGTGCACAGAACAGGATATATTAGGGCATCCTTGGGTCTCTGCTGCTTCAGGCAGGTATATAAATCAGAATAGTGTGAATGACAGGAGTGTCTGAAAATGTCCTTAACTTCCTTTTCGCTCTATAATGAGACGATAGTTGTCAGAAATGACAAAGATTGTTCTTCTCAGGGTGCCTCTTCCAGCCTGTCTGAGAATGTGCCACATGTAACCTCTCTAATTAACTGCTCTATGGTTGGGTGAATGATTGGTTTTCCAGTTACTAGCTATAAGTAAATAGGTAAATGTTTTAAATTGGCCTAAGGTGTTTAGCAGTGCACGTCATATCCTATCAATTCCTAACTGACTTAAAATAGTAGATGAGGAAATTCAGTCATCTTGTCAAAAATATGAGAAAAGTCTTCCCAGGTACTGTATGTCTTATAGGTGGCATATTGAACGGTGCCTTTAAGTGTAGATGCTCTGACTCCTAACTAGGGATGGCGCGAACCGCGGAAAAAAAGTTTGGAAACATGTTCGCGAACTTCCGGAAAATTTCGAACGGTTCGCGAACGGTTCGCGAACCCCATAGACTTCAATGGGAAGGCGAACTTTAACAGCTAAAAAAGACATTTCTGGCCAGAAAAATGATTTTAAAGTTGTTTAAAGGGTGCAACGACCTGGACAGTGGCATGCCAGAGGGGGATCAAGGGCAAAAATGTATCTGAAAAATCCATTGTTGACACAGCGCTGCGTTTTGTGCTGTAAAGGGAAAAAAGTCACTCAGGTGGTGGTTGTGGACACTGTAATATTATTGATATTTAGACAGAATGTGAACAAGCTCACACAGCTAGATGGCAGTTGTTTGAAGAACAAACTGGGCAAAAAATGCCTACAGGGCAAATAATGGCTACAAGGTCAACGTATACACTATTACAGCGGTGGATACGGATTACGTAAAATATATTATGGCTGCTTGAAAAAAGTCACTCAGGTGCTTTTTCTGGAGAGGGTAATATTATGGATATTTAGACAGAGTGTGAACAAGCTCACACAGCTAGATGGCAGTTGTTTGAAGTACAGTAGATTACTAGCCAGCAAACTTACTATCCACTGTCCCTGAAATCACTAACAGCTCTCTCCCTACACTATCTCTTCCAAGCACACACAGGCAGAATGAAAAAACGCTGCAGGGCTTTTTATAGGGAAGGGGAGTGGTCCAGGGGGTGTGGGGGGTGGTCCAGGAGGGAGAGCTTACTGATTGGCTGCCATGTATCTGCTGGTCTGGGGGAGAAATGGCAAAAAAAAAGCGCCAACTAAGGCGAACCCAAATTGGCGAACGTCGCGCGACGTTCGCGAACTTCCGGCGAGCGCGAACAGCCGATGTTCGCGCGAACAAGTTCGCCGGCGAACAGTTCGCGCCATCCCTACTCCTAACATCATAATAGAAGGGATGCAGTTACCAGGTGTTGACAGCACAGCCAAGTATAGGGTCTGAACCAAGTTCCTAGGGGTGATTCTAAGACTTATACACAGTAAAAACTGAACCAATGAAATAAATAATAATAAGTAAGCCTGGTCCCTGTATTGGGAGCAAAGTGATTGTACAGGTATAGGATCCTTTATCCTGGAACCTATTATCCAGGAATCTCCAAATTATGGAAAGGCCATCTCCCATAGATTCCATTTTATCCAAATAATCCACATTTTTTAAAATGATTTCCTTTTTCCCCAGTAATAATAAAACAGTACCTTTTACTTGATCCAAACTAAGATACAAGTCATCCTTATTGGAGGCAAAACCAGCCTGTTTGGTTTATTTAATGTTTTTAATTGTTTTCTAGTAGACATAAGGTATGAAGATCCAAATTAAAGAATGATCCATTATCTGGAAAACCCCAGGTTCCAAGCATTCTGGATAACAGGTCCCATACCTGTACTGAGAAAGTGTTGCCTAAATAAGAATGTCATCTGTTACATAGGTTGTACAATCCTCTAACATATACTTTCACATACACAATCATTCCTTCCAGCAAGGCTTTTCCCTCCACGTCCCATCCAGACTTCCAATCCAATTATAACCTTTTTGTTATGCAGGAAAAAGCCACAGCAGATATAATTGCAAATTACATTTATTAACACAACATGTTTCAGGTATGGAACGCTTTATAAAGTGTTACACAGTTTGATTTGAAAGCTTTTGTTTAAGTATAGGCGAATTTATTCGCCAGAGGCGAATTCACGGCGAACTCCCGCAATTCGCCGCTGGTGAATAAATTCGCGAAACGCCAGCGAAAATTCGGGAAAAAAAATTCGAGAAAAAAAAACGAGACGCGACGAAAACTACGCAACTCGCGTCTAAAACGCGACTCATTTTGTTTCGTGAATTTTTTTGCCAATTCGCGAATTTCGCGGCGAAGCAAACCGGGGGAGATTCACCCATCACTAGTTATGTATTTATAGAGATGACAAGTATGAAATAAAATATGTGGTTAGCCTACACAATTTAACATAAAATAACAGTTTCATAGAAATGCAATAAAAATCAATATGTGTGTTTGCAAACCTGTTTTACTTCATCTTCTAGCAGAAACCAGTTTGCAGCAGTGCACATCCCATGTATTACAATTTCTTCAGTTGTACAATTTAAAAAATTTTTGCTAAGAAAAAACTGGTGAAAATGTGATGTGAGCAATTAAAAAAAAACATCAAATGAAGAATATTACAGTGTTACAGTTTTTTTTTATTCCTCACTTTTATTTTTATAAACATAAATCCTAGTCTGTTTATGTACAGGAAACAGTTTAGTTATCGGGAATGAGGGACCAGCAGTTCTTGCTGGTGTTTATGTATTTAAATATCAAGGATTTGCTTACATTCGTGATTGATTTGCACACAGTTCGCATTGCTGCAATAAAATCCTAATCTGTTTACGGTAAACCCACACCAGTTCTTTCTTGTGATTGTGTATTTTCATAAGCAAGGATTTGCAAATATGCAATAAAAAGGTAGCTTTCAAAGGTACATTCCATTAACGTGTCTTCAGATTCAATTGATCTATATCCTTGACTTAAGTTAGAGGACATGGAAGTAAAACATATATTTTATTTTTAGCCAACTTGTTATTGGGCAAAATACACTGATGTACATAGGACTTTCTGATGTCAGACGGTCATCTCAAGGTTAGTGGTCTCTTATGTCAAGGTTCAAATCAGTCTCTCCTCCACTGGAGCTGATGACTTGGGTTATGTAATAAAAAGTGCAAGGTTTGCTACATATTTCTGTGGGAAGTATGTAATTGATATCTTGACAAATTGTTTACTCTCTGTGTGTAAGATTCTTCTATAAGCCCTTGCCTACCTCAGCAATGCAATGGCTCTCTTGCTTGTATTCTTTAACCAAAGCCTTGACCTTTCCTTGCAGTCATAGTCAATATATTCTTCCCCAAGCTCTCTGGATACTTTGCACTTTCTCATTCACTTTGTGTTTCCCAATTGTTTTTCACCTTTGTCAGCCACACTTTCTCTCCTTCTAGGCCTGCCTCCCACACATTGTTCTTCCTTAGCAAGATTGTGGCTTGTTTCCATGGTAGCAATGTACCGAAAAGCTTGTCCGAGCACTTATCCTCCAGCAGCAGCTTCCTGTGGATGATATTTAACAATCTTGCCATTTGTAGTTTGAAAGCTTTGTGTTATGTGAGAGACTGGAAAAGGCCAAGTCAAATAATGTGAAATGCGTGGGCACATCTTAAAAAAAAAAAAAAAAAAAAATTCTGTTGTTGGTTTTCTATTAAAATCGTAGAATGTTCCCTTAAGGTTTTGTTTGTTTCTGTATTTTGTGTGAAAACAAGACTAACTCAAAACACAAAGGTTATACAGACTGTATACATAGAACTTTGGCTGAAAAATGCAGGTGTCCATCAAGTTCAAACTTTTGTATGATTTATTACACATTTAATTTTACTCGGCTATGCAATCCTCAGTTTATACATTTTGCCATTAATGCTTTAAACAATGTTTTAATAGCAAAAATATATTATATATATTTTAAAAATATACATATATATACAGTATATAAAAACATATTGTACCCTGCGTTGAAGAGGATCTTGTAAGTTGTGCATCCCAATTAAAAAATAACTAAAACTGAAGCCTTTTATAGGAGAGCTGTTGGATTTTTTTTAGTTCACTTCTTTTATGGTCCATTAAATATAAAAAAAAATATTAGTATATAATACAGGAATGGGATTGCTACTGTTACATTAGTACATCATTTACCATCTGAAAGTAGAAGGTTGGAAACTAGATGCCACTGGGCCCCACATCAGATTCCATATAGGGCCCCAACAATTGCTCATTAGTTATAGCTATACTGGGCCCCCTACACTCCTGGGCACCCCTGTAACTGCTGGGTCTGCTTCCTCTGTAGTTCCTCCCCTCAACAACTTACACAGCTAAATTTTCAGGAATAATTAAGGCAAAAAAAATGGAACAGGATCTTCTGTCCTTTTCAACTGTTATTCATCAACATTGTTTTTAATCTTTCCTGTCATAGTTCCACAACATGGTGCACAAGGTTAGAACTTCATAAATGATTCATCAGCTTCAAATATTAGGCATAATATCATTCTTCTTATTTATATTGTCTTGTGAATTCTATTTTATAATATTTCAAATGTTAAAAATGTCTCTCTAGACGGCAGGCTCTGATATGATAGCACCTCTCTCCCATATGTTTATTGTTTCTTTCACACAGTCTGTTCTCTAAGCAGCTGCTGCAATGCTAGTAATTATACCTTGCAATTATAAATGAAACCAGTTGAAACAAGTACATAGATTATTAGCATTTATTTGAAGACTGATTACATAACTTCTACCAATACTAAACTGCATTATAAGGTGTGTACGTCACCAAATTACAGTTTATCAATCGACTGAAGGCTGTAATTTCTTCTCAGCCCTTAAGGCCAAATAGGTAGGTTCATGTAAGTGGTAGCACTTCTTTCCCAGCACTGCTTTATTTATGCCTATTCTTTTAGTTACAAAAAAAAGATGTTTTACTATTTTGTTGCTATTGTTAAATTTTGATTTAAAATAGTGTGACCCCCTATCCTTTCCATATACACAGAGTGAAATGTTCAAATGTAGATAATGAGATGATATACAGCTTATTAGATAGAGGGCTTATCTGTGTACAGCTACATTGTTTTGCTACTCAATCACTGTCCATTTAAGTGAAATAAAACATACAAGGAGGACACACCTGCCTTTGGCCTGTTAGGCCTGTTGTGGACCTTAAAACATTTTTAAGGCTTCCTAGATTTCTCAAGAGTTCCATTGAATTCTTTATATGAAATTTTCAAATAAACCCAAAGTATGTGAAAAAAATTGGTACTTGGCCTTTAGCATCCTGAAGCCTGATATGAACAAATATGCACTACTCATAAATACTGGAGTGGCATCCAACTTGATGACATTCCTAAGATCAACCATCATTCAATATTACACAGAGAAGTCAATTGTGTGATTTACAATGAGGGCTACACCTTGGGTTTTTTGTTGTTGGGTGGAAGTTATTGGAACTTGTAAGTGCCCATTATATTTGACTGGCTTCCATAGTCAAGCCAGCTCTGCCTAAATATTGTATACTTATTTGTTTCATATTAAAATGGCAACTCCCTTAACCTCTTATAAGGATCTTCACATACTTTTCCATTGTAACACCATTGTAAAATATGGACCCACACACACAGAAGGCTTTGGTTGTAGGATTTATTATTAACTACAAAACCTGCTCCATATAGCTGTGTCAAAACCATAGACCAAACTGCTGTAGAGGGTGCCCTCTAATGTCAGCAGTGATGCATAGCAATCAGGACTGGATTTACATAGCGGTCGCCCCAGGCCCACTGCCTTTCGTCCCTGAGGAAGATCACTATGGTGTGATCGAAGCTTTGTAATATCTTTTGTTTTTCTATTAAAATCAGTTATCATAACTGAGCCTGTTGAGTGCGGTATTTTTTTGCTATTATATATATATATATATATATATATATTCTCAGCTATAGTCAGGTGATCCCACTGGTAGCCAATAAAAGGGCAACCAAGTTTGGGAGTTTTACTTTGAAAGCAGCAAGTTGCAGGTAAATCTTCATTTCTTTTGCAAAATGTATAATGAAGCAATTGAAATCTTAATGAGCAGGGGCATTCCTGACCATTTTGCCGCCTGAGCTGGCCTTCCTTTTGCCACCCCCACCCTTCCCTACGGCACTCACCTTTTCAGCACCGGAGGGGGTGGGGGGGCTATGTCACTAGTGCAAAGAGTGCAATCACGCTATCTGCACTAGAAGAGGCAAATTTCCAGGATGATAAATGGAAATTTGCCTCTTAGTTACCACATTTTTGCCACCCCCGGCAACCATTGCCTCATTGGTGGAGCACCCCTGTTAATGAGTCAGATGCAAGTTGAGTATAGGACTGGCCATGCCAGGGATGCCTTTGATATAGATGGCAATATCTGGACAAACAATCCCTGTTTTGTTTAAAGGGTAAGGCATTTTTAGTAGCTTAAGCCACAACATGTTTCAATGTACTTAATATATTGATAATGGGTTGAGTGCAGAGGACCTCTTGTATTAGTAATATTTTTATAAGAATCTATAAACTAGAGGTTTGCCAAAAATCAGTTCTAGGAACTTTAAAGTACTGTTGAGCCATTGAGACTAAGATCATTTTTAATCAGGCAACCTGTCAGCAACACTTTTTTTTAATTAATGGAATAAATTAATTCATAACAAAGCTTAGTTAATTCAAATCACTCATTCTTTGATTTCCCATGAATTCTCTGTTACATTGTTGGTTGGTTAATTAATTGGGCAATTAATTACTCAGCATTTACAGGACTTTTTAATAGAAGTGTACTTAAATGGTATTAACTGTATGGTAATAACTAAATAATTTATGTGCCTCACTGGTACTTTAATGTATTATGAGTTTTGTGGCACTTGATCAATTTAGTAATTATGAATTAATTACATATTATTCTATGTGGGTAGTGATGGGCGAATCTCCCGAAATTCGATTCGCCGAAAAATTGGCGAATTTCTAGCGAAATTCGCGAATCAGCAAAAAATTAGCGAAACGAGTCGCGGGACGATTTTGACGCGTGTCGCGTCAAGTCGCGTCAAATCACGTCGTGTCGCGTCAAATCGCGTTGCGGCGCGCCAAAAAACCACGCGTCACGTCAAAAACGCCGCGTCGCGTCAAAAAACGTCGCGCGACTCGTTTTTTCGGCGAAATTTCGCTGGTGAATTTATTCGCCAGCGGCGAATCGCGGGAATTCGCCGCGAATTCGGCCCTGGCGAATAAATTCGCCCATCACTATATGTGGGTTCAACACAGGTGCAACACAAGAGGGTTGGCTCTGGCTCTCTATAAGGCCATAGGTATGGGAGCTGTTATCCAGAATGCTTGGGACCTGAATAAGAGATATTTCCGTAATTTGAATCTCAATATCTTAAGTCTGCCAAAAATTTATTTAAACATTAAATAAACCCAGTATAATTGGTTTACCTCCATTAATGATTAATTATATCTTAGTTCTTATCAATTACAAGGTACTGTTTAATTATTACAGAGAAAAAGGAAATCATATTTAAAAAATTTTTAATTATTTGATTAAAATGGAGTTTATGCGATATGGTCTTTCCATAATTTGGAGTTTTCTGAATAACTAATTCCACACCAATGCAGCTTTTGTAATGATGGGTGAAACTGGCCTGTTTTGCATTGCCAAAAAATTGCTTCGCCACACTTCGCCAGGTAGTTTGCTCCTACTATTCAACAAATGACGATGAATGTAATCAAATGATTTGTTTTTACAAAATACTGAAATAAAATGAACTAGTGCAAAATCTAACATTATTAGAGTATTAACTATGAAGTATTTCAAATACAAAGAAGTAAATATAACAGAATTCATTTATGATCTTTATTTGCTCCAAGCAATAGTCTTTTGTTCATAAAGAGAACTGCTCCTGCTGGAACATCATCATTTCTCCCCAAATGTTATGTTCAGAAAATGCACTTGGCAGCAAAATTTCACGTTACTGAATTGGTTTTAAAATTGCAATCCCAAATGGTTTCATGACTCATTTATTTAACTGTTATTAAGTGCAGCAAAGGTTGGACACTAGGACTATCATATAACTTCTCTTATTAAAAGTCTGCACAGGTTTTTCGTCCCCCATATTGCCTCTAGTTAGATCTAAAAAAAAAAAAGAAAGACAAAGGAATGTATAAAACTATAAACACTGGATGAGCAAAACAGTTGTAAATCCTGTTATTTTATTATTATTAATATTATTATTATTATTATTATTAATAATAACATGTATTTCTATAGCCCCAACTTATTTCGTAGTGTATTTCTCCTATAGTCTATAGTTTGCAAATTATCTGGTTGAATTTAATAAATACTGTATAAAATATGTGAGGGATTAAAAAAAAAAGGTCTCATGTTACAATCCTCCATCTTTATAAGCCAGAGTGTCAGAGGAAGACTCTGCCTATGACAAAGTGATTTATGAGGAATGAGTGAAAAAGAGAAAGGTCTATTTTTTTCAAATTTAAATTCAAATTTTTTGTCGAAAAAAAAATCACAACAAAAAATGTTTTACATTATTTTTTACATTGCAGACATAGATGACTTATGCTTTTGTATCTATTTTGTGCTACTGGCTGTCAGTAACCTTATATATCACAGAGAGACTTAAATATGTCTTATTTAAATTGGGTTCTTCTTTTTTTATACAGCTGTCAAACACTGAAGTTCATGACAGTTATCATAAAGGTTTATCCTCCCCATTAAATGGCTATTTTGAAGTTATAATTTGTCAAATAACAAGATGAATTTCATTGTGAAACAGCAGGTACCTTTATTGAGTACATACTAGAGCCTCCAGTAACCCAAATAGTAATGAACTTTAATGAATTAAGAATTAGATGTGGTATAAAAGAGTACATAGATTACATTGAAGTTATAGTTACATAAAGTTACATTATTGTAATTATACTTTAATTCCTTTTTAGTTTAGATTTACTCTTTCTGAAGAACAATAAACACAAAAACAATACTGTATGTTAGTTGACCTTTAGCATCCATAATACTCCAACACCTAATTCTCTGATGTTGTGCTATACCAGGAATTCAGGGAGATTGCAAGCCTAAAGGTGTGGTTCACCTTTAAGTTAACTTTTAGTATGTTATAGAAAAGCTAATTCTTAGCAACTTTTCAAGTGACCTTAATTCTTATTCATTATTATATTTTTTTAATTATTTGCCTTTTTCTTTTCACTCTTTCCAGCTTTTAAATGGAGGTCACTGACCCCAACTAAAAACACTTCCTCAAATATAACATCAAATGTTCTGACTTTTAAATAGGGTCACATCCTGTTACCAGTGTAATATTAAAGGTAAAGTATATAAATAAGAAGAAATATTTTAATGGTAATAGGATGTGACAATATTTAAAAGACAGGACATGTGATGTTGAAGTTGCTTAAGAGAAGTGCTGGTTTAATAAGGCACTAATGGGATAATGTAATAAAAGTCACAACAAAACAAAATTTGTTCACGCAAAGGCATAACTTTTCACATTACAAATATTTTTTCGATTAGCGACTTTTATTACAATCCCCCAAAAAATACAGAAGCTTTTGCACATACACTGCCTTTTTCCGAGTGCAGCAACTGGGAGGAGACGACAAGTCAAATGAAACAGTGATCTCTCTGCTGAACTTATTCTTTATAGTTTGGCTTTAGCATCAATTCATTCATTTTTCATTTATATGTTATTCTACAACATTAAATTCAGTAAGTAAACATGTACGATGTTCTTCACCTTGCAAATAGGTGTTCCTGATTGATAATTAACAGCTTAAAATGGACCAAAATGAAACGAGACAGAACTGATGCTTTTTAGAAAAAGGAGCAGCTATACACAACACAAGCAGTTATTAATTTTTGCGTAACAGGCATAAATTATTAGGAATTAATTTGGGCTTTACGCAAACTGCTTGACAAAAGGATAAGTAAAGCTTAAAATGTTGTCAAGGGGAATTTGCCTGTTATAATGCACAAATGCATCACTTTAAGTAAATTAGCTTGTAGTAAGGAGCACGTCCCGATATAAGTGAAATTAAGGTGTGTGCTTTGGCATATTATATTACTATGATACAAAGAGTAAGGAGGGATACACTGTACCATTGCCTGGTGAGGGCACATACCTCTAAAACTATTGGGCCTGTGGGAGATATTTTTTAATTCAAAAGTATATCCAAATTATGCTTTGGTATTTGACCCACAAAGCCAGTGGGATCTTCTGGGAGATTTTAGGAATTTTCTAGAATTATATACATTTCTTCTTCAGTTAATCTCATTTCTAGTATTGTAATTATAAAGTATAGCCAAGGAGAAACACATAAATACTACATTCTCTGCGTGTTTTAATACATACTAATCCATACTTTGTCTGGTGATAAATTTACTGAAAATGGCAGTTGCATTCATCTTGCCAAGAGCTTAGACTAACATCTGTGCAGAGTTTTATTTTCCCTTACTTTTCTTGTTAACATTTTTACATAAAGATGACCCCCATTGATTAAAAAGCAAAACTTACTTCAGACTTAGTTTTTTCATGAGCACTGGTCCAACTGTGTGGAGAAACCTGACTTACAGTGAGTTCTTATGCTTTTGGAACTCAAGCCAAATTATCCATGAAATAATATTGGAACAATCACAGCGAAAGTATGAATTCTTATTTAGACTTAGATATCTTATCTAAGTCTACAAATCCTCTGAGCAGTTTCAGATGTATTTACACTACTGCATTCTCCTTTTTTTCTTACTATGTAGCTACATTTATTTTTACCCCTTCTCATACTTGAGGTAAGGCCTTAACAAGGACCTATAAAGAAGAAAAAATATCCACAGTGGTGTAATTGGAACATTTTCTAATTGGACCAGTGTTGATGGTGGAGAACAGCAGGGGTCCAACATGTTTATGAATGACCTTGAGGTGGACATTATTTGCAAAACTTTAAGTTTCATGCAAGATGCTGCCAATATCCAGAGACATTTTGAATAAT
Organism: Xenopus borealis; assembly: GCA_024363595.1. Lineage (NCBI taxonomy): Eukaryota > Metazoa > Chordata > Amphibia > Anura > Pipidae > Xenopus > Xenopus borealis. The sequence goes on from CM044431.1 coordinate 203,064,470, forward strand.
TGGCGAATTCAATTGGAGAGGTTCAATGTTGATAAAGGCAAGGTTGGAAGAAATAAAAATGTGAGCTCTACACTAATTGGTAGTGTGTTGAGGAAGATTTGGGTATTTTTCTAAATAACAAGTTGTATAATTTTAGGCAGTGTTGTTCAGTGGCTACTAAAGGAAATAAAGTACTGACTTGCATAACAAAAGACTAACTCAGGGGATGGAAACATAAATATGGAGTTAAATACATCACAATAAATACCGGTACAGAAGGTGAGGAAGGCTCTGTACAGAGAAAGATTACAATCTAAAGGGAAGGGAATGATACACAAGGTGTGGGAATGGGCAAGATCAGAGTAAAGTGGGTGAGAGATGTAGTACTGTAAGTGGTATTGCATTGGGTAATTAACAGTGAGGGTAGGCTTCTCTAAAAAAGTGGGTTTTAAGAGATTTCTTGAAAGCTGAAAGATTGGGAGAAAGTCAGACAGACCGTGGGAGAGAATTCCAGAGGAGGGGGGCAGCTCTTGCAAAGTCTTGAATGTGAACATGTGAGGAGGTAATGAGAGAAGAGTTGAGTAGCAGGTCAATAGAGGAGCGTAGTAAGCAGTTGGGTGAGTATATAGAGATGAGTTCAGAGATGTAGGGAGGGGCAGAGTTATGAAGTGCTTTGAATATCAGGGTCATTAATTTGAATTTAATTCTGAAGGGCAGTGGAAGCCAATGCAGGGATTGGCAGAATGGCATGGCAGAGGAAGAGCGGTTGCTGAGGTGTATAAGCCTAGCAGCAGTGTTCATTATTGACTGGAGGGGTGACAGTTTCTGGAGGGGAAGGCCAATTAAAAGAGAGTTACAATAGTCTAGACGCGATATGACAAGAGAGTGAATAGGAATTACATATAGGCCCCTTACTTCATCACATCCAATACCACCCAGAGTCTAAGTTCCTATCCACCTTCTCATTGAAAGCCATTAGAAAGCCAATAGAGCGTGTCTGGAAAGATCTATTGTACACATTACCTGTCAGGGGGCCTATCAGCTCCCAGTGGGGAGTAGTCAGGACCAAGGAGGAAGCTTAGGGTAAAAGTACAAGATCGCAGTACAGGCAGGTTCAAGCAATATCGTAATCCACACTATTTTTTATCTTGACATGTTCTAGTCTCTTTTTTTTTCTCTTGAGTCACCTATTCATTAAGAGTTATATTATTAGAATTGAGTATATTAAAAATAAAACTTTCATAAGGTAATGCCTCAACTGTGTAGAAGGTGGAAAACAACATGGCAGCATCAAATTGTAAAATACAATGGAAATAAGACATTTTACTAATGCATCAGTTTTGTATTTGTGGCATCATTTATTAAAAGCATCCTTCTGGATAATTTGCCAGGGTTGCAACATTACACAGGGTCATAGCCATACCCTTTTCCTCACAGTTTGCCTCTTTCTTGTAAAATGTGTATGGCTGATATTGATTCAGTATTCAAGATCCAAAAGAAATGCTCAAGAGCACTGCTCATTCTTCATCCAACCTTGTTTTTGAACCTGTAGTTATAGTAATTCTTATTTATTTAAATAAAATGTATTGAAGGTTTATTATATTTATCAAAGCTCCATATAGAGAAATGCTAACAAATCATACTTCACATTAATACATTTTATAGTCATAGACATAAACCTGGCTAAGCTATGCTGATCAGATCTAGTAACTATTAAATAATTGAAAGCCAAAATTATCTTGCATAAGAATTTTATTTTCCTCTTTTTTTTGTTGAGATCACACTGTATATGATGTATAAGCTGACCTTTCTCCATCAATAACTATGACATTTTGAGCAAAGCAAATTTAAATTTCCCTGGTTATTGCAAAGCCTCAGTTGGCAGTTTAATAGAAAAGATCCAATATATTTACAGTTGTAGAATCAAGGGCACAAGTATCAATATACAGGTGTAAGAAAGTCTCCGGTGCATTTGGCATTGGAATAGACCTTTACGTTGGTGAATTTTCCCGAGGCCCCTTAAAATATTCAAGTTTTGATACTGTGTTTCCAGATACTATATACTATATTATTGAAATTGAAAAACTGATAGAAAATGACTAATTGACATTGTAGAAATGCTACAGCTCTTTTTTAATTTATTTTATTTATGTATTTATTTATTAAAGCAGTAGGTAAACCCACAGAGCAAGTTCCTTATCAAACCTTAGCTGAACCAAATCCAAACAAGTAAATTCATCATGTAAATATAATGCTCTAGTCAATCTGTGTTTTTTCTCAAGTTTTTGCAGGTAAAGTTGCTGTACCGTGTTAGCCAGTAAAAATGCTGTTGGGAAACCCTTTTGAAATAAAAAATAACAAAATGGTATAAAGGTGATACCTTTATACCATTTTGTTATTTTTTATTTCAAAAGGGTTTCCCAACAACATTCTCAAGTTTTTATAATACCAAATGCATTGAAGTCAATGGGCTTTATTCTTTGTTTTTTTGTCACCCCAAATGTATTGGTCAATATACACATATATGTATAACATAAATTATACACTCAATGTAGCAATGTAGTCAAATCTAAACTCCTCCCACTGTAAAATAGCTATTACTTAAAAAAAAAACCAACCGCATGCCACAAATTAAAAAACGTGAATTTCACCAAGAATCTGTATAAAGCAACATAAATATTCCTAAAAATCACTGCAAATCAAATTTTTGTAAGTGTTTTTTCGATCGAAAACTGTCCATTTTCGATCAAATAAGAATCGTTAGAATCATTCGATTCAAACGTTTCGAATGATTTTCACATAAAATTTTTGATTTTCACAGTCCCTAAAGGTTCTAGGAGGTTCCCCATAGGCTAAAAGAGCTATTCAGCAGGATTAACGTTTTGAAGGGCCGAATTTGAAATTTTTAAAGAGGCAGTACTTAAATTTTCGAATGGTCGAATTTTAAAATTCAAATCAGATTTTTTTCAATTCAAATTCGAATTTTAGCCTATTCGATAATCAAAGTACCCAAAAATTACTAAGGGTCAAATTTACTATTATTCCCCATAATTAGCTCGACCAAATTTGATATTCGATTAGCATTCGATCGTTGAATGCTAAACGAATAGTTTTAGGCTACCTTTTATTCGATATTTGATTGAATACAAATTTATTAGATCAGTCGAATAAATTATTAGATCAGTCAAATAAATTATTTGATCAGTCGAATAAATCATTCGATCATTCAAAAAATTTGTACGATTTGAAGGATCGAAGACATCGATCCTTCGAATCCTATTCGATCAGGACTTACCCTCAGAAGCCTACGGTAGTGCTCCCATAGGCTTCTATTGCAATTCGGTAGGTCCAATCTGGCGAAGTAGGCAATCAAATAAATTTAAAATTTAAATCCTTAGCTGATCGAATATTCGTTCATTTGAATCTATTCGAATGTATTCGATCATTCGAAAATGCCAAAATTTGCATGTTCGACCAAACGAATAAATCCTATGATCGAAATTTGATCAAATTTGATCGAACTTTGATCTATTCATGTGAATTTAGCACATCGGCCCCTTAGTGTTCTGCCTTATACACTATAGCTTAAAGAATGAACTGTATAAGATTTAAACAGAAAACATTTTTTTTTATTTGAGGCCTTAATTCCACCTATGTAATTTTGTTCATATCAAAACAAACTCCTGTACTAGTTGCTCTGTAGACTGTTAATGTAAAATGGTAAGCATTGTCCAAGCAGTCAATAAGCATCTCTAAAAATATTAGTGCACCTCATTTTCATTCAAAAGGAAAAAACATACAAAATATTTGTTTAAAACAATTCATAAATGGAGCCAATAGTGTACCTTTCAAGCAAAGCTAATGCCTGTTTTCATCCAGAGTTATTTGGCTTAGCAGAGAGAAAGCATACAAAAGCATGCGTGGGAGCTTAGAGAGTGTAAGCAGAATCTTAATGGAGCACAGCAAGGCTGCTGAGGGTCATAACAGGTGAATAGGAGCCAATGCCATAACATTTTCTTGCATTACCTAGCTGTTTATTCTCTTACTTAAAATTTTACTCTCTCTCTTACATAGAAAGGTGAACCATTTTTTCTTTTAAAAGTGGAGTGAGAGAAGAGGAGATTTAGAGAAGAACGAAGAGAAGAAGGGTAGGAGATTCCAACAGTGTTTACCCGTTGGCCACATTCAAATGTAAAAAAGTTGGGCAACACAAGCATAAAAAAAGTTCCTGGGGGTGCCAAATAAGGTATGTGATTGGCTATTTGGTAGTCCCTTTGTGGATAGGCAGCCTACAGGAGGCTCTATTTGGCAGTACACCTTGTTTTTATGCAACCAAAACTTGCCTCTAAGCCCCGATTTAAAAAAAATAAGCAACTTCTTTGAGGCCACTGGAAGCAACATCCAATTGATTGGTGAGCAACATGTTGCTCACAAGCTATTGGTTGGGGGGCACTATCCAAAATGAATACAGGACTATAATCAAATATTTTTCATTGTATATAGTGTTGTTACAGTTGTATTACTTTCATTGGACATCTTACCTCCTGGTGATGGAGGAGATGCACATGCTCTTCTTGCTATACTATATATATATATATATATATATATATATATATATATATATATATATATATATATATATATATCTGATCTTGTTGCATTGTGAGGAAGTCTCTTCATGTGGCACACTGTTCTGATTTCTCAGTTTTACATGAACCACACATTTATGCCTAAAATTACATTTATGGAGACAAGTTAGAATTTGTATTTTTGGATTAGCCATTGCAGCATTTGTTTCTTGTTCTCCCAACCAAAGTTCCGGCTTAGCCAAGGTTACTAAAGGACTCAAACATAATAATAGGATCATTCATGAAAGTTGGCATCTGACCAGCACTACAGCACCAATACTACATTGCTTGCCACAACCTGAAAAGCACATCTACAGAAAAGGAATGCTAATGGTCTTCAGGTGTCAAAAAAAAATGTTTTATGTGCAAGTAAAGACAGAGAACAAAATATAACTGTGTGAAAATTGTCTCCAGTGTTACTACCTATTCCTCGGGGCACAAAACAACTTATGTTGTACTGCATCTGTGAATGCTCTGTATTTAATTAAAGTGAATGTTTAACTTGGTTGAAGGTGAATTATTTTCAAAAGAGAATGTTAATAAATATATTCCATGCCTTGCAATTATTTGTGTCTGCCACATTTAGTACTGGCTTACTGTAGCTTCCTGTATTGGGTTGGGTACCAACTGAATACCCGCAGTATGGACTCAGGACTCAGTCAGATGATCTTTCATGTGCCCACTTTGCAATTGGCCAGTGGGTACAGGATCTGCTGCAGTGGAGTGGGCTACAGATGTGCATTCAAGGGCTAATAGATTAAAAAATTTAGCTACTTAAAGGAAAACTATACCCCCGGAACAACTCATATGTAAAACCCTGCTTCACGTAAATAAACCATTTTCATAATAATACACTTTTTTTAGTAGCATGTGCCATTGATTAATCCTAAATAGAAAATATCCATTTTAAAAAATAAGGACAGCCTCCTGGAATCCTAGGATCCAACGGTGCACACAAACATACCAAACAAACTATAAAGTTAGGTTACACGAGCCAATTAACAGACAGAGTTGTGTCTTTTGCTTCCACACTTCTTCCTGTTACAGTTAGAGTTGAAATATTTCTGGTCAGGTGATCTCTGAGGCAGCACACAGACCATCATGAAATGGTGGCTCAAGGCAAGAGATGTAAAAGGGCAATATTTACTTAAATATACATACCAGGTAGGTAAGATTCTTTAATATGTCATTTAATTTGATATAAACTATCTGTTGCTCAAGTATTCATTTTCGGGGTATAGTTTTCCTTTAATGTAAAAATCGATTAGTGTGATGCCTCTCCCAGTCAGAGCAGTGATCACTGCAAAGAGTGGGTCAGGCTTAGGGTAAGCCGCTACAGGTCTCAATAAACAGACCCATGCAGGTCTCTAGCTTCCTGGACACAATTATACCATATTAAAATATATAAAAGTTCTGGAATATAGGCCATTAGGCAAGAGCCTTCATGTTCTTACATGAAAGATGTTCTTACATAATTTGTAAGAGAAATCTCAAAGAATCTACATTTCCTATGCTTCTATGGTAGTGTGTCATATAGCTGGACATTAGGAGCTGCCTTAGGTAAACTTAAAAACTATACATCCTTATTGCATAACAAAAACAACCTCTTTTTGTATTAATCTAATACAGGTATATATGCAACCAATAAATCATAAGAAAAAGCTGTATTCTTGTGTTCTGAGTTTCTCAAAGATGTCTGCAAATCCTATGAACTGTGCATGGTGGGCTCTGTTGGATTATATAATGCATTACATATCCACCAACCCCTCATCTATGGACAGACACATTGCATTAAAAATGTAGATACCTTCTGGCAAATCCTGGAGAAGCAACATCTAGAGACTGCAAAACATTGAGTTTGATTTCTGGTAGCACTGTTCAATCAAAGCCCTTTGTGTTTCCAATTATCAAATCTTCTGCTACCGAGTTGTCGTCAAGATGTGCTACTGAATCAATAACTTGCATGTAGAATTTAAGGACAAAAGCGTCAATGCTCCATGAAAAAAGCACATCTGACTAGCATGTTAGAAGACATGGACCGACAATATTTCATACATTTTTCATTCACGTCTTTGTTCCTTTCCATAGAAAAGGACAGTAGCTGTACTAAGGAAAGCAAAGAAAATGTATTTCTGCTGTAGTTTTAATAAAGAAATATCTATGGTTTTGTTAGTTTCTTGAACTGAGCGATCAGTGAACATGAAAGCACTTTTATTTTACAGTCCACAGATAAATTCCCCTCATCATGGACTCCTCCCAACTTGTAAACTAGAGACTCAGGCAGCATTTGGGAGAAGGGCAGGGCTCGTTTAAAAAGAGCTGATTAAAGGGGGTGGTCATAAGGGTAAAAATATTAACAGTACACAATACATTTATTTTTTTTTTTTAAATATACAGAATTACCAAGATCAATGGACCTTAGTTTAAAAAAAGCAAATGTTTATGTGACACTGTATCAAAAGCTTTGGCACAAGTAGCTCATATCTACTACTAGAACCCCACTGTTCAATGTCCTGCTTACTTCTTCATAAAAGCAATTACATTTATCTGACATGATCTATCCTTCATAAATATATGTTGATACCTACTTATCAGGCCATTCTCCAAAACATAATCTAGAATGTGATTCCTTAAAGCAGGGGTGTCCAAAGGGTAGATAGGGATATACCAGTAGACCTTTAGTAGGGGATCAGTAGATTTGAAGACCCTCCTGTTTCATTCTTTTTATTAGATATGTATTCTGTTAAGGTAACATAATACAGTAAATAGTTTCTCAAATAAAATGAATAATTCTTAAAAATAGCAATATAACTTTTCCCATGAATCAATATAATATTTAAGTAATATTTTCAATGGAACAGAATGCTAGCAATGCTATTACGGATGTAGATCATAATAGCATTATGATCATAATCGTAAATTATGGGCACTTCTGCCTTAAAGGGATACTGTCATGGCAAAATAAGTTAACAGTTAATAATGCTCCTCCAGCAGAATCCTGCATTGAAATCTGTTTTTACAAGGATCCAACAGATTTATCTATATTTAATTTTTAAATCTGACACAGGGCTAGACATTTTGTTTCCCAGGTGCCCTCAGTCATGTGACTTGTGCTCTGATAAACAGTCACTCTTATAAACAGTCAATTCTAGTTGGAATGATGTCACCCACCTCCACCCCCCCCCCAGCAGCCCATCAGCAGAACAATAGGATGGAAACCAGATAAGAGGTTCTTGACACCTGCTTTGCTAAAAATTCTCCCATGCCTGAATTAGTGGTAGATATAATAACAGCAGCTAATAGTAAAAATCCAAGTCTGACTAATTCAAGTCATGACTCCTTCAGTTAAATTGAGTAGGAGAAACAATAACTTATCAGAAATTAGTTCCGTTGTGAAGTGCTTCTGAAAACACAAGACCAGGCAGAATAACTTGAAATGTCTGCCTACTCACTAATATTTCAGCTAAACAATAAATTTATTGGTTCAAGAATAACATTTTAAATGGTAGAATGAATGGCAATGCACACAATGTAATTTAGTAATAAAAAATTTGCCATACAAATCAAGACACAATCCCTTTATCAAGCCTTCTTCAAATAGCTTACACACTACAAATGTCAGGCTTGCAGACCTGTACTGGTAGGCTAGTAATCCATTACTAGTTGGGAAAGCAACATGAAACCCAGAAGATGTAACATAAGTAACTGTCATGTGCTTATCCTCAAATTACATATTCTGTTGGTCCTATGCAATACCAAAAGATTTCATTCAGGCTGATGTTTCATCTATTTAATGCTATGTTTCATCTATTTAATGCTTTTAAATGCTCCAATTAGATTAATATACCCTTTCAAAAACAACACTTTTTAACTATTGTCTCAATAACTATGTTGTTATAGGAAAAATAGTATATACAACAACATTGGTTATTTTCCCTATTAGCATATGATGCCAGGGTATGTTCACTTGCCTGTTGAGAAAAAGAGAAACTTTATAGTCAATGCTATTTTATAATTTTTATTATTTTGCAGAAAGTAATTTCTAAGACAAATCACCAATAGCTTCTTTTATTTAAGTTGATTGTTATTAGAGATTTTTTTTTTAATTAAAGCGGAAATAGAGTAAAAGAGTAAATTACCAATGCTTTTGTAATAAGAATAACAAACTGAGAGGAGGCGAAACATTTAATTGCAATAATACTATGGCTTGCAGAATCCTGCAGGTTTTTCATTAGGCAGAATTTCTACAACACTGAAATAACTTTATAAATAAATAAATAAATAAATATGAATATGAATATATATATATATATATATATATATATATATGTATAATTCATTAAGTGGACCAGCACTCCAATTGTTTCCAATCAAGGTGATTTTTATTTCAGTATCACTCGCGTGTCCAACGTTTCGGCCCACATTGGGGAATTTATCAATATACTTCTACCTGGGTGCAAAAAAGAAAAATGTACATATGTATAGTAATAAAAATGCTGATGCATGCCAAATAACTTACTTTATTTACAAATGTTGATCAAATAAAGTAAGTTATTTTTTAAATGAAAAAGTTTTTTTCTCTGTAGTAATAAATTAGTACCTTGTACTTGATCCAAACTAAGGTATACTTATTGATTGCAAAACAATCCTATTGGTTCTATTTTGTATAAAGTATAAAAGCAGTTATAATTCCATATATAACAAAGAAGAATAAATGATGTGCCAATTTCAGGTATAATGCCCAAAGACTTTATGCCAGGAAAAGTTGTGCCAGTTTCATGTTCAGTGCACCCATAACATAAAAACTGCCTAATGAACCAGCCCAAGAAAATATAACAGGATGAATTAATTTATGTATAATGCACACAGAATATGTGGCAGGATAAGTGAAGCACCAAATGTATAATGTCCACAATATATTAGCAAGATAAACTATTGGCAGCTGCCTGAAATGCAGATTTTATCATTGCATTGCTAGGGAAAATAACTTATATACACTGTATTGTATACGTAAGATCACGCCCACAGCAGATCTGATTAGATTTAAGATTAGTGATTTATTCGCCAGGTGCGAATTCCCACACGAATAATAATAATAATAAAAAATTCGCCTACCAACAATTCTCTTTGACGTGCGTCAAAAACATGACGGGACTTGTTTCGCGAATTTTTCAGCGAAACGGGATAGATTCGCCCATCACAATTTAAGATGATCAATTTCATCAACATTAATATGATGATGATATGATTATATGTTTATGGTTTGCTTTGTTTGCTTGTGTTTCATAGTGGAGTCAAGGGTTGCCACCTGTCTGGCTTTGAACCGGACAGCTCGGTTTTTTGAACCGCTGCCTGTGTCGAAATTTCCTGCCTGTTTTTTCCAATATAGGAAAACTGGGCAGTATTTCCCATTCGCCGATCACCATGACTTATCTCCACCCGTGACACACTTCCAACACATCAAGGCCCTGTCCCCGTACCCGGAGTTCCACCACAAAGTTGCGGGCAACCCTAGTGGAATCAAATAAGTGCCGAAAGACATGGGGGAGAAAGATGGCAGATAAATTACTGTGACAGACGAATCAAGATAAACAATTACTTTATTTACATGAATTTTTGCATTCTAGATTTTTTGGATTTTTTTTAGTTCATTTGTATCTTGCAGTGTTGTCTGCAATACCATTTGTTGCTTATACCTTTCTGCTTTTTATTGCCCTTTGTCCCACTTCTGTACAGCATTCTTTTCTCTTTGTTTTGCCTATTTTCAGATTAACATCTAACTCGATGAAAAAAGGTTTGTTTGAGCCCTTCATGATCTATCCACACCATGGGGTAGATTCATCAAAGAGTGAAGTGAAGAGTGAAGTTCCGCCACTAGAGGGAAATTCCACAGCTCTCCATTCATTTCTATGGGATTTTAAAAGGCCTATTTATCAAAGGGTGAAATTTCACTTTACCCATTGATAAATAGGCCTTTCAAAATCCCATAGAAATGAACTGAGAGCTGTGGAATTTCCCTCTAGTGGCGGAACTTTTCACTTCACTCTTTGATGAATCTACCCCATAGTATTAGTCTATTTTCTAGCGCAGCACTTTATATTATTTTTAAACTTTTCTGTAAATAAAATGCTTCCTTTTTACACATAATGTATTTGCTGTTTATCACATTATTGTTTGACAAAAATGTACATTTTTAAATCTTCAGGGATCACATCAATGTACCAATTAGATTTAAGGGGAAAAAAAACAGTGTGTGTTCCTGCCAGATATCGATCAGGGACATACACCCATTTATAGTCAAACTTTACTTGAGAATTAGCAGGTGTTGTCAAGAATTTTTGTGTTGTTCTTGGGAACATTCTACAATTTTTGAAATATATTCTGACTTGAGAAAAAAACAAGCAACCGGTGATACATCAGAAGTCAGAAAAAGTTGAGAAATGTTCTCACCCATGAAATTTGATCAAACTATTGAAGAGGAATTTTTAAAATCTGAAAAATCTTCCCCATATGTGAGTGTATGGATTAGTAGATTCTATTTTGTACACACACTGTGACACACATACATGTTTGTATAGAGAGAGAAAAAGAGAGTGGCATCTGGTTATTCTTCTTGTACAATATTAATAGCTAAAAAAAGAATTTCTTCAAACAGAAATGTTGTCATATTTAGCAGTGAGAAGTACTTAGAAATGCACCAGGTTTAGGATGTCAATTACATCACAAAGACAAGTCACTATGTATATGTAGGGGATGGATCTTAAGAAATCTGTTCCCCATTTACTTTGCCTTCCCTAAATATTGAAACAAAAGAGGACCCTTAGTCTAAGGGAAGGAGTTATTGCCTATTTCCTGGGTCGCAGTATGACTCCTAGTTAGTCCAGGTTTGGCTGCCAGGTGGAGCTGTACTTTAATATAAATGAATGAACCATGTGGTCTACCCTCTTCTAAGTGGATTTGAGCCTCCAGTAAATACCTAGATCCTGTAATATGACTATGAGGATTTGTATTCATCCAGGTCATGGTACTGTATATCCAATATAAGTAATACTAAAACAGGAGAGAAAAATAAGCAAATGCACCACCTTACTGTCATGAAGCAGAAGTTGGAAAAGGACAGAAGAACTAACCTGAAGGCAGAAAGATTAGACACCAAAGACACGTGCGTTAAGAACCTGTCAGATAGGGTACTAACTCAGCCAGAGATGGATGTGCTAGCCAAGGGGTTAAACTATGCAGTGACACCACAACACATCCCAGTAGTTGAACTCATCTCAGCCACTGATCGTTTGGAGGGGATAACCTTGATGGACTATTGTCCATTTAAAACCAAGATTATCCATGTTTCTTACTTCTCAATATTGGGTCAAGCCCCTAGGAAGTAATTGTTGTTGTCCACTGATTATTCTGACAGAATATATAATTTAAAACCATATAAATATGTTTTATGTGTATTTAATTATTAATGAAAACATGGGTATTCACAACTATATCCTTGTAAACACACAAGCAAGAGCTATTATTTATTCTTACCTCCATGTAACAATGACTATGTCAAACCCTCTCTTAATACGTAAAAGGAAATAAGAATGTGATTACACTAAGGGGCAGATTTACTATGGGTCGAAGTTTAAATTTTAATAAAATTAAAAAATTTTAAATTCGAAAGTTCTGAGAAATCGAAGGATTTTGGAGTAAATTGTTCAAATTGATTCAATTGATTTTAATTTGAGTCCCACTGAAATTTCGATCGAATATGGACTTTTTTGACCGAAAATGGCCGTATTCAATCGAAAATGACCCTCCCAAAAAATTTGATGGTTGAATTTCTACGTTTACTATAGGTCGAACTGAATATTTTAATAAAATTAAAATTCAAAAAATTTGAATTTTGAAGTTATTTTGGGCTACTTCGACTATCAAATAGGCTGAAATTCGATTTCAATAGAAATATTTAGAGTATTTGACAAGTTGAATTTCAAAGTATTGGCCCTTTAAAATCCTTTCACTTTCGACACTTCTCCACCTTAAAGCTTAGTTGCCATTTTAGCCTATGGGGGACCTCTTAAAACCTGTTGTGAAAATTTTCACCTAAAAATTTTAAGGATTTTGCACAAAACCCTTCGAATCGTTCGATTCGAATGATGCAATCGAACGATTCAAATGATTTTTTAATAACAGCAATCTGGTTACTAGGGTCCAAATGACCCTAGCAACCAGGCATTGATTTGAGAAAGAGACTGGAATATGAATAGGAGAGAATCTGAATAGAAAGATGAATAATAACAAGTGGCAATAACAATAAGGGGCCTATTTATGAAGCCTCAGTTTTTTCTGTTTGAGTTTTTTAGGGAAAAGAGAGATTTATTATACCGCAAAGCTGCTAAAAATCCGAATCTGAAAATACTCCAGCTGCAACCTGTAGAGGTCAATGGCAGAGGACCATTTTTAATCCAAAAACTTGGATTTTTGGGCGACAACTTGGAAAAATTGTGTGATTCAGAAATCAAATTAGAAAAAGTTGTATGATTCATATTGTCAAAAATTTTATTGAGACTTTTGACACACCAACATTTTCAAGCTGATTATTTGAAAAAAAATGTGTTAAATTTGTGGGTGGGAGTTAGGTCAACTTTGTTTTAATAAAAATTGAACAAATTTGAGTTTTATCAAATACACCCCTAATACTGTCGCCTTACAAAGCATTTGTTTTTTAGATGGGGGTCAGTGGTCCCTATTTGGAAGATGAAAAGTCAGAAGAAGAAGAATTAAAAAAAAAAACTATAAAAAAGAAGAAGAAGAAACTATGGAAAGATCCGTTTTACAAAAAAAAACTTGGTCGTGAGCATTCTGTATTACAGGTTCCATACATGTATCTTGAAAAAGAAATCTTAGCACCCAACACATATGCCTCCTAAAATAGCTTGCCGAAGTGTGTGTAATTGTAGTTGCAGATTACACGCATTTTAGCCAAGAAGAATTAAACACTTGGAAAGTTAAAAGAGATTATTTTTGGAAGAACACAAGCTTTACCCCTTTGTGTTCATAATCCTCTTAACTTTCAAAACTGTGTTGGCTGTACTATACAAAGCATAAATGTCTTTCTCCATTACAAGGTGGGGAAATGTCTGATGTAAATTAAGCTCATGCCGAGAGTTGGAATTTAAAATTAGGCTAAAAAGATGAGCAATGCAAAATACAGCACCTCACAGTGGATTTTAGGGTCATCTTTTTAGAAATCTTATGGCGGTTCCTGCATTTCCAGACTGCAGTGAGGAAGACATCAGTCACTGAATGTGCATTTTATAACTAAAATAGGAGGAAGTAAAGGAGCAGGGCTAAAAACATAGAAAACATATGGGGGTTTCAACTATTTAAGTGCATGCATTTTAATGGTTCCATTCAATTGAATACTATATGGAGATGGTTTTACTTTGGGCTAAAAGTAAATATTAAAAATGGCACCCTCATTGAAGCTCCCTCTAGATTTGTTACAGTAGTCTCAGTTCAAATGAGGGGTGGATGTTTAATGATCCCTGCAAGAAGCTCAGTACAAGGGGTTCAGACAATCAAGAAAGACAAGCTTCAGTTCCCTTTCAGGTCAGCCTAGCTGCTGATTGGTTCTTATCCTACAGGAAAGGAGGCAGTTTTATAGACAAAGCTCAACATTCAAGCCTTATAATTGTTTTGAGCATAATTCAATTTACGAGTTTTTTGATTTGTTGAAAAAATAAAACAGTACCTTGTACTTGATCCCAAATAAGATCCAATTGGTCATTATTGGAAGCAAAACCAGCCTACTGGGTTTATTTAATGTTTACATGATTTTCTAGTAGACTTAAGTGATTTAGATCCAAATTACAGAAAGATCCATTACCAGGAAAATCAAAGATCCTGAGCATTCTGGATAACAGGTGCCATACATGTTGCTGCTTAGAGAAAGTGTTGTGTCCATAGGTTCCAATGGCATGTTGCACATTCTAATGCAAGTTGTCCATGATCTGTCAGGGCAGATACTATTTTGCACCTGTGTTACCAAAGCACACAGACCTCCAATAAAGTAAATGAGCCCTAGTATTTTGGACCTAGATTTCTAACAGATAAGAAACAAAGTAAAAAATATTCTAACAACTAGATGCGCACCCCGGGAAATCATAGCATTCCTTCAAAAACAATAAAGGGGAATTAACTAATTTACAAATCATTGGTATGAAGTAAAATAGGACAAATTATTCTAAAGAGAACTGCACAAACAAGAAACAGTATTTTTTTATATATATTTTATGTACTTATGAATTGCTGTATCCCTTCCTGTATATTGGCTGTGGAAGAGCCATTGCATTCTTCTGCCTATTCATATATTCTTGGAATGTTTAATCAAGAAGCTTACATGTTGTACTTTGCACATTTTTGTTAGTCACACCATGCGACCACACCCACGCAAGCCACCTGCCCTGGAATGTACAGCTGCAAGGGACCGTTACTGCTGTATGTATACAAGTCAGATGTTGTTGCATTTGTTCTGCCACTGAGCTGCTTTAATGATCCATTAATGGATCTCTGTGCGATGTAGAGATTTTAATTTTTTATTCTCTTTCTGCCTGGTTCCCCTAATTTACATTTGCAAATTAGAGTTCCAATTCAGTTTGGGATTCGGCAAAATATTACACAAAGAATTTGGGATTCAGCTGCATCCTAAAGTAGTGGATTTGGTGTATTCCTAGTGCGAAGTGAATTCAATCCTAGGCTTTGTAAGTCTGTTAATATCATTCAAGGTCAAATTTGTACCACTGCTAAATACATGTTGGACTCTGTAAGTAATGATGGTTCTTTTATGGCCACATGCATGGTTCATTATGGGGCCTATTTATGAAGCCTCACTTTTTCTGGTCAAGTTGTTTTAGGGAGGAAAAAAACAGAATTTTTAGAGATTTCTTGTACCCCAGCTAAAGTGTGGCATGGTCATGTAGAAGTCAATGGCAGATGTCCCCAAAGATGTTTCTTGAAACTGTGATCACTGGTTTTCATTTAATAATCCGAAAAAGTTTGGGTTTTCGGGCGACAATTAGAAAAAATTGCATGCCTCTGATATCAAAGTAAAAAAGGTAGTCGAATTTTTGCATTACTTTGTTGAGATTTTCCTGCATTGCCTCTTTGGAGTTGATTTTTTGACAAATGAGTTAAATTCGTGGATGGGAGTTTGGTTGACTTTGTTCAGAATGCTTAGCAACTGAAGATCTCCATACCTTAAAGTGATACTGACACGTTCCTATAAAAATCATAGGAATGTGTCAGTATGAAATAAATGCTGCACAAAAAGATTTCCCCTCAAAGCCCCCCGTAAACCCACCTCCAGCCCTGCAGACCCGCAATAACCCCCTCGACTGTTTTGTACATCTTCCAGGTTGCTTCACTGACATAGGGCTGGGGGCAACGTGATCATCCCATAGGCTGATTACGAATCAAAACAGTATTTCAGCCTATGACAGAATCGCTCCGCCCCCAGCCGTGCGTCAGTGAAGCAACACAGAAGATCAGTCACGTCTGGGGGTGGCTTTGAGGAGGGCCTTGTGAGGCGGCTTTGAGGAGGCCTTTGAGGGGTGGGGGCTTTGTGTGGGAAATATTCCCTGCAGCATTTTCTTCATGCTGACATATTCCTGTGATTTTTATAGGATCTTGTCAGAATCGCTTTAATTCTACTAAAAAATAATGAAAATATTAAACCCAATAGAATAATTTGCCTCTAAGAAGAATTAATTATATCTTAGTTTGGATCAAGTACATAGTACTTTCTTCTTATTACAGCGGAAAAAGAAAAAAATAACATTTTAATTATTTAATTAAAAAGTTGCAATACACTAGGTGATTAAAGCCCCTCAAGATAGCACAACCCAGTCTTTTCATTATGCTTACTTGTGTTTCTCCAAATCGTCTCTTAACTCTGCACATGGTCCAGACCATCCAGAAAGTTGTGGGAGGGTGGGGAGGCAGCTTTTATCACTTCATAAACTTTTTGGCCTAAAGGACATACAGTAGTAGTGTAATTGGACCTGGAGTTCAATCATGGCCATTCTCTGGGGTTTGCCTGCCCTTGGAACATCTTAAAGGAGAAGGAAAGTCATATCCCACTTGGGGGTGCCAAATGTTAGGAACACCCAAGTGAATCTATTTTTCCTATCAGCAGAAAACTGCACCAGCCCGGGGTTATTCCAGTGAGCACCATGGAGCGTTCCTCTTCCTGCATCTTCTTTCTTCTCATGGCTGCACATGAACAGTAGAGCAAACAGCCAAACTTTAAGGGCTATTTTCATTCTACTGTGCAGTCTACCCCAGGAAATTTGAAGAAAGAAAAAACTGGAAGCTCACAGGAATCACCCTGAGGTGGTGCAGTTTTATGCTGATAGGTCTAGATTCAGGTCAATACAATCACTTGGGGGCGCTTAACATTTGACATCCCCAAGTGGGATATGACTGCTCTTCTCCTTTAACTTCAACCCAGTGGATGTTGCCTTCAATGCAGGTGCTTAGTTTTTAATTCCTGACATGAAGGCAAGCTTTAGTTGCTAAAAACCATGAAAACCATAAAAACCAGTCTACATAGAATCTACCAACATCCAATCACAGCCCGTAATTGCACACCCAGGAACTTTTGCATGTTCCTGTTGCTCTCCTACTTCTTTTATTTTTTAATGTGTCTCATGGGTGACAAAGATTGGGGGACCCCAGCGTAAGTGACTTAGAAATGTATTAGGAAAAATGTATGTAGGAAACACCAGTAGAAAGTCTGGACTCCGAAGTTGTATTTAGTGTATGATGTATTAAAAGATCTTTATTAAAAGTAGCATTTAGCTGATTTTATTTCAGTTGGAATAAATAAAAACACTACAGTATTCTGTTTTATCTACTCGGCAGGTTCATTACAACCATGTTAAAACAGAACTTTAGTATTAGTTTTATGACTACAAACCCACAAGAGGGAAATTAATACTAAATGAATGCAGGTTCTACCAACTTAGTTTCTAGTTTATTTTAGTGTCTATCTTAAGCAGTTATATTTGACACGTATACATTTATCATTGAGACACTCGCCAACTTAAAAATGGGGTTCGGGTGCAACTGCCCTGAACCTGCTGGTTACTCTATCTATGCACAGTAAAAACCAGGGTCACTCACCGCTCTCTGTTGATGGTCCGGGTGCTGTGCCCCAAACCTGTAGCTTGGGTAAAAATACTTCAAGGTTTCATGTTGCACCCACACTCCAGGAACTCCTTGGACAGGGTGTAGAAAGAAAGAAAAGCTTTATTTCACATCACGTAACACCTTACGCTTTTCGTGTGTCGCCACTAGTAATCATAGGTAGTTATCTTATTAACCTATGATTACATGTGGAGACTCACGAAACGCAAAAGGTTGCAGGTTCACAGGGAGTGGAGTAAGGCTTTTTCCCAGTTGTCCCACGGATGCTCCGTCCAAACACCCAAAATATATTCAACCAATAGATAATGCAGGACAAACTGGAAGATCAGGCAGTGTAACTGCTAAAGTGCATATTTATTTGAACCACACTACATGTTTCGGACACCAACTGTCCTTTATCAAGTGTGTGACACACTTGATAAAGGACAGTTGGTGTCCGAAACATGTAGTGTGGTTCAAATAAATATGCACTTTAGCAGTTACACTGCCTGATCTTCCAGTTTGTCCTGCATTATCTATTGGTTGAAACGCAAAAGGTGTTTTGTTACCTGATGGGAAATAAAGCTTTTCTTTTATTCTACACTGCGTCTGAGGAGTTCCTGGAGTGCGCATCCAACATGGAACACTAACATATGTAAACACTGAGGGGTAATGTGTTCACAATTCTTCTCTGCACAAATTCATTGCATCCAGATGATGACAAGTACTATCCCTTTAACTATTACATTTTATGATGATGCTCTATTGTGAAACAGGTTCACTTCTGACTGGTTTACAGTTTTATGAATATGGTGCTGAACCACTTTAAGCTTTTGGCAACAAGCTGCCTAACATGACCTTTTGGCTCACCTGAACGTGCAACGTTCCATCTGGATGAAGCTCTTCACATAACGACCCTTCTTAAGTCTAGTCTTCTGTGGTTACGCACATTTCAAGTTCTAAATCACTGAAACAGATTGAAATTGTAAGCTTGCTGAACCATTTGCCTCTCTTTTCTAGTTACAACTGCCCTTTTCTAGAAATGAGCTTGAATTTCATTTATATTCATGTAGATACAGTAGTAATAAAATACAGTATAGCATTACTGCAAAACCATCCATCAAATAATTGAGGTTGCAGTGCTAAAAATGCTTTTGTGTCCCATTCTTTGTGCCCACAAAATAGATATGCCTTTCCTGTATTCTGATTATGACAAGCCTTTCACAAAGGCAAATAACTCAATGACAGCTCCGAAGCTTACTTTATACGTTCCCATCAGCCCTTTCATTTACTTCACAATAGGAAAATATTGTTCGTTCTCTGAAAAAAAAAATGCTATTTCCGAAAAGCCTCAGGCAACAAGCTTTTATCCAGGCTGAAGGCATTGAGAAGCGCTGAGAAGATGCACGGATTTGTCAGCAACTTTAAACAAAGATGGGAGTGATGAGCATAAGTACTTGTCACCGGGACGAAATGTGAAATATGTGAGTAGAAAATATATAAACTGGCACTAAGGAGTGAAGAAAATACAGATTTTTAAATAAAGCACAAAAGGTTGTTAATGCATAAATGTGTCTGATTATTTTACTATTTTTCTGCCTGGGGAAAATATTTGCCCTGCCCTCTCTTAATTGCTATGAATTGTGTATATTTATACACGTGAAAAGACTAATCTATATAGACACAAACATTTAGTTCTGTTTAAGTTCATGCTATCAAGTTCATAACTGAATGTTGCAGCTATGTAACACTTGCCCAGAGCTCAAGGGCATTATTAAAGCTGCTTTATGTTACGCTGCCTTTAATCTGTCCTTTCTAATTACTTTTCTCTGAAGGACATAGCAGCTATTAACTAAAAGAGTGTTTAATACAAAGGCTGATTAATAATAAATATATAATGACTGAGCCCTAGTGATGGGCGAAACGGCCGCGTTTCGCTTCGCCGAAAAATTCGCGAATTTCCAGAGAAATTCGCGAATTTTTCGCCATTTGGCGAAACGAGTCGCGCGTCGCGTCGTTTTTGACGCGTGTCGCGTCGTTTTTGACGCGCGTCGCGTCGATTCCGACGCATCGCGTCGTTTCCGACGCGCGTCGCGTCGTTTTCGGCGCGTCGCGTCAAAACGACGCGCGACTCGTTTTGACGCGGCTAATTTTTGGCGGCGAATTTTTCGGGTCGTTTCGCGAATTTATTCGCCCATCACTACTGAGCCCAGTTCAGAGCACAGTAACAATGTTTGCTCTGGAGGGAATAGCAAGGATCATGTGTATTTGGAGAGCTACCCAAAATGCTCCATCTGTATTTCAGGTGCTAAAGAAGTAACAAAAATAATAGCAGGCCAATGTCCCTCCCTGACATAAAGCATTTGTTAATTACAGCCTTCTGTCGTGCTTTTGGAGGAGTTTATAGCTGGTTATTGGCTTAATTAGCATAGTGTTTTGTGAAGTTTGGGATTTGCACCTGCAGAGCCCTATTAATTGCTTGAAATATGCCACTGCCACTACTGAAAAAACATCTGAACCCTGACAATCAATATGGTTATAAATGCCATATTTTATATACTGAGCTTATTGCACCAGTCAAAAGTTTCTGTAACAGCTGCACAGAGCATGTGAATCAGATGGGGAGCTACAGGGGCATATTTAGGGGCACAGATGTTTACTGCTAAAGGGCTGTGGTTGCCTTGGGCTGGTACAGAAGCACAAAACATAATGTAAAACATTTCTAACTACTTTTTTGGTTGAGCTTTACTTCTTTAATTACTTAGTCTTCCTTTGGTCCTTACTTACTAATAGAAATAAAATTCAGGAAATCATGACACTGAAAATGGTCATTTCCCCCTTAAACTGCCTTTTAGTTGTACCCTTTGAAATTCAGAGCAACATATTGCAGCAGATCTTGAATGCCCTTGTGCATTAAATAGCAATGGGTGAATCTGAGGCATTTTGCTTCTCCGAAATGGCGAAAAATTCACAAAATGCTGCCACGTTTCGTTTTCGATGCGGGTGTCCGTTTTTGGACGTGAACGTCCATTTTTGGATGGTATCGGGTTTTTGGCGTCCAAAAATGGACACCCGTGTCCAAAACGAGATGCTGGTGAATTTTCACCAGGCGAAACGTTTCTGCAAATTTTCACCGCGAATTCGCCCATCACTAGCATTGAATGATGCTTTCAAAGTTTTGATGGAATATTATGATGCTTTTGCTGCAGTCCATACCCTGCCACTAATTACACAGTGAGGTGGATACTGTACATAGACCTCTGCATGGGATCTATTATCTGGAATGCTTGGCACTGATTTTTCCAGGTAAGGGGTCCATCTTATCTTATTTAACTTACAAGGACCAAATATGGAAGCATTTCAGTTTCCTGTTTGTCCTGTTTAGCTCAAGAAAAAACAAAAACCTATATACTTTGATTCAAACAACAGACAAATGATGTTTAGAACACTCATGTTGAACAAGAGGGCATACTGCACATTTAGAAGAAAATGTATGTTTGTCTACTATTATTAACTGGCAATGTGTTTTATCCTTCAGTTTAACCTCAGACGTCCGATGAGAAATCTTTCTTTTATAATTATGAAACAGGAGATCAGGATCATCAATTCTTTGTGCTTTTCAGTGATCTAAGAGAAAGATTGGATTCCAATTATGAACTGCTTCTTACAACACTGTCCAGATGGATGAGAGAGCAGTTTGAAGCATTTCCAGCCTGGTAATGAATTCTTTTGAAGCTTTAAATTACCTTTGATAGATTTGTATAATCAGCAGTCTGATGAGCCAAAACGCAAGTAAATTGCATATGATAAAAGCATGTCGCACCAGAAATTTTATATTTGGGTCATCGGACTACTTACTTATCTTTCCCGGATAAATCCTGTATAATGAACACCTACTTATCTGTAAAACTGAGACACAGCTAGCAAAGGAGTTGTATACAGAGCTCATCTTCCTTAAAACCAACTGCCAAGGTTCCAGAGGTAGGAAGAGGAGATAGTACTGGCAAAAGAAATGACCCATAAGTACCTTATTCTTTTATAGGGCTACCTCAGTAAAATATGTTTATGCTTTCAATACCGAGAAGTGGCAGTGCTCCTTAACAGAACACACCCTTATTCACTTGCAACATGAACCAGCAAGTACTGCGTGGGAATCACACTTGGATAACTTGGATAACACTTTTTTTTTAAATCTAAGTTGGGATTTGAATTCTAAAGATGTTAGAAATGGGAAGCCATGGAAGTATCCCAAATAAGAGCATTCTATGTGCCAAACATGCAAAATAGACTTTGCATTTGAAACAGCCTTGTAAACATCATATGCACCTGCTAGCTCATGTGACAATACAATGAATATTATGCAAACTGACAAGGAATATTAAGCAAACTCTCTGCTGATTGTGCAGTAATAGGGCAAATTGGTTGATGAGTGAGTTCAGTACCAGGACTATGTTTTCACTATTAAACATACTGAAACATGGTCCAGACCATTCACTTTTAAAAAAAAAACTGGCAAAACAGGAATTCTATAAGGCCAAGGGAAAGGCACAGAATTATGTGGAATTAATCAAGAAAGTTAAATAAATCAGGTTTAAAATTTTCTGTGTGTAATTTCAACCCCTCATGGGAAGAAATGTAATGGTGGGATCTAGATGATGTTTAACTTCCAATCAAAGGCCCAGAGAAACATCAGCATTTGAATGCAAAATATTAAATTGTGCAGTACGACTAGGGGAATATCCAAGAAAGAGAAAAATGATTCATAGGGTTGATTTATTAACAGATATTAACAGATATTAAATGTACCATAAATCTAAGAGGAGAAAGTATAAAGTTTTCCCATTTGCTGAGCCTTGAGATTAACGGATGTTAGATATATATTTTTATTTTACACTCAAAATTTGTACTAGCATTAGCTTGAATAGAATATATACTCTGTGGGGGTTATTTATTAAAGCCCAAATGCAAACAACTCTAAAAATTCAAGTTTTTTTCATAAATAAAATTTTTAGTGGAAATAAAAATCTAATTTTGTTGAGATTTATACCCTGAGGATGGAAAAAGTCAGAATCCTAAAATCCGCCATCTCAGACCTGCCAAGATTTTACATAAGTCAATGGGAGTGGTCTCAATCATATTTGGAAGTTTCTGTGGTCTGAGCAGGATTTAGCCCAAAAATTCAACTATTTCTGGCTTTTCGGGCAAAAATCTGAAAAATTCTGACTTTTTGGGAAAAATCCTGAAAAAAACCGAGTGAAATTAAAAAAGTACGATTCAATTTTTTACTTGATTCTATCGAGTTTGTCCCCGAACCAATTAAATTGTGTACATTCATGGATTCCAATTTGGTCATACTTTTTTTTTTTTTTTTTTTAAATTAGCATTTTGATAAATAAGGCTCTGTGTATATGTAGTTTGGAACTGTATTGTGTTAAAAAAAAGGATTTCTATATATGTTGTTGCTGGATATGGAGACAACCTCGGGTGGTTTGTTTCAGTGACTTTTCTAATGTGCTGAATGTGGCCTGAAATGCAAGACTGGTGATTGTGGGATTGGGTGATATCAAATTCTAACCTTCTTGATTGATATTTCCTATGGGCTCATTCTGCTATCGATCTGTTTGGGTGTACAATCACATCAGTCAGCAAGCACATTGGTCTGTGTTTATATTTTGCAGCCAGAACCATTGCACAACCTCCCATGAAGATCAGATTATTATCACAAGAAATCTACATTTAGTTCTACATTACAACTTTTCAGAAGTAACTAAAGTACAGGTATGGGATCCATGATGTGGATCCCAAAAGAATTATGGCATGCCGTCTCCCATAGACTCCATTATTATCAAATAATCTTCCTGATGATACTGCTCTTTAATGCCCTATCCAAGGGTTTAACAGGGACAGCTTCTACCTATAGTGTTTTTTTGTGATTTTGCAAACATGCAACCTACAACAAGCTTGGCCTTTATACCTATTATTTATTGAGAAGGGAAATTGAAACACTATCAATGGGCTTTATTGTTATATTCTGCCCCTAATGGAGCTTACAGTCTAAGGTTCCTATCAAGTTCATATTATTTTCACAAAATGTTTAGTAAATTTGATCAAGAACCAATTAACCTGACTTTATGTTTTTGGAGTGCAGGAGGAACTGGAGTACCCAGAGGAAACCCCCACAGACACAGGGAGAACAAATCCCTTGCCAATAGTGCCCTTACTGGAGCAGAACCCAGGAACCCAGCACTACAAGGAAGCAATGCTAATCATTTTGCAACTATCTTATTTACTTTTAGCTTACTTTTAATTGTGCCATGCATAAAAAAGGTTATGTAATAACTATGACATATTGACTTTTTTTTAGTATACACTAGCACTGACATGTATCCAGAAGACTGCATAATAAAAGCAAGATTCATCAAGGTCTAATGACAGTTTGACATATTGCTTTTGTTGCGAAAGACAACTGTTTTCTCATTTATAAAGTAGTTGTGCTCCTTCTCAGTATAAAAGCATTGGTAATCTGTCAGCCTGAAATACCACCACTGTCAGTAGAATAATGCCATGTCACACTGCTGAAATTTCCTCCAAGGTCCAGTTGTTCCTTGAAGGTGTAAATATCTATGACATAATTCAAGCAGTAGATTTACTGATAGCTACTAAAAATGTTGCCCAGTAAATAGAATGCTGTTGTGGAAAAAAAAAACGTAAATTTCTCAAGATTTATTAAACCCCAAAAAAAAAGCAAAAAGCCAGAATTTGAAAATCCAATGGTCTGCACTGGGTCCATCCTGATAATCTGATAAATTCCATTTTTTTTTTGCAAAACTCCAAGAACATCAAGGGATTCAAGAAAAAAATGCTTGATTTATTAGGTTTTCTTTCCTGATCTGATTTCTTCGAGTTATTTCATTAATAAATAAGGGAAAATTGGGTATGAGAGTTTGGCTGAGTTTTTTTAATTTTAATTATGAGCTAAATTAGGATTTTAGAAACTAACCCCCTAAGGGTCAAGAAATACATTGCTAGGAGAAGATTCTACCATACATATTGTAGGACATTTTATACTTCACTACTCAATAGCTTCTTGGATGTAACATCAGAGACAAGTCAAGGGAAGACCTGGTCAGTGGCTAATGTTCCAATACTAGAACTAGGCCGGGACTCTCCTCATAGGTCTCTTGTAAGCTTTTATAACATGCCTTTGTTTGAAAGACATAAGGGTGGTTTTATATATATATATATATATATATATATATATAACAAGAAAAAGTTGTGCTCACCACTAATTTTTAAAACCATTAGGCGGGGGTGCAATGAGGCTGTGACCACAAAATACATATAGACAAATGCAAGAGGTCCTCTGCACTCAACCCATTATCAATATATTTAAGACATTGAGACATTCTGTGCATACAGCTACTAAAAAATGCCTTAGCCTTTAAACAACAGGGATTGTTTGTCCATATATTGCAATATATTTAAACTGGCCAACTACGTCAAAGTCATCCCATATCTGGCCAGTCCTACACTCAATTTTCATCTGATTCATTAAGAATTCCATTACTTCATTAAACATTTTACAAAGGGACTAAGTTTTACCTGCAACTTACTTGCTGCTTTCAAAGTAAAACTCCCAATCATGGATGCCCTTTTATTAGACACCAGTGGGATCACCTGACTATAGCTGGGAAGGGTGGGGGCTACAACAGAGAGCTGGTCACTGCTCCAGTATAACTACAACAAACAAGAAAAAGTTGTGCACAGAATGTCTCAATGTCTTAAATATATTGATAATGGGTTGAGTGCAGAGGACCTCTTGCATTTGTCTATACAGTATGTATTTTGTGGTCACAGTCTCATTGCACCCCCGCCTAATGGTTTTAAAAATGAGTGGTGAGCACAACTTTTTCTTGTTTGTTGTAGTTATACTGGAGCAGTGACCAGCTCTCTGTTGTAGCCCCCACCCTTCCCAGCTATAGTCAGGTGATCCCACTGGTGTCTAATAAAAGGGCATCCATGATTGGGAGTTTTACTTTGAAAGCAGCAAGTAAGTTGCAGGTAAAACTTAGTCCCTTTGTAAAATGTTTAATGAAGTAATGGAATTCTTAATGAATCAGATGAAAATTGAGTGTAGGACTGGCCAGATATGGGATGACTTTGACGTAGTTGGCCAGCTTAAATATATTGCAATATATGGACAAACAATCCCTGTTGTTTAAAGGGTAAGGCATTTCTTAGTAGCTGTATGCACAGAATGTCTCAATGTCTTAAATATATTTACAGTATAATGGGTTGAGTGCAGAGGACCTCTTGCATTTGTCTATATATATATATATATATATATATATATATATATATGTGTGTGTGTGTGTGTGTGTATGTGTGTGTGGGTGTGTGTACAGGATAACTATCTCAACAGGTAATTTTTCATCCTTGTGTTGCTCCCAAACTCCTTTTACTTCTGAATTTTGCTCACGGATTCAAAAGGTTGGGGATCCCTGTCCTAGAGGTTTGGGTGCATAACAAGCAAAATGTTGGCATAATGGAGAGGGAACAAACTGATCAGAGGGGTGGCTGTGCATGCAAGTGGCTTTGTTGGCAGGGCTAGGTCAACGGTGGGCTAATAATTTGTGCTTCATGAGGGGGAAGGACCTTCTTCCTTGAATAAATACTGTAAATGCAGCTCTGCCAAGCACAAGCAGCACCATATTCATTGGGAAACCACACGTCCTGGCACCCTATGCCCAACAAGACATGCAGCTATATTGTCCTACTTGTGGGGCCAGGTGCAAAACTATTAATGCAAGGTTTTAGAGTGAAAAAATAAGTTCCAAGGCAACATCCAACAGCGAATCCCCAGCGAAATTTTGACACGTTTTTTGACACGCGTAGCATCAATTGCGACACATCATGTCACCATTTTCGTCGCGCAACTTGGTTTTTTTTTTTGTTTTTGACGCCAGCGAATTTTCGGCAGGCAAATTTTCGCTGGCGTTTCGCTAATTTATTTGCCGGCATCGAATCGCGGGAATTCGCTGCGATTTCGCGCTTGGCGAATAAATTCGCCCATCACTAGTGAATGCATAGAAAAGAGGGATGAAGAAGGTCAGAAAACAAAAATTAAACCTTATGATATATTGCGAATAAAATATATATTTTTGCATTTTCTTATTTTGATAATATTTGTATTTTGTAACCACTGTCGGTTTGGTTACACTAACGATTCCATTTTATCTAATTACATCCAATAAATAGTTTCACTGAGTTTCACTGATAAGCTCGGACAAAGCTTAGCTTGCGTTGGTTCTGTAAGAGAGACCAGTTACAGTTCAGTTACACAAAATCCCATGCAGACATCTGAGCCATATGAGCTATAAATGTGTTGACGCTTCTAGCCTGAACCGAGAATCAAAGTGCAATGGCCAGCTTACAGAACACGTCATGATAACCACATGATAGCTCCCTTGGAAATAAGGATCTCAGAAACAGATCTGTCTCCAGCTATCAAGTGATGCCAGGTTAGAAAGCAGAACAACAGATGCTTGGACAGAAGCAATAGCATTAGTAAGACTTAGTTACGCATCCTTTGGGAGCACTGTCATGTATATTGGATAAGGCATTGAATAGTGTTGGATGGACAGAACTGGGCTGTAGTTAAGGACCTGCGGTAACCTTGTCTGTGCAATGAGCTCCTTTGCAAAACATATACTTACTTGCAATGACAGATGGTTTTTGTTTTTTTTAGTAGCAATCTAGGAAAGGACTGGGACTAGAGAAAAACAGTACAGAAATGTCATTCCTGTAATACACTAATGGATCTTTCCATAATTTGGATCTTCATACCTTATGTCTACTAAAAAATCATGTAAACATTAACTAAACTCAATAGGCTGCTTTTGCTTCCAATAATTATTAGATAGATCTTTGTTTGCATCAGGTACAAGGCACTGTTTTATTATTACAGAGAAAAAGGAAATCATCTTTAAAAATGTGGTTTATTTATATAAAATGGAGTCTATGGGAGATGGCCTTTCCATAATGAAGAGCTTTCTGGATACAGGTTTGCAGATAGCGGATGCCATACCTGTAGCATAATTTATTGCTGGGTAAATTGCAGGCTGACTGTAGTTCAACAAAATTTAAATACCCCTATAGCATTTACTGTAAGGGCTTTCTAAATTAATCATTGGGCTTAGGACTCAATATTTTGTAAAACTGGTGAACTATTTCTGTTTGAATACAACTGTTTAACGAAGAAGGGGAATATGGGGACTAAACAGCATTGGGGTCCAATTCTGAGCATGGCCGAATTTGTGGACAGGCCACATAGGCCTAGGGCAGGGGTCAGGAACCTTAACTTTCAAAAGACCCATTTTGCCCCCTCTTCCATTAAAGAAAAATAGTCTGGAGCCACAAAACATAACACCACTTATAAACTTAAAAGTTTTAACCATTTTTAATTTTAACTGTTACAACAACAGAATAAAATAAACAAAAGTGCAGTGTGCACGTGTAGGCCTACTTTGAGATGGATTAAACACTGAACAGCCCTATTAAATGCTAGTGTTCTCATCTGTTTAAAGGTGAGGGCTATAGAAGTCATTAAAATATGCATCACATCCACATCTATAGCCCTCGCACCTGCTGCAGCTGGACTCTGAAGGCTTCTCTCTTGTCTTGAGTGTGCGACTCCTGGGATGTCTATACAGTCCTTGCACCTGCTGGCGACCGCACTAAGCTAACCGTTAGCTTACCGTGGTTGCACACCCAAGAAGCTGCCGACACGTGGGAGGGATGTATAGATGACGTGACAGGCAGAGCCACAAGACTGAGCCGCACCAAGCAGGATGAAGAGCCGCATGAGGCTCAGGAGCCACGGGTTGCCTACCCCTGGCCAAGGGGGACAAAGATCTGGGGGCAGCATATATATCTGAACTGGGGACTGGGTGGGAGATTTTGACACTTGTTTGAATCTCTTGTGGGTGGGGGTGAGAGACCTAGAGGTGCATCAATTGTAAATCAGGCCCTGATTTTTTACTCAAAGGTTAATTAAGAATATTGAATCTAATTATAACAGTATGTTACTTCCATGTCTACTTTCCACCCACTAAGAGATTCTGGGATTTGAGGGCACATGCCATTCTTCCCTTAACTAAAATCACCACTGGTCATGATTACTAAAAGGAGCAAACGAACAGTCCCTGAGCTGCTGACCACTGATTTAGTATCCTATACTACATGCATGCATATCAGAGAAAATGTATTCACATTGATTACATTGTTTTCACTATGGAAGAGAAAGGTGACATGTCACTAGAGAGCTCTAGGAGGGATATTTTTTCTTACAGAAATAAATGAAGATGTCACCCATTAACATTGGAAACACCACAAGGGTGGAATGCCCTGACTGGTGTTTGTGATGGTAGATTCCCTTAAAGTGGACCCACCACCCAGACACAAAAATCTGTATAATAAAAGTCCTTTTCAAATTAAACATGAAATCCAATTTCAATTTTTTATTAAAGCATTCATAGCTGTTTTAAGCTGCTTTCTAAACTAAGGTCTGTTGGGCTTAATGAAGTCGTTTGCACATGGATAGGGAACTGGCTACAGGATCAGGTACAGAGGGTGGTTGTTAATGGTACATTCTCTACTTGGAGTAAGGTTCTTAGTGGGGTCGCTCAGGGCTCGGTGTTGGGTCCACTTTTATTTAACTTGTTCATTAATGACTTAGGGGAGGGTGTTGTAAGTAATGTATCAGTGTTTGCGGATGACACAAAACTATCCAGCCCAATTAATTCCATCCAGGATGTGGCATCCTTGCAACAGGATCTTGACAAACTGGCAATCTGGGCAGATAAGTGGCAAATGAGATTCAATAGATAAATGTAAAGTCATGCACCTGGGATGTAAGAATATTCAAGCCACTTATACCCTTAATAGGACTGCACTAGGCAAATCCATTATGGAAAAGGACCTTGGAGTCCTTGTAGATGATAAACTTGGCTGTAGCAAGCAATGCCAGTCAGCAGCATCAAGGGCCAATAAGGTCTTGAGCTGTATTAAAAAGGGGCATAGAGTCACAGGAGGAGGGGGTCATTCTTCCACTTTATAGAGCACTTGTAAGGCCACATCTAGAATATGCCATACAATTTTGGTCTCCCTCACTCAAACAGGACATTATTGTATTAGAGAGGGTACAGAGAAGGGCAACTAAGTTGGTAAAAGGTATGGAAAATCTTAGCTATGAGGAAAGACTGGCCAAATTGGGGATGTTCACGCTGGCGAAGAGGCGCTTAAGGGGTGATTTGATAACTATGTATAAATATATAAGGGGGTCATATAATAATCTCTCTAATGCTTTATTCACCAGTTGGTCTTTCCAGATGACACAAGGTCACCCATTCCGTTAAGAAGAAAAATGGTTCTGCCTAAATATTCGGAAGGGGTTTTTTACAGTGAGAGCTGTGAAGATGTGGAATTCTCTCTATGAATCAGTTGTACAGGCTGATACATTAGATAGCTTAAGAAGGGGTTGTATGGCTTTTTAGCAAGTGAGGGAATACAGGGTTATGGAAGATAGCTCATTATACAAGTTGATCCAGGGACTAGTCCGATTGCCTTTTTGGAGTCAGGAAGGATTTTTTTCCCCCTCTGAGGCAAATTGGAGAGGCTTAGGATGGGGTTTTTTGCCTTCCTCTGGATCAACTAGCAGTTAGGTCGTTAAAATTAAAAAAAAAAGGTTGAACTTGATGGACGTGAGTCTTTTTTCAGCCTAACTTACTATGTTACTATGTATTTTATAGAACATATTGGACTGTTGAGCATCACGTTTATTTGATATGCGGTGGCTCTGTAATATTTGAGTGAGTAAGAACGTTTTTGAGTTATTTGTAATTCTACTATATGTCCAGGAGCACCAAAGCATCAAAACAGCACCATAAATAAGACAACAGAAGTGCATGGCCTCAGGCAGCAGGATTGCCACTTGTCGGCTTCAATGAATCTAGAATATATGATGGCAGATATGCCTTCTGGCAGAGAGTTTCTAGAACCTGTGATGTCAAGCCTTTAGATGTCACTGGAAGGCCAGGACAATAAAGGCCAAGTGAGAGGCATTCCATGGCAGTGATATAACTGAGGACTGCTGGCAGCATTTTACGTGGTCAGCAGCAATTTCTGTGTCACGATTGTTCTTTGTTTTAACTGACAGGCAGCAATCCTCTCCTCTTCAACTTAAAGTCTTGTGCAGCTATTATTGCACATTTGTATCATTACTTCTTTAGGTATTTGCATTTGGCACTGTGATTTAAGGGATGAAATGTGTTACATTGACAGTAATAATCTTTTCCTATAGACTTTGTATAACCTACCTAATCAGGCACAGTGACTCTCTTGGCCACAAAGCTTACGGTTCTGCTCAGCTTCATATTTTAATAAATAATCAAATTTCCATCTAAAGACTCAGCGATTCCTTCTGTTGAGCACAAGCTTAGTTTGCTGGACAATACAATCAATATAATAGTATATATAAATAAATAATTTTATACATTTGTTTGGTGTAATATCTTCCTGCACAAGTACCACAGATGGTACAGGTGGAACCCTAATAAATGTATTTATTTGACAGCTTGGTCTGCTCTATGTATTCATGCTCTAGCTAGGCATTCTAGCAATTTCCACTAGATAATATAAGCAAATATCAAAGTATGACGTCCTTTTGGCTGCTCTTTTCAATAATGTGGTTCTTCATGTGTGATCCGAGTTTTGTATTGACGTGTGACATCTTTCTGCATCATAGTGTCTTGCCACTATATTTTATCATGCACCAAGTTTCATTTCCAAGCATGGCACAATATTACCTAGAACCATTATTGATTGTCCATTGTTCGAAAGCTGTAAATCTGTATGTTCTTTTAATATGGAACATTTGTATGAAAAGTACATCACTGGAAAAGTCTCCTGTCAAATTTGATTTCTTTCTTTACATTTCTACAGCTGTGAAATTTTGCACTTGCAAAGATCCTGGGAAAAACCATTACAAAGAACCCATTCATCATATAAGTGCCTTTAAAAGGATGGATCCCAAGGACTCAACCAAACAAGAAGCAACAAGAACCATATGATGCACACATTTCTTTGTACTTATAAAGAAAACAAAGCCTCGAAGATGAGTTGCACTGGGAGGTATCCTAACAAAAAGCTCCTTGTTCAACCCAAGTGTTACTGAGAGGATATTTATTTATTTTTATATCATTTATTTGTATATAAATGTATTCATATTGTCAGTGTTCTGTCAGACAAAGTGTATTCCAGACCCTGAACATTTCAAATGTCCAGGTACAATATGGGTCACATGCATGTTTTTATTACATTATGGAGTTATGTAAAAAAAGGATCAGTCCTGGATTTCCTAAACAGGTACCCCTACCTACCTTCATGCCTGGCCTACTTTGACCCCCCCCCCTCACATGTGCCAGAGCACTGAGGGCTGGATGTGGCTGGGAGGCATGCCGCACCTAATATTTTGCTGCCCTAGGCCTGGGCCTTTGTGACCTTGCCACAAATCTGGGCCTGAAAAAGATACCCAGTTTACCCAGTAATGGTAACTCATAGCAAACAATCAGAATGTCACATGTTTAAAAGCAAACATCTAATTGGTTGCTATGAGTTAATGCTCTTGGGCAAACTTAGTACCTTTTTTTTTTCATATGGGGGAGTACTTTGAGGATGATTTACTAAAACTCTAATTAATTAAATTTTTTTTATTAAAACAAAGTTGGCCAAACTTCCTTCCAAGTATTCTCTCATTTATCAATATTTTTTCTCGAACAATTTGAAGCGAACAAATGCTACGACAAAATCGAGCGTCAATTCATATTCTTTCGATTGACGATTTAAAAACTCAAGTTTTCACTGCGCAAAACTCAACTATTTCAGGTTATCAGACAAAAAACCCCAACCTTGGATTATCCAGAGCAGATCACAATGTCAAGAAAGAACTTCAGGGACATCTGCCATTGACTTCTACATGACATTGACAGATCAGATATGGGGTATTTTTGTATTTGGATTTTTAGCAGTTTTGGGCTATAATAAATCTCTAAAAATTCCGTTTTTTTATTTTTCCACAAAAATTGAGGTTTACTAAATGGAATGTATTAATGAAATAATTAAAAATTTTTTAAATGATTTAGTTTTTCTTTTAAAAAAATAAACAGTACCTTGTACAACATCCTAACTGATATAAATAATTGGAATTAGAGGCAAACAAATATTATTGGGTGTTATTTCATGTTTAAATTTTTGGTAGGCAAAGTATAGTGATCCAAATTACTGAAATAAGAATAACCCTTTTCTGGAAAACTCCATTATGTAGAAGTGTGTTTGGAGGGTGTTGGATGCAGCATTTGTGCCCATTTTAGTGTAACAACACTTGCAGCTGCATTAATATCTGACCTCTATTGTCAAATAACCAATAAGTTGATGCATCCTTTTTACTATATACTACCACACATCGAAATAGTTCATAGAATGTTAAAATAATGGAAGTTCTATATGGAACAGTGAAGAAGAAGAAGAAGAAACAAGAAGCATTATTTTATACATCATTGTGACACCTGTTTGTAACAATTTACAAGGGATAATTAATATAAGAGCGGTATATGTCTTTGTTAACATTAAAAACCTCATACTTTTTCCAGCTCACCTGCAATTTAACCTTGAGCCTTTTTTGAAATCATAATTTGAAATAACAGTGTTACTATTGTTTAAGCACTGGCACTAGTATTGCTGTGATTTCAGGTGAGTGTAATCCATCCTTTGGAATGTTCCTCTAAGTGTTCTTCAGTAGATTCAGGTGTTTATGGCCCAAGGCTCCTAGTGTTCATGTGTGTACAGTGAAGTACTTTAACCATGTGTATGAACACACTGACTGCTTTGTGAACCTAATTATTCCCCTTGTATTGTAAGGACATCTGTTTCATGATGCTAATCAAAATTTGCCCCCCTACCACATGCAGATGGCCAGTATACAGTGTCGGTTTGTTACTTGTAAGAGACATTCAGTGAACTCTATACCTATTCCAGCCACGACTAGTTGTAGGGTAGAGCCTGGCTCTCCGGTATCCAAGGGGCAATGCCCCTACATTAAATAATATTATAATAGCCTGATTTATCTAGTTCTCCACTCTTTGTATACTTCCAACATTATCAGAGCCCTCTTCTTTTCCAGCATTAAGAGCTAAACATGATATAATATTTTATCTTAGATTTGCACCATTTGTTGAATAGACATTTTGAAATAGTTATGGCTTTACACTGTATCTTGACATGTCCATGCCATTGTTAAGGGCAACGTGTCTGAACCAGGGATGAGTAAAAAAATTTTGCCTGATACAGATTTGTGTCAAATGTACATTTTAGTGAGTGGTGTAACTTTTCTTGAATCTTTACTAGAATTTGCCAGGTGTTTTTTTTTTCCAGAAAGAAAAGTTGAGAAGAAATGCTCATCGACTCCAATGCATTTGCGCAAAAAAGAAAGTCCATTGACTCCAATGCATTTAGCACATGGAATTTGCCATGAGAAAAAAAGTAAATTGACTATAAAGCATTTGGCACAAAAATAGCTAATGCATTTTGGCTGCACACAAAAAAAGCAATTGATTATAATGCTTTTGGAACAAGAAAAAATACACATTGACGCCAATGTATTTGGCACAAGAGATAAAAAGCTACTTGACTATAATGCATTTGGCAAAAGAAAAAAGGCGGTTGACTACAATGCATTTGGCATGAGAAAAAAAGCCAATTCACTATAATGGATTTTGCAAAAGAAAAACTGGCCATTGACTCCAATTTGGCATTTGGCATGGGAAAAAAGGCAATTGATTATAATACATTTGGAGCAAGAAAAATTTCCATTGACTCCAATGCATTTGGAGCAAAAAAAAATGCCAATTGATTCCAATGCATTTGGAGGAAGAAAAATGCCCATTGACTCCAATGCATTTGGAGCAAGAAAAATGCCCATTGACTCCAATGCATTTGGAGCAAGAAAAATGCCCATTGACTCCAATGCATTTGGATCAAGAAAAAAAAAGCCAGTTGACTCCAAGGCATTTTGCACAAGGAAAAAAGCCAGTTGACTATGATACATTTGACATGAGAAAAACAGTCAATTGACTATAATGCATTTGGCACAAAAAAGCTAATTGACTCCAATCCTTTGGCACAAGAGAAAAAGCCAGTTGACTATAATGCATTTGGCAAAAGAAAAAATGGCCCTTGACTCCAATGCATTTGGCATGAGAAAAAAAGCCAGTTGACTATAATGCATTCGGCACAAAAAAAGCTGATTGACTTCAAAGTCTTTGGCATAAGAGACAAAGCCAGTTGATTATAATGCATTTGGCTCAATAAAAAAAAGCCAAATGACTCCAATACATTTGGCATGAGAAAAAATGCCCAATAAAGTTTTGCCAATGAACTATAATGCATTTGGAAATGAGAGGGTCTATGAAGTGGAAGAGGCAGATAAAATTGGATGTATGTAGAGCAGGCACTCAAATAAGGCAGTCTTCCCACAAGGTGAAAAGCAAGTATAAACTTTATTTATATCACATAGAAGCAGCATAGACGCATACT
The DNA here is from genome assembly GCA_024363595.1 of Xenopus borealis. NCBI lineage: Eukaryota > Metazoa > Chordata > Amphibia > Anura > Pipidae > Xenopus > Xenopus borealis. The sequence goes on from CM044431.1 coordinate 203,099,902, forward strand.
TGATTGTATTTACCTGGTGGGAAGACTGCTTTATTTGAGTGCCTGCTCTACATATATCCAGAATAATGCATTTGGCAAAAGAAAAAATGTCCATTGACTCTAATGCATTTGACATGAGAAAACAAAACAATAAGAAAATGTCTTTTGACTCTAAATTTTGACTTTTTTTTATTTTTTCTGTCTTTTGGCAAAGTTTTGTGGCAAAATATGGCTGTTTTGCTCATTCCTGGTCTGAACCAATGTAGAACTTATTATCTGGAGTACCCATAGCATCCAGTATTGAGAAGTGAGCACACAGGACTGCTGACACACCGGAGGCTTGCTAAGGAATGCAGAACAAAGTAATAAGCCAAGGTGTGGCTGCTATATATTCACACACACGCAGAAGCTATGCTATAAGCCTTGAACAAACGTTAGACCAGGGCTTTATTTTGCCCTTCAAGGGAAATAATTAAAACATGATGAATTCTTAAACTATTTCAGTGCACTGGGCTAGTCCAGCCTTTCATTCAGAGCTGTGAATGCAAATAATATTGATGTCATCATCACATTGCGCATAACAATTAAGTCAGGATGAAGGAACACTACAAGGAAGCAGGTGCACTATTAAGCTAGTATAATATATTCACATTGCCAGAGAAAGGGGACATTTACGGAGCACAGGCACTTATACAGTTATTTATTCACAGAGGCCCAGATCAATAAGTGTTCTAGAACAAAAAGGATGTCAGCGAGGGAGCTTGACAGAGCCAACAGCTGTTTCATACGTGATTGAGTTTTCCTGAAGCTCCATTCCCAACCCATTTATAGTTGTGCACTTTCTAGGATGCAGGTATTCATTTGAGATTTCCCTGGCAGAAGACATGCTTTTAAGCAATTCAGGCTCTTCTCCACGGGATGAATGTGTTAGCATCAATATGAGCAAAGCATCTTGTTATATGTTATATTGCATGCACATCTGCATAAACTATAGGAATTGGCAAATAATCTGCTATTTTGTATAATGTACCCTATACTTTATTTATATTTATATTGTTTCCTTATGTATAGTGATGCCGCATTATTGGTAAACTATTGCCATTTTTAAATGTATAATACAAAGGAATTACAATAAATGCTAAGGAGAATGTTTTCCAGTAATTTGTTTCCTGAAGAAAAACATATGGACAAAATGTTATTTCACAGAAAGATTTTTCATTTACTCTAGTTCAAACAATGATCCTCTGATGACATGGTATACGGTAACAGTCAGTTTGAAAAAAGACATACGTTTATCAAGTTCAACCTTAATTCTGTATATAACCTGCCTAACTGCTAGTTGATCCAGAGGAAGGCGAAAAAACCCATCTGAAGACTCTTCCTGACTCCAAGATGGCAATTGGACTAGTCCCTGGATCTGGCAATCGGACCAGTCCCTGTTGAGTTGTCAAGTGAATCGTCAGAAAAGATAGATTTTAAATGGAAAGCATACCCTTCTTATTGACATGAGCTAATTTAGTTGGGCTAATAAACAAAAGGTCCATAAACATTTTCTGGACTGCCAAAAATAAATATAAATGTATACTTTTTTCACACAGGCATACCTGATGCCACAGACTAAATGAAAGCCATGTTACAACCTCCCTTAGACTTGCACCTATTTCCCCTCCTGCTCCTATGTTGTTTCTGCTCCAGCCCTATTTCTACTTCTTCTCTGCTCCGGTCCTGTTTCACCCATCTAATCCCATACATTCAGTCCATTTGAATGTGTTAATCGATTTTCAGCAGTTGGAGCTCAGTGGTGATAATTAAATCTAACACAACTCCAACTCAATGAAAATGCATGGGGAAATATGACAAGCCTTTTCTTTGCTGTGACAAAAAGATCCAGTATGGAGATAAAATAATAAAATTATCTCATTTTGGCCTTCACCTATAACACTACTGTCTGTGAACTCAAACATGCACACATACATACATACAAACAAACATTAGGAGTCCTTTCTTCTCAGTCCGATCATGAAATATGCAAGAAGATTTCATCCTTACCTGTATCTCCAGTTGCAGTATTTACTTTCAGCAAACATAAAATTACATTTACATTTTTCACAGAATTAAAACTAATACAATTTTGTCTTGGGTTGTACATAACCTCTTTCTGATATATTGCACCTCCCTGAAAAGTAAAAATTAACATTGTATCACCCAATCCCCGATCAATAAACAATAGTATTTTTTTGGCTTTATTTGAAAGCTATTGCATAATGCAATAGTGCTACCATACCTGAAGGATTCTTATGCTGGCCAGAGACGTAACAATTACGATTTTTCTCTGAAAAGATCTTTCCAAGAAAGATTGTTCGTTTCAGCACACACGTATAGAGCTGAATTGTCAGATATACTGGTAGAAACAATAGAATTCTACCTGTATCTGATAATTCAGCACTCACAATGGCCAATGTTAAGGGTGCCTACAAAGGCATCCAATCAAAATTTTCCGTCCAGCCTGATCAACCAGCCGACCGACATCTAAATCTTCTGACAATATCGGTCGGCTAATTTCTCACCATACACGCACTGAATATCATAAGAAAATTTGTTTTGTACAATATTATCTGTGCGTCTATGGCCACCTTTAGCTCTACAGTAATTGCTTGGTAATGCCAAGAAAGATTTTTAGCCACTGCAGGACCTTCTAATTTAAAAAGTTCAGAGAAATCACAACACAAAAATGAACACAAATATGCAAATAACATTGATAATACTTGAATGTCCTTATAGAATGCTCACTAGCCTCTAGCTTCATTAAAATATGAAATGGCATTTTTAAATCAACACTTTTCATGGCAAAACCTTTCACTAGTCCATGCCCTCCTATCACCTGTATCATCTTAGTCAAATTAAATAAGTATCCAAGAACAAGATTGAGTCACACTTCACAGGACTTAAAGAAGTTACAAGCACTTTAGATGTTTACAAGTCATGTGAAGTACAGCTGTCTTGTCATTTTGAATTCCTCTTGACATATGCACCCAACTCTTGACACCCAGTTATGCACTTGTATCATATTTTTTTAAAGAAACAACTCAATGCAAAAGTCAATTCTTCCCTACCTTGCTGTACCTTCCCAGTGGATATACTTCAGTTTTTATAGAAGGGTTCAATTCTTTTATCAAAACCCCATTATATGCCTGCTAGTACTTTATAAAAGAACTATCACAAAAATGAAAATATAATATTAGCTTGAGCATGCTGAAATAAGAAACTTTCTAAACGCTGTTGATTAAAAATTCTATACCGTTTCTGAAAGAATCAAGTTTATCTTCATTATTAATCTGTCAGCATCTGTTTCTCTTCATTCTGTCTTCCTACAGCAGTTGGGTGTCAGATGAATGATCCATATATATCTTATAGGGGGGCTCCATTTGCCTAAAAGAGCAGACAACATGTTAAAATGACCAGACAACATGTCTCTTTACATGCAGAATTTGTACAAAAAGCAGTAATTTTGTTAGATTTTGTTTGTACTGGAATTAGTTATTTGAGTGAGCTCTAATAGACTCCCATAGACTCCATTTTAAACAAATAATTAAAAATTTTAAAAGTATTCCATTTTCTCTTTAATAATAAAACAGCGCCTTGTATTTGATCCCAGCTAATATATAATGAATCCTTATTGGATGCAAAATAATCCAGGACCAGGACTTTATGGGGGTTTATTTATTAAAGGTTGAATGTTAATGTTTTTTTGTACCTTAAATGAACTCACAACTTGAATGTTCCTTGTTTAAGAAAAAATTGGAATGATAAAAACTCTATTCTACAAGTTTCAGCTGTGATACCTGAAAAGTCGAATTGATTGAGTTTTCGGCAGGAAAAAATGCAAACCCCTCGAATTGATAGAGTTTTCGACAAAATTCAATTATTCATATGGTTCAAGGGACCTCTGCCATCAACTCCGACATGACATAGACAAGTTTTAGATGGAGTATTTTCAGATTCAAGCTATTTCTATGGCCTGGGTATAATAAATTGTATAAAAAAATTTTTTAACCCGAGTGAGTTTTGACCAAAACAATCTACTCGAAAACCTAAATTTTTCTGGAAAACACAACTCGAACCTTAATAAATATATGTTTAAATAATTTTTTAGCAGAATTAAGATATGGAGCCCAGGTCCCAAGCATTCTGGATAACAGATCCCATAACTATAATTATTTATTTTTTTATTCTGATTATTGTGATACCCTGTCCTCCATATATATTGCTTTGTATTTACTACTTACATTTTACTTACCTTTATTCCTATGATTGTGTCTTGGGCCTTCTCAGACAAATAATTGTATAATGCTATAATATAGTACTTAATTTTCCCCATTTATAACATTAGATGTATAATGTTGGAAAATCTGGCAAGATTTCTGTTCCTTCATATTACTGAAACATATTCATTAATAACAAAGATGAACTAGTCTAGCGTCCTGCAGAAAGTAAACCTCAGCAAGTCCTTTGTAACACAGAAACCAATCCGCCTCTCTAAACCAATGAATATCTTATGGTTCTGTTGATAAGCTGCTCCAAACTTGATGAATAGCAGTAGCTCCATTATTGATGACAAAGGAGGGAGAACAGACACTGGAGACATATTTCCAACCTTCCCAGCTTAAAAAAGCAATACTCTGAGTGAGAGTTGTTTTCAATTGTGAGCAATTTGCACTTTATTTGTAATTCTTTGTGCACGAGTCTATGTTTTATTTAGCTATTTTTCTGAATACTGATCTACTGTCAGGAGCTGTATTCATTGTTTAGTGTCAGCCGTGGTGCTAGATTCAGGGCATAATTCTTTAGTTCTTTATTTTGTGGTTTTCAGTTTAAAGGAGTATACCCATGCTAATAAAAACCCCTACCCCCCTACCCTACATAGACCCCCCTCCCTGCTCCCCCCCCCAGCCTAGGTGGTATATTTGGTAAATACCCCGCTGTGCAGATTCAGGGCATCAGAGTTCACAGGCACCACATGTGCATGTGCTGAAAATCACAGAATTGCCAAAGTCCTGGAAGAAGACCCGAAGAGAAGAAGATGCCGTCCGTGATCTCTGATGCCCTGAAGGGGTAAGTAAAGAGTTAGGGGCATTTACCAGGTGTAGCCGCTAGGCTGGGGGGGGAGCGGGGGGGTCTGTGTAAGGCAGGGGATTTTATTAGCAAAAGTTTGCTTCTCCTTTAAAGTGGCTGTTTAACTTTTAATATGATGTAGAGCGTGATAATTTGAAATTTGCGATTGGTTTTAATTTTTTTTATTATTTGTGGTTTTTAGCTTTTCATTCAGCAGCTCTCCAGTTTTACTGCATTGATTTGAATAATAGACTGGAATATGAATAGGAAAGGACCTGAACAGAAAGATGAGTAATAAAAAGTAGCAATAACAATAAAGGGCAGCTTTATTAAGTGTTGAATTGAAAATTCAAATTCGAATTTTTGAACGATTTTTATGGTCAAAACTGTCAAATTCGACTAGGGAATCATGCAAACTGATTTGAATTCAACTATTCACCGCCTAAATCCTGCCCAACCTCTGTATAAGTCAATGGGAGAGGTCAAGTGAGCAATTTGGAGATGTTTTGCAGCCTTCCTGACATCCGAGTTTATTTTGGAGAAAAAACTCAAATTGAGTTTGATCAAATTCGAATCTAATTCAATTTCGAGTTTTCGGGTTGTTTAAACAATTTAGATTTTATTAATAAATTGTATTAATAAATTTCCCTAACTCGAATTTCTAATTCAATAGAATTTAAAGGAGAATTCAACCCCTGTGTTGAAAAAAACTCTACCACCCAAACCTACACAGACCCCCCTCCCTTCTCCCCCCCAGCCTACCTGCTACCCCAGGCAAATGCCCCTAACTTTGTACTTATCCCTTTACTTATCCCCAGATTCTGTCCAGCAGAGTTCATGGCAGCCATCTTCTTCTGTTTGTCAATCTTCGGAATAAAAGCATAATTTTGGTGCATGTGCAGTTGGAGCTATCTTCTGGTCCTGAACAACTGCGCAAGCGCCGAAAGTCAAGAACATTTTAGAGACTTTTGACCCTTGATAAATGTGCCTCTAAATGTGTGTCCTTATAGAGAATTTGTTTTTTAGATGGGGTAAATGACCCGCATTGGAAAGCTGGAAAGAGTCAGAAGTAGGCAAATGATTAAAAAAATAAACTATAAAAAAATAAATAATGAAGACCTATTGAAATGTTGCTGAAGAATCGCCAATCTATAACACCCCTTTAAGTCTATAACCTCAATTGCAGTTTTGGAGCCATCCTCTCCAGAAGCCTAATGCAATAAAAATAATTAGTGATGGGCGAATGTATTTGCCAAGAGCAAATTTGTGGCATTTTCACCAATGAAATTGCGCTGGCATCCAAAAACCGATGCCAGCGTCCAAAAATGGATGCCCGATCCAAAAACGGACGCTGGCGCAAAAAACCGAGAAGCTGCAGCCGTTTCGCCCATCACTAAAAATAATTAGTTGGCCCTAAGAAATGGAGTACACATTTCTACTGAAATACTGAAATGTATTTTCATGAAAGCAGTTATGAAGCAAAATTAATTAACATTTCACTGCAAAGGTCAAATAACAAATCCTGAATATAAAAATGTAACAAACGTGAAGATAAAGTACCAAGTAGCATATTATTTCCAAGACAAGCTGGCAAAATGTTATGACATTTCTAACTCAGAACGCCCCGAGGTAGCATAGTTAATGAACAGTGGGAATGCCAAACTATAGCAAGGCGTTTTTATTGAAAGTAATAAACATACATTAGAATTATTAATAAATTAGCCTTTATTAGTGTGATTAAAGAGAAATAATTCAGACGGAAAGCATTGCATCTGTACTGAAATGTTTCCAGAATAAAATGTGAGAGAAGGAGGTGGAATTCCCTTGATTTCTCAGAGATTTGTACACTGTGCTTACTGTTTATAAGTAAAAATATGCAGAGTAACTGTAAAAACAATCATATTGATACAATAATAATAATATAGTTAAAGATTTGGGTCAGGAGGCCTTAAAGTGGTTATCACCTTTAAGTTACCTTTTATTATACAGGTATGGGATCCATTATCTGGAGACCCATTATCCATAATGCTCCAAATTAAGGTATGGTCTCCCATACACTCCATTGTAATGAAATAATCTAAATGTTTAAAAATTATTTTCTTTTTCTCTGTAATAATGACAGTAGCTTGTACTTGAACCAAATTAAGATATAATATATAAGATATATAAGATATAATTAATCCTTATCGGAAGCAAAACCAGCCCACCAGGTTTATTTAGGGGGCTTATCTATCAAGCTCGGAATTTATCTCATTTTCTTCGTTTAGAAACTCTGAGCAAATCCGCAAGGGTTTTTTAGGCTTCTTTATTATAATTTTCTTTGCTAGAAAAACTCTTTCTATGCTTTTTTTGGATTTCTTTTCCGAAAACCACAAATTTTTCGTATTTTTCCCGCAAAAGCTTTGATAATATCATGGAATTGCCTAAAATCAGCACACATCGAAAAATCTATGGGACTTCTCTCATTGACTTATAATGCAACCACGGCAGTTTTTCATCCTCGGGGTTTAATAAAAAAAGGCCTATTTTTCAGATTTTCAGGAATTAATTTAATAAGTTAATAATAATAAATAAACCCTTTACATGATTTTATAGTAGACTTAAGGTATGAAGATCCAAATTACAGAAAGCTCCATTATCCGGAAAACCCCAGGTCCTGTGCATTCTGGATAACAGGCCCCATACCTGTATTATAAATGGCCTTTTCTAAGCAACTTTTCAATTGTTAATTTTTTTATGACCACCTTTTTTGTTTTATATGTGGGAGTTATTTTGCTTTTATTCAACAGCTCTACAGCTCTACAGTCCAAATTATCCTAGCAACCATTCATTGGTTTGAATAAAAAACTCGTCTATGAATAGGAGGGGCCTGAATAGAAATATTAACAATACAAAGTAGCAGTAATTTTTTTTATTGGGGAAAAAGGGGGAACCCAGTGGAAGCTAACTCTAATATAAGGAGAATATTAAAACTGTGTAAAATCCTGAACTCTGGAATTGCGAGTCTGCTGCCACGTTTCATAATTAGATTTATTACCTTCACAGCAAAATCATACAGGGTACCTGCCATTTATCCTAATTCAACTCTCCATACAAATGCTGTCTGCTGACTCTCATTCATTCTAAATCATTTTTATTGCTGAACAAAACTAGGCACCCCACATTAGGTCCAAGAAATCAGAGGCCTGGTTCATCTTTCACATGCATAGTACCTGTTTCACATTGATTTTACAGATTAGTGGATTACTAATTCCTTTATCTGTGAATCTACTTTCAATTGGAACTAACCTTGTGTCAAGTGATCAAGGGCAGAGGTAACAGCAAAGATTATTACTTTCAACCATAACCAATTTGGGAATTTCAAATTCATATACATGTTATGGGATCTGTTATCCAGAATGCTCAGGTCCAGGGGTTTTCTGGATAAAGAATCTTTCTATCATTTGGATTTTCATACCTTAAATCTACTAAAAAATCATATAGGCATTAAATAAACACAATAAGATGAGTTTGCTTCTAATAAGCATTCATTGTATCTTAGTTTGGATCAAGTACAAGATACTGTTTTATTAATACAATTACAGAGAAAATGGAAATACATTTTTAAAAATTTGGATTATTCCGATAAAATGGAGTCTATGGGAGATGGCCTTCCCAGGTATTTGGATAACAGGTCTCCGAATAACGGATCCCATACCTGTATTGCATATGGATAAATCTTAGCACTTCATAACTTATATGAGGGTGTTCCAAACATGAAAAAATAAAATCTGAGAATGGTCTTTCCACAAATGGGAAAAAAGCTTCTGACGTCAGAAATAATGAAAGAAAGATCCATTCTGTAAGGTCTCTTTCGTGTGTCTTTCTTTCCTGCAAACAATTACCCAGCTGTCATTTTGTAGTGAAAATTGGCTCTTGTAGGGATTCTGGCCACCGCTCCCCACCAGCCAAATATGACACTGTTTTGTACATTAAACCTTGTACATTTTCTTTCTCCCTGTGTGATTTTAACACCATTCACTTTGCATTTTATCTTTTAACTACAGGTTCCTGACATTTGTTTGCTAAGAAAAACATTTCGTGGTACGTTTACCCCTCCGAAATATTCCGCATGCTGTTCCCATACAATTATATTCTCATCACAAAAGATTCATAATTTGCCTGACATTGATAAATGTGACATCAAATTTTACAGCCTAAGGTTACTGGTGTGTATTGTATATCCCATAGATATTCATTGTGAAAACGAATCGATTTGTCAAACTAGCAAATGAGCTGATGTCAGAAAGGTTGTTTTAAGAAGATAAATGAATCCATTTTTTCCAAAACAAGGGCAGGTCTGTTTCAGTGAGAGTCAACCTTCTGCACTTAGACTGTTGTTGTGCTCAAACTCTTTAGTGTTTCCTACTTTAGAGATCCCCAACCAGTGGTTCATTAGCAACATGTTGTTCACCAACCCCTTGGATGTTGCATCAAAGCAGGTGTTGGTTACATAAAGGCCAGATGTATTGCCAAATAGAGCCTCCTGTAGGCTGACAGTCCATATAGGTGCTACCAAATAGCCAATCACATAACTTATTTGGCATTTCCAGGAAAGTTTTGCATGCTTGTGTTGATTCCCAACTCTTTTTACAATTGAATGTGGCTCATGAATGAAAGGTTGGGGACCCCTGGTCTAGAGTAATGGTTGTTGAATTTTTTATGGGGCTCAGCTATTCAGTCATAGTTTCAACAATATCTAGAACACCAAATAAGTGTTCATCACCAAATCCCACACAATTTAACCTTCATGTTAATATTCTAGAACAGGCATCCACAACCTTTTGAACGTGTGAGCAACATTCAGAAGTAAAAGGAGTTGGGGAGCAACACAAGCAAGAAAAATGTTTTTGGGGTTCCAAATAAGTGCTGTGATTGGCCATTTGGTAGCCCCTATGTGGATTGTCAACCTACATTGAGGCTGTGTTTGGCAGTGCACCTGGTTTTTATCCAACCAAAACTTGCCTCCAAGTCTGGAATTCAAAATAAAACTCCTGTTTTGAGACCACTGGGAGCAACATCCAAGGGGTTGGAGAGCAACATGTTGCTCACAAGCTACTGGTTGGGGATAACTTTTCTAGAAGTATCTAGAAGAGCAGATTTTCCCAACTAGCCTTCGCCTTCAGGCCCAGACTTGTGGAGAATTGGCCAAAGTGATCAGCAGGAGGGGCTGTTGTTTCAGATTTATTAGTAGTATCAAAACTGCTAATAACTTGAAAACTAGGAAAAATGCATCATATAACAGGTTAGGAGGGTACATTTTTTGCTCCCCTTTACTTCAGCCAGTTCCTAAGGCCTGGTCCTGTTTCACAACTGGAAGAGGAAAAGTGTTTTCCTGGTAGCTCTGGACTTGGCTAGGGCTGAGGTGGAGGTAGGTCTCAGCAGTGTCAGTGTCCGGAAAGATCTGCATTAGGTAGTTCAAGGAGTAGAAAGCAGGTTTAGGGTAGAAAGTTAAGCAGTGGTGGAACTAGGGGCAGTGAGGGGGGTGCATGCCCTTGGGGCCAGGGTTTGGCACGTGGCAAAGATCATTTATGGTTTGGGGGTCCCAGGGTGTGTAGTTAAATTACAAAAGTCTGAGGCTCAAATGAGGAGGCCAGTAAGGTTATTATTATTATTATTATTATTAATAACATGTATTTTTATACTACCAACATATTTCGCAGTGCTGTTTTGCTTTTCTGAAAAATTTGCAAAAATTCAGCAAGAAATGCATTATAACCTGTAGGCAACTTATTTGTTGTGATGAGTTTTTGCAGCAAGATATACTAAAGTACATGGGTGACTTTTTTGTTGCAGCGACTTTTTTGGTAGTGATTTTTTTCACTCCAAATGTCAATGGTAGTTTTTTTCTCAAGTTTTATCTCCACATGCATTGAAGCGAATTACCATGTTTTCCTGCGGTTTTTTTTTTTTCTCTGCAGATTTTTTTCACAGCAAATTTTTGTGGTAATTTGCAAATAAAATGTGATGAAATGTGGAATTTTGACACAAATGCATGTGTGGCAAAAGAAAATCAGTGGTCATTAGTTAGTACCCATCAACGCCACCCCCAGTATAGGCATATCTCCCAACATTTTGGAAACAAAAAGAGGGAAAAAAAAGTTGTTGCGCAGAAAACTTTTTTGAACACGCCTATTTTTGTGGCCACACCCCCTAATTACCAGGTTCATTTTACAAAATTTGGTTCAGTGCAGAGAAAAACGTGACTTTCCAGTAAAAATTAGGGACAAAAGAGCTGTCAAAAGAGGGACCGTCCCTCTTAAAACTGGACAGTTGGGAGGTATGAGTATAGGGACTGTAAGTGAGCACTACCTCTGCTTTTTGAATTACTTTTATTAGATATACCATGACCATCCAGGTCATGGTATATCTAATATAAGTAATTCAAAAAGCATGAATGAAAATCTTCATAGTCATATTATCTCTGTCTGCAACTGCTAGGCATTTGTAACATCATTAAGTGGATGGCATTGTCTGAAGTATGTATGAAGTAATTGATGCTTGTAGCAAACAGTACAAAGAGACTGTGCCACAACCAATCATTTGTTGCAAGAACCACTGGTGCCCAAGTTATTGTGAGATCAATTCTGTGTGTATATGATTCAGTGTGTACATCGTCTGCAAATTAGTGTTAAAAAAGCAAATTGCAAAAGTGCTCAAAAGAGCAATTTTCAGCTAATTTGTTTTGAGGGTTTACATTTCTTTAAGAAAGGAATGTTTAGCACTGGAAGTATGAAACTAATGGATTTCACCATGCACACCTAAAGGCATTGACACAAAGAGGTTGGGCAACTATGAGTTGCAAGATCATTGTTACAAAACAGCATTTGAAGTTATCTGGGTGTTGTAAAAAGTGGCTGAGAAATACAACTGACGTACCAGCAATGGTAAAGAAATGGACTTTGTTAAGTCTATTAAAGCTTAAAATAATTGTGTAAATTCCAGTGTAACTTCAGAGCAAGCAATTTACATACAAAACTTTGACAAGAAGGGGAAGTGAAGGGGGTCAGAATCATTTATTTATTTTATTTTGGAGGTTTTCCCTTTACTGCACAGGAATATGTTCCTTTCATTTTGCAGCAGATGGAATACCCAGGGGAAGTTAATGCTTTGATCTGATAAAGTACAGAAAATATCATATATTTGATTTGATGGCTTTATTACCTTTACCTTGAACTTTACATCTGATCCCTTGCTCTTTTCTTTTTCTGTCTGCCCTTTTGCTTCATTATTTTCTGTGTCCCAGCCAGACGCACCTTTTCTAACCATCTGTTCTACTTCAAACATCTCTCTGAAATATATCTACAGCTTTGGCAATGAGCAGCCAGTTTATTACTTATCATATCTATGTACGGTACTAGATTTATATACGATCTACCCCAAAACATAAATTTTTATGGTAAGTTAAGCTCTTCCAAATAGTCATAATATGATAATGACTACTTTGGAAATAAATGTGCAAAATGATCACAATGTCCCTGGATTCTCTCTTTGATCTAGGCAGATCTCATTAGCACTTACCCTGATCTGATTTTTTGGGTATAGGGCAAGGTCTAGGGTAGTGATGCACCTAAGGAACAGGGGGTTGGCAGAAGAGGCACTTGCCTTGGGCACAATAATAGGGGGCACTGGATACCTGTTAAAGGAGAGGTCCCCAACTGCCCGGCGTGGTTTGCTTCACTCTACCGCTCTCTCCTCCCTTTTGTGCTTTCTCCTCTACCACTTTCTCCCCCTATGCCTCTTGGACCCCTGTAGGCTACCAGGTACAGTTATTTTAGTTTTTCCATGTCACCTGCTCATTGGCACTGTCGTGGAAATTCAGTTACTAGACCACTTGAGGTACAAGACAAAGATTATTTGACACAAGCTCCGGGGATTCTGAGTTTTCTAGACTTGCAAATTTACGGGAGTAAAAGGGAGTTACCCAGTGTAGGACTGGGATGCGAGGCGCCCACCAGAAAACCTTAGACCAGGGGCCCAACTTTCCAAACTAATATTCCTTCTCTCCTCACTTAACCTCTTTATTCTCCTATTCTTTTAGATCTACTTACTATACTCTATTCTTCCATTATTAAGCCTCTTTTTCCAGATAAAGAAATATGGAATGAACATGAAATAGGCCAAATTGTTAGAAGCAAGAGGCCACTGACACCTGGGCCCACCGGGAGTTTTCCTGGTATCCCTGTGGGCCAGTCCAACACTGGAGTTACCAGTAAGAGAGCTTAAAGATATCTCTCCACAGCACAGAAAAACAAAGAACAGCTCTTAGAGCCAAAACATGGTTCTGGTTATAGGCCAGGGTTTTAGTGACCAAGGCTAGCTTGAGAACAGAATTGATCCAAGTCAAGGGGCTCACTGGGGAATCTGCATACACAGTATTTTATTATTTCAGCACTTTATTTAACCAAAATACAGTGTGAGGCTTATCTATAAATTTCACACAGTGCATATTTATTCGCATATGGTTATTTTGCACATGTTTTCCCCTAACCTATTAAATATTGCACTGCTGTGCCCATCTGTCCTTGCAGTGAGATATGCATTTCATATATTTGCAAATGGCTCACAAATGAGATGAGCGTTTGCATGAGTGTAGTCACCCGCATGTGGTCATTGGCCACAAATATAGTGTTGATGGTAATTGTGCGAGTGTAAACTTTTTAAAGTTGCAGTGCAAATAAAATTTCACAATTATGTGTTTCACATAAAAAAGTTGTTCACCTTTTATTATCTGATTTTTCTATAGTTTTTGATTTATTTGCTTTCTTCACCTGCCTAATTTTATTGAGGTCTCTCCTATTTATATTCCAGTCTCTCATTCAAATCATTAAATGGTTGCTAGGTTAATTTGGACTCTAGCCACCAGATTGCTGAAATTGTAAACTGGAGAGTTGCTGAATAAAAGGCTAAAAAAATTACAAATAATAAAAAATGAAAACCCATTGCAAATTGTCTTAAAATCTCACTCTCTACAGAATATTGAAAGGTCATTAATGGCTGCTTAGGGAATGCTAAACTGATTTGCAATTAGGGAGCTGCTAACTGCAAACAGAGGCAGCATCTCTATAGAAGCTTGGGGAAATAAATATGTGTTCAGCCTTTTCTATTTCCTCTTGTCAAATCCACAAGGAAAATGAAAAATAAACATACAGTGACCCTATAATTGAGTTAGTAATGGGCAAAAGCCTCAGAACATACAGTGTGTAGGCGCATATAATTGTTATGCAAATATATAATTGCTACTAACAAATCTTCAATAGAAAAGATTTCTTGTTTGCCAGTCAGGAAAATGAAGAATGATTTATTTGCCCCAAAGAGAGATCTGTGCAGACTATGCTTGCAGACATTTTTCTCAGCTTATTAGTAATTATGAAATCTTGTGTTGTCAGGAAAATATAATAGGTCTGATTTATACGTCTGATACAATATTTCTGCCTAAGCACAGAGCAGCTAAATGGAGAATATATAAACACAGGAGAGTAAATACACAAGTAACCAGAACACTAGAATATAATTGGTGCTTACTTGGCAGCCTCTGCTCTGAATTGACCCTTAGTGCTCAGGCTTTGTCTCAAGGGAACAGAGAGCGGTCTCTGCTTTGAAATGACCCCATGTGCACGCGCTTCACCCCAAGTGTTACAAACCCTGATTTCTAATGAAATGATTGATGCGCCGACGGAAACCTCATGTAAATGCGGCTAACGGAAATGTCTGTGAGGTTGTTGTGACCAGGGGATGAACGGTTGTCATTACTTTGGCTGTCAATTTTGATGACATGTGCCAGTGACCCCATCCCAGTATTTGTTTCATGTAACAATACAATCATTCTCCTATGAGCTTACGATATGCTTCACCATATGTGCTGGGGAAACACTGCCATCTGGAATACATAGGTTAAGTCCCCAAGGAAAACAAATAAATTCAACAGTTTATGCAAAGACAAAGAATACAAAAACCAAGGCATAAAGTTGAAGTTCTTATGCGCAGAAGAGGCTTCTGATGAATATAAATGTGAGGATAAAGTCGAGTAATCTTTTCCCATTTATATTTATGCCTGTTCATCTTTTGTTCTATCTTTGGTGTGGTAGACTAGAACTTTCAATTTTTCTTGTCTTTGTATTTTTTTTTTTCTTTTTTTCAGCAAGATACATAGTAATGTTTGAGAAAAGAGGAGCATGAGAGCCAAGGAAGCATTGACCCTATTGTTTAAACTCAACTCCCCTAACCCTTTGCCAACTATTAGCTGGCAGACATCGGGCATCAGTGAGAGACAGAGAAGAAATTCCCAGTTCTAACTAAGCTCTCTATATTATGCAGCCTTTATTCAAATACAGTTTCAGTGGAGGACCAAAGATTCTGTTGTTGCAGGCCAAGGTTTCAGAATATCCAACTGTCCCTTGGGTCAGGCAGCTGCACATTAGCACAATTTACCCATACACATGGCTCATCTATGGAAACTGAACCAGGCTCTAAAGGAAACAGTAAAAGTAAAAAAAAAAGCATTTTAAAGTATTCAAAATATGATGTACAGTTGCCCTGCATTGGTAAAAGTTATGTGTTTGCTTCAGAAAACTACTTTCTATTATATAAATAGGCTGCTGTGTAGCCAAGGGGGCAGCCATTCAAGCTGAAAAAATAAAAAGGCACAGGCTACTTAGCAGATAACTGATAAACTCTGTACACTGGTATTATATAGAGTGCATCTGTTATCTGCTATGTAACCTGTATCTTGAATGACTGCCCCCATTGCTACTCATCTCTATTGTGCAAGACATGAGCCAACCCTACAACAAATGTGGCATGAGCTTGAAATGGTTAAAAAAAAGTGTAAATGACATTTAAAAGTTACAATTATCAACATAATCCCACATTAAAATATGAAAAAAGTAAGCATTTTGTCTTTTTTAATGACTTATTTGGAATACAGGATATTATGCCAAAATAATGTTGAGGGTGTAGCTCTTATCAATTCACAAGGTAGAACCTGATGAAAAGGCTAACATATTGGATTAGAAATTTGCGGATTAACGATCGTTTGCTTGGGTGAAAATTCACCTGGCGAAGCTGCACAAAACTTCTATAGCGCCAGCAATTGTCTTCTTCAACTTTTAGTAAATTGGTGATGTCCCTTTGAATTGTCATTTTGATGAAAAATCATCAAAAAAAAACATACTTCACCCTCTAGTAAATTTGCCCCAAAGTTTGTTTATAAAATAAAAATATCCAAAATCAATATGATTGTCCAGGGGTTTTATGTTTTCCTATTAGAGGTATGACCTGTTATCCAGAATGTTTAGGACCTGGAGTTTTCTGGATAAGGGGTCTTTCCATAATTTTGATCTCCAATCCTTCAGTCAACTAAAATATCATATAAACATTAATTAGACACAATAGGCTTGTTATGCCTCAATTAAGATTAATTATATCTTAGTTGGGATCAAGTACAAGTTATGTTTTATTATAACAGATCTTTTTTAATTATTAAATGAAAATGGAGTCTATGGGAGATAATAATTCTGAGCTTTCTGGATAACAGGTCTCCAGATAAAGGATTCTTTACCTGAACCCAGAAGAGATTAATGAGATACTCCACACACCCCCCCCCCCCCCAAAAAAAAGGCTCTTGCTGCATCTGATCACAGTGTATGTGAATTTGAATGCGAGAGTCTAGATTGTAAGTTCCACTGGGGCAGGGGCTGATTTGAACAATGTATAATCAGAGAACATTGAGCAGGATACAGTTTCCAGTTTAAAAGAAAAGAATACTTCCGATCATTCTGTTGAAACCCACATAAGTTACTAAACATTTATAGAATGTGAACATAAATAGAGCAAATTTTGCCATGAAAAGGCCATTATTATTCATAATAATAAAAATAATAATAATGCCATGGCCACCACAGCCATTTCTTTACATCTCAGCACAATGTGTGTCAATAAGACTTATGTGCTGTATACAAAATGAAATAAATAATGAGTCATAGGATTTAATTTAAATATCTGCCAGTTCATTATGAATATGTATAATGTTACAAAATACTGTCACATAGGAACAACATGTACTTCATCTGTAACTTTCCTTCAATATTTTCTTCAACTGACCTAGAAAAACAAAGCAGTCCGGCCTCAGCCTAAGGATAAATGAAAATTAATGTAAACTGTGTGTGATCAAAGATCTAAAAAAAAATAATATGATTTTGTTAAAAGGTTTAATAGCAATGGCACATCGTGTCGGGTAGCGGCTTTAAATCTTTCTTTATGGGAATCGGGCAGCCTGTGGCACAGAGGGGCAAAAAATAAAAGGGAACTTCAGCAACTGTTGATGTTTATTGACATGTGCTGATTTGTAAGGGAAACAAACTTAAACAATAACATACTTGGAGTGAGTTGCTGTGGGTGCCATTGCTGGAAACATAAACTATTAAAAGTAAATTACTAGGTAAACTTACACTTTAAACAGTTATTATCCAACATAATTATAACTCGTTATTTATTTGTTTGTTGGATTAAAGAGTAGGTCACCAGTCACAAGAAGGATCCTAATGCGGTGGATAAAGGTCTACTGGGTCTGGATCACTTATGATACTGTGCAGAGCCCACTTATGGTTGTGATTACACACAAGAATGTATTGTCAAACACTGCCAGAACCTTCATTATACACCTGATTTCAGTGATGATGCACTAACTTTGCTATCTTCCCATCTGGGGCACTACAGTAAAGAAGGAATCTTTCGGTGGAGAAAGCATTAAATGGCAAGGAAAGGCAAAGAAATAAAATCCCATTTTTACTTGCTTTAAAGCAAGAAATCTATCTCCAATATACTTTAATTAAAAAATGTGTACCATTTTTATAAGAAACCTGACTGTATGCAGTGAAATTCTCCCTTCATTTACTTCTGTGGATAGGAATTGTCAGACGGTCCCTAACTTCTGGCAGGGAAATAATCATACTTATGAACAGCAGAGGGAGCCCCTGCCTTACTTACCAGCCATGCAGAACTCAAGCAGCTTTGTTTTTTGATAATTTATGACCATCCCTAAGAAGCCCAGACCACACTGAGCATGTGTATGTAGTCTAGTCTTGCAAAGATGTATAACAAAGTTACAAGATGACAACCCCCTGTGGCCAACTTTGAAAGCATAAATCATTTGTTTGATTAGGCTTGTGGTGCAGTAAGTTCATGTTTATGTTTAGTAAACAAAATACTTTCCTTGCCCTTTAATGTCATAGGGTTTGCACAAAAGCCTGGAACACTGGATACAGACAGTTACACTTATGGGATCTATTATCCAGAATGCTCAGGACCCTGGGTTTACTGATTAAGAAATATTTCAGTAATGTAGCTCACAAGATAAATCTGCTAAATAGCATTTATACATGAAATAAACCCAATAAGATTAATTTGCCACCTACGTATATAGATTTGTGCAGCTTAGCTTACCATCAAACACAAGCTAGTGTTTTATTAAAAAGTTTTATTAAAAAGGAACTCATTTTTAAAAATTAGGACTATTTGCTTAAAGGGCAAGACAACGCCAAAATAAAACATAATTCTAAGCAACTTTCCAATATACATTTACAGTATAATGAATATGCTGTAAAATTATGTTTTATTATATTGGGCAAAAAAACTTTTTTTTGGTTGACATTCCCTTTAAAATTAATTTTCTGTATGCTGGCCTTCCAGTAATTTGGAGATTTCTAGATAATACGTTTGGAAACCTTTCTTTTAAGGGTAGAGATTTGGGAACATTTAGTCGTCTGGCAACTAATAGCCTCTTCTTCTGGGCAACATGCCAGCGGTATGGCATGGGAAGGTAGTTTGGGGGGATTGTCGCCCAGAAAAAGAGGTGATTAGTCGCCCAGAAAAAGAGGTGATTAGTCGCCAGGCGACTAAATCTCCCCGAATCTGCCCGTGTGCCACAAGCCTAATGGTTGCAGATGAACTCAAAGTTATTAAACATGTACTAAAGTTACACTTCTCTGCAGTGCACGCAATAAAACAATCAAGGTCACTAAAAAGTAACAGAATATAAAGGTCTTCAACCAAATCTACTAGTAACTGAAATTGTTCTTCATGCAAATTATTAATATATAGTAAAAGGACTTCAGTTCAATTTGATTAATGCTATTTTGGTCTCAGCCATTATTTGTACGAGTTTTCTGTATATTTGCTGAGGCCAGATGCCTCCCCAAGTCGCTGCTGGATGGCCATGGGGTTAATTGCTCAATCACTAATATTACCCAGTACTCTCAGACTGGAGGGCTCCGTTTTGTTTACTTAGCTGTGTGAGACTAAAGGGAAGAGTTTTTAGCAGCTAGCACAAAATAGGATAGATAGACTGACAGGTGCACAGAACATAGAACATAGAAAAGCTTTTAGATTATATTTATATTGTTATTTGGCAATGAAGTCCCAAGCCAGTATCATTCTTCCCATATTAAGGTGGCCATACATGGGCAGATAAGCTGTCAATTGATCAATATCGGCAGCTTTATCTGCCGTGTATGGGGGCTTCTGACAGTCTTCCTGATCAGGCCCAGATTTGTGGAAAGGCCCGGGTCTAGGGTGACAGGATTTTAGGGGGCTGCATGCTGCCCAGCCACACCCACATTGGTTCAGAGCATACACAGGAGATACTATATTTTTTTAATTCCCATTGCGCCAATCCCCATTGCTCCAGCCCTGATGATGAAAATTTGCAAATAAATGGGGGCAACGAACGGCAGTGGGTCTAGGGGTGTCTGCTATGTAAATCCAGCCCTGTTCCTGATCGATATCTGGCCACAATATCGATCGGGAAGGTTTGCTTTTCTCCCAACCTACCCGTCGGAGCCCATTGAGCTCATAGTAATCCGATCGTTCAGCCATAGGGCCGAACGTTCTGATTACCCCCAACATAGCCCCAGGGAAAGATCCGCGACAATGTATATATTGTGTCTTTGGCCAGCTTTATCCCTCTTTCCACTGGAGCACGATCTAAAGATTTTTCCGAATGTTTGGAAATATGTAGTAACCAATTAGAGGTTTGGTTTCATTGTTCTGCCTTTACTGGACAGTAAAAGTAAAGCACTACAACATCAAATACTTATTATATAATACTAACACTAATTCCTTTCACTAAAAGAAATAAAATCCAGACTTCTTGAATTTCTGCCTACCTTTGTTATTCAAAAGCTCACAGTTTGTATACAAACCAAAGAAAGATATTGTCAAGGCTTGGTCTAATGCACAGTGTAGTACTATAGAAAATTACAGAACATTTTGGAGTTGATCAGAAGGCTAATGGCACACGAGAGCTGATTTTTAGTGGAGGGCGAATTTATAGATGGTCGAATAAATTTGCGAAACACCTGGAAAAATTAGCCAGGTGAAATTTTTGGATGCCTGCGTCTGTCTTTTCGACACAAATGTTCGCCAGCATCCAAAAATGGACGCCCGTGTCCAAAACCAGATTCGCCCATCACTACTGATTTTCAGCAAGTGCCATAAATAGGGGACCATGGGCCTGGAGCAAAACTGCACTTAGTCCCCCCCCCCCCGGACCCTCGATGAGCACAAACTCTTAGCTTTAGAATCTCTTCTACCACAGGCAATGACTCTGGTGGGCCCTATGGGGCAGTTGCTTCCACTGTTCCCCTGGTAGTTACCGGTAGTGTTAGTTTCATGGTGGTAAAGTTTGTTGATTTATTCCCAGATATTAAGTTTGGCATAGTGGCACTGTGTACTGAGAGCAAAGTTCCATGTTTGTGCAGTGCTAGCCGATAAGCACCGTCATGAAAATCTTGAAGAACATCATAGTGCACTTCTTTTTTTATTAAATCTTTGTGTGGCAACATGGCTATTGGATTTTCAAGCTTTTTTAAACTGACATTGCTTAGAAACACTCACTTATTTGTGGCTACACAAGTGGATCCTGTGCCAACCATTGGGTCACATAGCGGGACATGCACAGACCCATTGGGACAAGACCTAATCTACAACATAACACAGCTTTCACCTCACACAACTTTCTAATGTCCCTCATCAATCCCATCTGACCCGAGTATCCCTGAGTAGATACTGGACAAGCAAAAATGTTATTTTGTCCCTGAATATGGGTGTGTGCCTGCAGGCTGAATAAAGGGCAAGTTACAGTACCTATGCCAGTGAAGAACACCACACTGTCCCCAGCCCCCCAGTCACAAACTATTCTGTGAGGCAGGGTACTAGAAATGCTATTTATTTGCTCTTAGCCATACACAAAACAGTGCATGCACTTTATCTTGTGCTACTTCATTTGGAGGCCTATTCTTTAGAGGTTTTTGAAACAATGAATAAACTCCCTTTCTCTAAAAACATGAATAAAATTTATTAAGAGATCCGAATTTAAAAAAAACATGAACAAAAAAAAACAGCTGAATGACGTGCTACCTCTAATAATTCGAGTTGCGGACATTTACTAGCGTGAAAACTTCTAATAGTTCAAATGGTCCTGACTTCTATAGAATTTCAACTACTACTAGAGTTTTAAATAAATATAATACACACTAATCCGTCTTTTTCATATTGTTGTACAAAAGCCAGCGTCAAAAACACGCTAAAACCTCTAAAACCAGGAATCGAAGAAAGATCTTCCAGTTGTAAAAGGCGCATCTGCCATTGAGTTCTACATGGTTTTGACAGGTTTTAACGCTGGAGTATTTGTGGCTTCTGAATTTTCATAAATAGTTGTGTTTTCTTTCAAGAAACTCTCTCTGATTTTTGCTGTCAAAAAGTCTCACCCAAAAAAAGTCCCGGCTTAATAAATCGCCCACTTAGTGTTTAAATGGATCTCAGGTAGTGATGGGTGAATTTATTTGCGTGGGGCGAATCGGCACTGAATTTATGCATTTCACTGCTGGCGAATAAATTCACTAATCACTCAGGCTGTGGAGAAACACAGGCAGAGAATTCTCTCTTCCACTGCTTGATGTACCTGCACCCAGATACATTGGGGCATTTGAATGTGAATTTTCTAACTTCACCAAAGTTCACCAAAGTATTTTCACACCACAACTCATATTTACTGAAAATAAGTACAACTTTTCAAAAGAAATGTGGTGAATTTTCTCCTGGCACAAATTCTCTGTGATAATTCCCCAGCATATTTTCTTCATAAAATTGAAGTGGGGAAAAAGTGTTAGAGAATGTTCAATATAGACAAAATTGGGGATGATGAGATTTAAAAGTGGCTGCTCTATTTTTATTATGGTACTTCGATCATACTCAACCTGGAGAAATTTCTCTTTGTGAAAATAAATCCTTGTGCTCTTAGTGAATTGGAGAATTGTCACTGGAGAAAGTTTACCTGAGTAAGGTGAATTCATGCCCAGGGCCGGATTCACCTAGCAGGCACCCCTAGGCCCGTTGTCGTTTGTTGCCCCTGTCCCCTCCCTTTTATTTGCTCAAATGTTCATCATCGCAACGGAGCAATGGGAATTGGCACACAGGAAATTTACATTTCTGAAACAATGTGGGTGTGGTTGGGCAGCATGCCGCCCCCTAAAATCCTCTCCACAAATCTGCACCTGTTCATGCTTCCAATACAAAGAGAATTTTCACCAATGCAAAGTTCATTCAAAACTTGTATTCTCCTATAAGTAAATTGGCAATGTTGAGGGGAATCTTAATTTTTGTGAAATTTTCACTTACCTCTAGTGAATATGCCCCATTGCCTCAGGCATACACGGCAGAATTTGACGTTTGCACCAAAATCCATCACATATTTCTGCACCTGGGCCGAGGCAATGTATTCGGATGCAGCAGGCACATCAAGCAGCGGAGGAGCAGATTCCCAGCCTGGCCAAGATCCACTAAGTCTGGCACCAGCCTTACAGCACACAGATCACTTTTCAGCTTCAAGTATATTTCAGAGTTACCTTTTCTTGATTCTAATGCCATTATAAAAACAACAGACCTCAAAGGCCACTCTCTGAAATCATTGCACAATTGGCAAATAACAAACATCCTTTTTAATCAGGAAATGTTAGTCACAAATAAACAATACAGACAAAAGGAAACCTGCACAGGGAGATAAACTGGTTTTCTGTAACATTCTTGTAAAGGAACATACATCTTCAAGACCTGCACAGTCTCAGCACTCACTGCCATATGTCCAGCCTGGGTCTTAGTGCAGATACAATATTTGTGTTCCCTCCACACAAACCTCATTCAATTCATACATCTCCAGCTCTGGGACACTTGTGTTAAAGGGATACAGTCATGGGAAAACATGTTTTTTTTTCCAAAATACATCAATCTAAACATCTCATGACTTGGGGGAGCTGGGAAATTGACAATATGTCTAGACCCATATCAGATTTCAAAATGAAATCGTCGTTTTTTACGCGCGTTGCGGCAGAAAATATCTGTTTGCTCTTTTGAGAAATGGATTTCAAATCAGGATTCTGCTGGAGCAGCACTATTAACTGATGCATTTTGAAAAAAATGTTTTTCCAATGACAGTATCCCTTTAAGTGCCAGGTGAAGACACAAAAAAAAAACAGCAACGAAATAAATTGCACAGCCTATACATGCCTATTATTTTTAACATTAACAAAAATATATTGCATTTCATATTGTGTGGAACACTTTTGGCAGTGATTTAATGAGCTTATCTATGAACTGGCACAATGAGGCTGAACTGAAATTTTCAAAGAAGCTGTTCTTCTGCACACAGAAATATAAATACAGGTATGGGACCTGTTATCCAGTATGGTCAGGACCTGAGGTTTTCCAGATAATGTATCTTTCCATAATTTGGATCTTCTACTAGAAAATCATGTAAACATTAAACAAAGCCAATAGGCTGGTTTTGCTTCCAATAAGGATTGATTATATCTTAGTTGGGATCAAGTACAGAGTAGTGATGGGCGAAACGGCCGCGTTTCGCTTCGCCGAAAAATTAGCGAATTTCCAGAGAAATTCGCAAATTTTTTGCCGATTCGCAAAACGAGTCGCGCGCTGTTTTTGACGCACGTCGCGTCGTTTTCGGCGCGCGTCGCGTCAAAAACGACGCGCGACTCGTTTTTGTGCGTCGAATTTTTGTCGGCAAATTTTTTTGCCGGTTTCCCGAATTTATTCGCCAGCGGCGAATCGCGGGAATTCGCCGCGAATTCGCCCCTGGCGAATAAATTCGCCCATCACTAGTACAGAGAAATTATATTAATTATTTGCTTATAATGGAGTCTATGCGACACCGCCTTTTCATAATTTGGAACTTTCTGGATAATGGGTTTCAGGATAATGGATCCCATACCTGTACATCAAATATTAATTCATTTGAATACTTGAAACTATACATTCTATACTGGAACATAATGTCCTTTGTCCTGTGAGGCCTATAGCACAGGGGATCTCACATCTGAACAGTAAGGCCTGCCATAAGCACAATGTTTCCCATATAACTGTATAGGAGGCAATTACTAGCAATTAGAGCATTTGCATTTCAAACATTTGTATTGAGAAATATACAACACCACTAATATGTATATACACACTCCAAAATGAAACATAAAATGCCACATGTGACCTTGCCCTTAATAACCTGCTTGGCCTGGTTGCTTTCTGATAACAGCCTCTGCCAACAAATTCATAGGATGTGAATGGCCTATGAATAAGTACTAGATGGTACAAAATGAGGAAGGCGGAGAACTCAAAATTTTTAGTTACAGGATACTTTCTTTATGTTTTAAGGATATTATATGAAACCAATTAAACAAAACACATAATTGTGTGAGGTATTGAGTGTGGAGCCAGATGGCCCCAGTATGGTGGCTTTTAAGAACAAGACTGAATCTGCTGTAAAAAAAAATTGGCAACAACATGAACTCTGCAACTTTGATATAATTATGCTATCATTTTATCCATTAATATTTTAATCAGGCACATTAAAAAGGGAAAGAATTACTAAGAATGTTTAAATTGGCACACAGGAGCCACCCAAGTAGCCAGCAAGCATAGGTGCCATTCAACAATTTCAGCCTGAGTGTGAAAAAATGTTGTGACACAAGGACAGTGACCCTTGGAAAGTTTGCAGTTAGATGTAAGACCGTGGGACTGTTATATGGCTAATCAAGTAGCTTTGTGGACCTTTAGGTTAAAAGTTCACCACCCTGGATAAGCAGTAGCTTTTCCAAGAATATATAAAGTGGAGGGGGGGGGGGCCTGGGATTGGTTCAATAGATTTCTACAAAAGAAATTAAAGTGGGGCACTGCTTATTTTCTTCCTCTTAGAAATGGTTTTTACTCCAATTTCATTGCAATAATCCCATATTTTTGTATTAATGGAAGCCTTTCCATACTTCCTGTTAATTTCCTGCCTCATTATAAGAGCGTTTGTGTGCATAGTGTTATGTTACAAAACGACAAAGATTTGCCCGCAGCCCAGCAACACACAGGCACTGAATTATTTGCTGTTTGAACACACTGTAAAATGTAATCATTGTGTTACTTAAATGTAATACTGCACCGTCGGAACCCAGAGACGCAAACGTGCAAATAACAATGTCATGAAGCGTTAAAATGTTTGGCATGCATTATTGATACTTGTTCCCTGCTGTATGTGATATTTTATAGGATTATATAGTGGATAGTGTACCCTATACTCAAATTTATAAAGCTATTATGAGTCACTGGGGAGTTCTGTGCCCATATAAAAACAGGAGGTCTCAAGCCAAACCCAAAGAACTACAAGACTGAAGGTTGTGATGGCTCTTTTGTTTAATACATGGCAAGGAGTCAACTGATGAATGTGTGCCAACTGCTTTCTGTCTGTCCTGGCTATCAGAAATCTGAGCTAAGGATTATCCTTTACTTTGGTAAAAGCTGAAACCTGAGCTTTACATTGAGAGAGCAGAAGAAGCTATCGAACCTCTTGTTGTGGTTTTGGTGAAGCAGAAATGGTCCTGGCTGTAGAAGTAGCTGGCAGTGGGAGATGACAGGCAGCAGCCAGGGTTGGGGGGCAGTGGCAGATTGAGGCTTCTTCTGCTCACTTGTAAAGGTTTGAAGCCAGGTGGATAGGGGGGCTGGTGGCAGGACTGGACTGGGATTTAGAATAGGCCCTGCCATCTCTGCTACAAAGAGGCCCAAACTGGCCCCACCAGCCCACTTAACAGTCACTTTCTATGGCAACATGCAGCAGCCCATCGGGCATTTGCCAGAACCCACAGATTGCCAGTCCGGGCCTGGCTGGTGCGAAGGGTTGTTGCAACAGTGGAACAGTGGAGTATGACAGCAGAGAGAAGCTTTGTGGCCACAGTTTATAAAGAGCCAGAGTAGGTTAGGGACACCTGGAGAAACATACTGAATATGGTACTCATCTCTTTAAGTTGTAAAGGTCATGTTCTGAAGACAGAATGCTCAATTTATAAGGATATAGACATAAGAGAAATAATCATATAAAAACAGCATATGACACCCCTTAACAGAATGCCCTTCAAGGGATTGTTCAACACTTTTTTCAGTTTAGTTGTATTCAGATAGTTCACCTGAAATAAAGGCTTTTTTAAACTATTTGTGACCATTTTTCTAAGATTTTAATTTAAAGTTTAATTTTCACCTTGCATCTTTCTGAAGCAGGTCAGGGGGGTCAACAACATTGTAACTATTCTAAATTGATACACTAGTTGATAGATCTCGTATCTTTGTCCCTGCTGTGCAGAATCCGTGGGTTTCATCAAAGGAGACATATTGTGTAAAAAATAATAATGTACCTGTGCATTATTTTCATTTAGATATAGAAGAATGATGCTTAAAAAGTAGTGTTTCAGGCTGATTTACTGAATATTTCTGCAAAAACCCTAATAATCCCTCCCTTTCCTTCCACTTCCTGCTCCCTGATTTCCCAGGCTGTGCATGGGAGCGGGTGGCTCTCAGCTCACTGCACTGTAGGACAGGAACCAATCAGCAGCTAGGAGGACCTGATAGGGAACTGAAACCTGTCTGTGCTTGTGTGACTGCAGGGCTGTGATTGGCTGGCCCCCTCCTACTGTGCTGCTGGCAGGGACTGTTAGGACACTCTCACCCCTCATTTGAAACACAGGGACCAGAGAACATCTATAGGGAGCTCTAATAAAGGGGCTATTTTTAAAGATAATATTAATGTTTAGCACCATGTAAAAGCAACACCATATATTACTGATTATTGCCTACAAAATTTGAGTTTTTTTTCATTTATCCTATATGTCTCCTTTAAAGACAGCTGTTAGAATTGATACAATAGTTGCTAATATTCTAGTTGTTAATATTCAACAGATGCTGCTGAGAAATGTATCCACTAATGTGATTTTTGGAGCAAACATGACAACTTTTTCAGTAAGAAGTTTCATTACACTGACATTAGCGCAAGCTATAAAATTCGTAAGTTTTCTTCCAGTTTCGGAAGCGGTCGCTAAACAGTTTCCGTGTTTGCAAAAGCTATATTAAATTTGCGCAAAGCAAAATTTGTTCGCAGAGAGGCAGAACTTTTCACATTGCGAATAGTTTTTCCATTACTGACTTTTATTATATTCCCCCAATTGAGTTGTATTTGCATGATTCTGATGCTTTTGATATAAAGCATTGGTTATTAAAACATACCTCCTTTACTAATTTGTGGTCTATGGGTGTGCATGGGTGTTCTAAATTGTTATATATACTATATTTTGTTATATTTGACATATGTGCTGGTGGATGTCTTGAGTGTGAATAAACCCTGCTATACAAACAAATCTCTTAATGAACTCACTGGTTAAAGTTCACTGTAAAAAAATAAAAGCGTTAAAAATACTTTTATTTGATTGCAAGTGATTAAATGCACCCTGCTCTCTGCTACAGTGGAACGGCCCCCTGATCTGTTACCCTTTTGGCCTTGTTAAATGAACATTACATCATTTTTTTTTCCTGTATCCAAGAACATTGCAGAACAAAGTCTCAGTATTAGAAAAATAATAACTAGCAGCGGACAGTCCCCAATTCTTGTGCTTCATTTCCCAACAGGATGTGCAAAGCCAGAACTGTCTACAAGTCTGTGTGTGTCCTCCTAATTAATGTAATGATAGCATCCTATGACAGGCATGAGGTAATAGTCTGAGCCTGGGATGAATATGGATATTCTTTAAGTGTTATTTCTAGACTGCAGCAAAAAATTATTCTTTGTGTAGGGGCAGAGTAGATGAGAAGTCCTTGCAGATACAGTTATGGGGCTTATAAATAAGGTCCATTGAATGTTTCCGCCTCGGAGGCTCATAAATCAGACCCCCTGTTCTTTTTTTTGTGTCCCTGTTGCTTCAAGGGAACAAAGGCAAGCGTCTGAGAGCACAGTATGACCCCTTAGTGTGCTGTTTCTTGCTCACTGAGCTGTGTTGGAGATGGACAACATATGATTGAAGCACATGATAAAATACATGAGCAAAGAAAAGCTCAGGTGCCGAATGGAATGTCAGGCACATGTTCTACAGATGCTGCTGAGCTTCCTACTTTCATCTGCACACAGCCAAACCAGTAGTTTTTCCTATAGTGGCACATGCAACTACATATTTATCTGCTAAAATGGAGCACCAACAGCTGAAGGATTTGTACTTCCCTAACCAATAGCTAAGACATGTCAAGACATGATAAATACTCCCTGAATGAATTAAGCCAAAATGCATCCTATGATGCAATCTAGAGAAGTCTAGAATGACAACAGATCCAGGGGTCCAGCATCAGTAGGCACAGTTGTGCTGTAGCAGGCTTGTCCCCTGTTTCAATTGCATTTTGAGTGCCAATACCTCCTTCACATATAGGCACAGTTGTGCACCAAATATGGTGAGATGAAGGCATCATCAATAATGTGTGTGCACTAAATATCAGAAGTGGTGAGATGAAGGCATGAACAATAATGTGTGTGCATGCATGAGTTAACAGGAACATCAGTTATGTTGCTTGTTGTTAGCTTTGTACAGCATAAAGCACCTCATTTCTTAAGAACAACAGACACTAAACAAAAGAAGCACCTATGTACTCTTACGCTGATGGAAGCATTGTTCTAAGAGCCATTTGGATTCAACCGAAGCCATCATTCAGTATCATCTTTTAACAGGATCGCCATCAGGGGGGGACAGGGGGGACAAGTGTCCCGGGCCCGGGGCTGAAGGGGGGCCCGGCAGCGCTGCAATCTTCAAAGAGCTCCCTTATGAGCGCAGTAGCGAGCGCTCACCTCTGAAGTCCTGCGCAGAATGCAGAAGTGACCCAAAGTCACAAAAGGAGCCGACACTGAAGTCCTGAAGCGCCAAAAATACCCAAAGTCACGAAAGGAGCCGGCACTGAAGTCCTGAAGCGGCGAAAATACCCGAAGTCACTAAAACAGCTACAGTATAACTGAAGTCCTGAAGCCAGCAGTTCAATTCTACTGACAGCAATGTGGGGTTTTTTTTGTTTTTTTAATCCTCTGGCCACCAATTTTGTATTTTAATACTCTATAGGCCCCTGCACCAATTTAAAAAAAAAAAAAAAAATTTGGGGGGCCCCAATTTTTTTTTTAACTTGTCGTGGAGCCTGACCACCAATTTTAAAAAAAAAACTATTTTTTTTGGGGCCCCAATTTTCTTTTTAACTTGTCGGGGGCCCTGCCCACCAATTTTTAAAAAACGTTTTATGGGGGGCCCTGGCACCAATGTTTTTTAATGGGGCGGCCTGGCACCAAATTTTTTTTTAACTTATAAGGGAGCCTTGGGGGGATTACGCTTTTAGCACTGATGTCTGTGTGGTCTTTTAACTTTGATGTAGAGTGGGCAGGGATTAGGGGCGGGTCTTGGGTGCTAGGGTGGGCGGGGCCCAGGGGGCCTCGAAAATTTTGTTGTGTGGGGCCCCGTGATTTCTAATGGCGGCCCTGTCTTTTAACTACTCTTGGGATAATGGCAGCATCTGAAACAAGTGGACAAATTTCTGTGTTTCATGAACACTGTAAAGTCTGTATGGGTTTAATATTCTGTTTAATATTCTTTTCTATAACCCTTTTATACTCACCAAACTGGTGTCAAATAGTGTCATCAGGATACTGGCACACAAGGAGATAAGTCACCAGCTAAATTCTTCACTACTGCGAGTGACTAATCTCCTACAAATGCTTTACCACTGGAAATAATGTAAATCTCTGGTGGGGCATATGGGCTCTTCCTTTTTCTGAAGTCACCCAAAGTTGCCCCATTAGGCACCCTTAGAGAACTAGTAAATAAAACAGGGAATATTTTGTCCAGGCATAATGTAGATAACATGTAAATCATTGCTATTAGCAGAGTACAGTTTACTAGACACAGAATGGGTCTTTAAATGGATTCTGCCACAAATAAACATATTTTTTTCCAAAATGCCTCAGTCACTAATGCTGCTCCAGCAGAATTCTGCACTGAAATCCATTTTTCAAAAGAGCAAACAGATTGTTTTATATTTAACTTTGAAATCTAACATGTGGCTAGACATGTTATTAGTTCCTGGTGCCCTCAGTCATGTGACGTGCTCTGATAAACTTCACTCTTGAAGTAACACACATAGGGCCCTGCGCTTATGTATAAGCCCCGATTTCCTCTGGTAAACTTCAGTCACTCTTTACTGCTGCACTGCAGGTTGTAGTGATATCACCCCCTCCTTCCCCCCCCCCCAGCAGCCTATCAACAGAAGAGTGGGAATGTAACAAAATAACAGCTCCCTGACACACTATAACAGCTCCTTGGTACATATGAGAACAGCACTCAAAAGTAAAAATCCATGTCCCACTGCACCTCCTTTAGCTACATTGAGTTGAAGGAACAATCACTTATCTGAAAGGAGTTACACCATGAAGTGCTGAGTCTTTTTGAAAGCACAGGACAAAATGACATGAGATGGCTGCCTACACACCAATATAACAACTAAAACTAAACTAAACTAATGGTTCAAAAATAAAATTTTACATGGTAATAGTGTAATTTAGAAAGAAAAACTACACCATAAAAATCATGACAGAATCCCTTTCTCTTTGGGTTTGTTTTATAGTTTCCGGTTTACCTGACTTGTTTCAGGACAGAAAGCAAATCCTTTTGGAAACAGACTGCCCCCAAATGCTTTAAGAGCCTCCCCCTGTCCCCCACCCCTCTACTGATGATGAATGAGTCTCATTTCATAAATGTGCTACTGCTGTCTGAACGTCTACATCAAGATCGATGGGAGAATAGGAGTGAACTGACCTCCCAAGGATTATATGGGTTACAGGAGTAATACAAGGTCTGACAAAGTTTGGTTAAACCCTAAAAACAACAATCTTCTGATACAGGCCCATACTGGAACAGACTGCTGGCTTAAGGACAAAATTATCTAAGGCCACAGGGGCATTGCAATCAGACTGCCATCTGCATATTTCTTCAATTTAAAGATTAGTCACTGCCTGTTGTTTCATAATAAAGATAACATTTGTCTTGCAACAAAAACCTTGACTTTTTCTAGGTGGAAACCTAAGGGGGAGAAGGGGCCCCCAAAATGTCTAGATTCTCATCTGTTTTACCATTATTTATTGAACTTGTATATGAATTGGAGTCTAATGGGGCCCCTGTATCTCCTTCCCCCCCCTGCTTCCTCTGTAGCTACACCCCTGCCCATAGGCCCTAGCCTTAGCACTTAGAACCAGGGTCGGCCTGGGGTGTGTAAGGTCCACTGGGTCTGCTACTCCAGGAGCTCCATACCCCACCCCCTCCCCCCACAAACCCATGACATTCCGTCCTTTTCTAACTTCTGCCACAATCGTAGGAGGGAAGGCAGCGGGGGGAGCAATGGGGAGCGGGGTAGCAATGGGGGAGGGCAAGATAGGGTCAGCATGGCCCATGAGGGTCAGGGCCCAACAGATTTTTTTCCCAGTGTCCAGTTGGTCCAGTCTGATCCTGCTTAAAACTGTGGCACCAAAATTCTATTTCCATCAATCCATAACCCAAATCTGTATAAACAATTTGTGTTAAATTAATTTAGAAGGTCTAGAGGCCCCAGCTACAAGGGCATTTTGATTGGGTAGAAGGACATTTCAGTTGGTGGTTAAAAACTTACTTGATTCCCTAGATATTCTTTAAACAAAGGCTGATTGTTCATAGAATTCTAATATTTTCATATACTGCATCTGTGAAATTGTTATAATTGGGGGGGCAGCAGGATTTTCTATTGAAAATTTAAAAAAAGATGCCGTTCTAGACTATTGACTTCTGCTTTAATAACCGAGGACTACTCGTAAAATGAGCAAAAGATAAGAAAACTTTGTCTGTCATCAACAGATCATTTCTGTAGGAGATAAATAAGGGAACAGTTGGTTCTTGATTGAGTGATACTTGCTGTACACTGTATTTGTGCTGAGCTGAGCTATTAATTGAATGTAATTAGTATAACCATGCAGAAAGGAAAGTGCTGAAAGAGATATTCCTTGGTTCATGATTTTATGACAACCACTACAGACTAGACTAACTCCCTTCAAGCATTTACTAAAGATCCACCTGTTTTGAGAAGCCGTTCTGATGCACCCAGGATTATCAGATGTCAACATAGCACACAGAACAATCACCAATTCTTTTCAAAAGCCTTATGTTTTAATTGTTTCCCTGCCGTTTAGATTGCAAGCTTTTGATAGAAGGGCCTTCGAATCCTCTGTTATGAATATTACTGTAAAGTACTGTGTAACTAGAAGTCAGTATATAAATGATGATGGCGATAATGATGATGATGATGATGAAGCTCTGTCAGAAGAGTTTACAGACCTAGGCCAAACATTGAAATGCTTTTGCTAAAGTTAAAGATATACAGTACATATACAGGTCGGGATGTTATCCAGAAAGCTCAAAATTATGTCAAGGCCGTCTCCCATAGACTCCATTTAATACAAATTTTTAAAAACAGTTTCCTTTTTCTCTGTAGTAATAAAACAGTACCTTGTTCTTGATCCAAACTAAGATATAATTAATCCTGATTGGTAGCAAAACCTGCCTATTGGGTTTATTTTATGTGTACATGATTTTCTAGTAGACTTAAAGTTTGCAGATCCAAAGTATGGAAAAATCTGAAAACCTGAGGTTCGCCCTGAGCATTTGGATATCGGGGTTCATGCATATATATATTTCTGTTGGGCTTTATATATATTTCTGTTGGGCTTTATATATATTTCTGTTGGGCTTTATATCCATTTTGTCTCCAGCTTAGTTGGGTTCTGGTGTGCAATTACTTTGCATCTGCCTGTCACTGTACTACTTGATCTATTGCCTTAGCCATTCTTCAATAAACCTTTAGGGCAGAGACACACACGAAGATTCGGGGACATTTCGTTGCCCAGCAACAAATCGCCTCTTCTTTGTGCGACTAATCTCCCCAAAAAGACTTCCCACAGTCTAGAATCTAATTCACACGCGGGATGGCACTCGGAGCACTTCAATTTCAGAAGTTGCCTTACAAGGAAACTTCAGACGACTTCGGAAAATGAAGTGATCCGAGTGCCATCCCTCCGGTGATTTAGATTCTAGCAGGCACAAAGGCTTTTAGGGGAGATCAGTTGCCCGATGAAAAGACGATATGTTACTGGGAGACTAAATCTGAATCTTCGCGTGTGTCTCTGCCCTTAGTTCACGGTTGATAGCCACTGGCCCTCATTTCTTTAATTCTTTTCAACTTTAAGTTCAATACTAAAAATATATACAGCTCAGTAATGTAACTACGTAGGTGGGGGCGGGCCCGGGTAGCAATAACAATAAATTTGTGGCCTTACAAAGTATTGCAAGCTGTAAAGAGTCAGAAGAGGAAAGTAAATAAAAAAAACCAATTAAAAAGTTGCTTAACATACTAATATACTAAACATTAACTTAAAAGTGGACTACCCCTTTAAAGGAGAAGTAACCCCTAAAAATGATTATTTCATCTCCAAAATGTATTATGCAAGAAACTAATCCCATGGTTTCTAGGGTAATTTGGACCCTAGCAACCAGATTTATGAAATTGCAAACTAGAGAGTTGCTGAATAAAAGGTTGAATAACTAAGCTAAATGTAAACCTGTTGCAAAGTGGCTCAAATATCACACTGTGTATCATACGAAAAGGTAATTTAAAGGTGAACAACCCTCATTACAATAAAAAGCCATGCTATTTTTTTTTGTAGGAGTCAATGCTATAGAATGGCTTTTTCCACTCCAGAAAAGTCTGAGATTGAGTATACTTTTCCACCTGCACAATTACTAGCAGGCAGCTGCAAGTCTGATGAAGGAAACATGCTATAAAATCATGCTTAGATGTACTGAAAGCAATTAAACCCAACACAAGAATAGAGGATTTATTTTTCCTCCTGAATATTGAGGGTCTTTTTAATTCAACTCCAACATGTGGAATTGTCACTACACTGTTTTTCTTTACATAACAACTATAATTAGAACAGTCCCCCTATATCACAATTCTGCTTCGCTAACATCAGAAATCAAAGTTTTGCAGACACATTTAAGCGATCAAGGTGAAAGTTACACTATACATTTCTCAATATACTCTCTATACATTTTTTCTTTTGTAAGTTAGTAGAAAAGTGCAGTTCTTGGGAGGGGGTCTACCATTATATAGTCTCATTATGCTTAAAATGTATTTTCTCAGTAGGGCACCACTGAAGGAAATTATGATAGAATATTTATTTTAAAAAGTAAGTGAACTCTTTCAAGGGAAGAGCATTTGTGGGTTTTTTAAGCACTGAACTAGTTCACATGCTAAGTTAGGAAATGAAGCATGCAGGGCTTTGATTACAGCATGATAGTTCTGGCTCTGCTCAAGGTCACAATCAAAAATAAAGAAGAAAGATAAAAAGCACACAATGAAGGCCAGGTTTTCTGTACTGCTATTCCCCTGGAATCCGATTAACAGGATCTGCTTTAAAAAGTGTTTGATCAAGTTTATTAAGCTTCATGCTGATTGGTTATAGTATTGAATATAATGGAGGGTGAGATACATTACAGCCACAGGAAAGTAGCTTGATAATATGAAATTATTGAATGTGCTTCTATTCTCTGATTGTACAAATTACTAAAATAACCATGAAAAATATGGAAACATTATTTGATAAGAGATAGATTATCAGAGTCAGTTACCAGGTGCAAGTTATGGAGCAGAGTGAAAAAATGGGCACAATCCCACATGTTTATTAGACTTTGAGCCCTTCATTTAAGGTGGCCAGAAGGGAAGCCAGTTGGAGGGCCCCATACACGGGCCAATAATCTGTCGATTTGGTCTGTTGGCAGCTTTTATCGGCCCGTGTATGGGGCCCTCCGAATGGCTTGCCAGATTGATATCTGGCCAAAAGTCAGCCAGATGTCATTCGGACAAGATTAAAAAAAGATTTTGCCTTTTTCAAAAGAATTCGAATCGACGTGCCTGGTCGAATCGAATCTGAACTTTTCATCACACAAATTAAAGAGTTTCTTAATCATCTGCTGTGCATGAGGTTCAATTCCCCCTAAAGGATTTGGGATTCACCCGAATGCTAAAATAGTGGATTCAGTGCTTCCCTATTAAAAACACATTGTCAAAATGCCTGAAATAACCCTATTCTCCCTCCCATGGTATCAAATGCAAATTGTATGAAAGTTGTCATTTATATACTGTAAATTTATCAAGCTTTGCTTTTTGTGAGCTTAAAAACATTGCCATGAGAAT
The DNA here is from genome assembly GCA_024363595.1 of Xenopus borealis. Classification (NCBI taxonomy): domain Eukaryota; kingdom Metazoa; phylum Chordata; class Amphibia; order Anura; family Pipidae; genus Xenopus; species Xenopus borealis. The sequence continues at coordinate 203,135,701 of CM044431.1, forward strand.
TCCCTGTGTCACAAAGACATAAAAGTAACATGGATAGGGAAAGCATGGCGTTCCATTTTTATGCTGCAGTTTTATTATGATTATCAATTCTCTCGAGTGTAAATTAAAAGGATTCTTAATAAAAGATAGCAATAAAGAAAGTAACAGCAGGGAGGGGATAACTAGGACAGGATGATAAAAGCAAAGTATAAAAGCACTGTACTACATATAATAAGGAGCAGATTCATAAAGGGTTTAGAAGTTTAGAAGTAAAAAAAACTTCGAAATTCAAATATTTTTAAAGGGTTTTTTTCGATTGAAAATGGACCTATTTGGATCGAATAGGTCCATTTTCAATCAAATTAAAAAATCGTTCGATTTGAAGGATTTCAGCAGAATCCTTTGATTTCTCAGAACTTAGGACAAGTTCCCCCATAGGTTAAAATGGCAATTCGGCAGATAGTCGAAGGTTTTTGAAAGGGCCAGTACTTTGAATATTCAAATTTTTTATTCAAATTGAATTTTGGGCTATTCGATAGTCAAAGCAGCCCAAAATTACTTCAAAATTCGAATTTTATTTTTTATTTTATTTTTTTGTAAATCAGCCCCTAAGTGTTAAAAATAAGGAAGACCAACATGGCATTCTGATGTTGGCACAACGATATGAAGATGGCGGCTGTGTTTGACCAACTCTGGGCAGGAGGCTGGATGGATGACATCGGGGGTGGGCTGAGTGACTTCGGAGGCGAGGCGGGTAACATCGGGAAAGGATGATGATGTGGCAATCAGCAATTGGCTGATCACCATGCCATTAACTTCAGAATTTGGAAAAATGAACAGGCAGTTTTCCCCAGGACAGCACTTCCAAAAACCGGACAGGTGGCAACTCTAGGTATCACACATGCTGTTGTGGTATCTTTCCAGGCCCAAGCTGAGAAGCTGCTCCTTCAATTCCAGTACAAGAAAAATGGAAGCAAAATCTGGATGGGATCCAATAAACAGTTATTTATTAATATACACGTGTACCTTATTCGCAGGGTTAGACTGGGGGGCCCGGAGCCCACCTCCAGCTCCCCCTGCTGCTCCAGTGTGTGAGCCTCGATAGTGTGCATGCATGTGGCGCTGTGTTAGTGCGCATGTGCACCTCAAGAAGAACATGTTGGTTGTGCAGACCTGGGCCAGCGGGGCACACAAGAGTCTGAGGCCCACCGGGGTTTTTTACCAGTGCCCCGCCGGGTTTAAAAAAAAATCTGGAAATAGCTAAATCTGAAAATACACCATCTAAAACCTGTAGGAGTTAATGACCGAGGTCCCTTGAACCATTTGAAGATGTTTTTTGCCTTCATGATTTTTTAGGAGGGTTTTGCCAGAAAAATCAAATAATTCGAACGATTCAAGTTTTGTTTTGTGGAAAACTCAACCATTGCTAGTTTTTCGGGTTGCGGGACTCGAACTTGCAGAATCAGGTTTTTCACATTCAAGTTTTTTCCTAAATAAGATGCCATTCAAGTTTTGAGTTCATTCGAGTTAATTTGAAAAAATTAATTAATTTGAAAAAAAAAAGAAAAAAAACATGGTTAGTTCATGGAGAATAAAGTTGCAAGAAATGCAAGCAATATGGAGTGGGTCTATAATAGCAGATCCTTAAGGTTTAAATTCTTTATTTCTAAAGTCACCAACTTTACCATCTTGCGTGCCAGTGAATGACGTTTTGCTGTTTTTACATTTCCACACATCAATGAATTATTTTGCAGTATATGATCCAATGTACAAACCAAAAAACAGCATATTTGATGAGCATACAATGATCAAACCTTCTGTTTGACTCTATTATAGCAACAGGAATCCCAGCTGTAATTACAGCACTAGGAGATGTCCAGCATGGAATATTATGTCATGTCCTTGTACATTCACATGCATGTAAATCTTATTAGGCAGAATCAAAATACCCCAGAATCAGAGCAAACAGGGACAACAGAAAGATGGTAACAATTTATATCATTATTAATGGGGTTGTTCACCTTTAAATTAACTATTACCACAATGTAAAAAAGATACACTAAGACCATTTGTAATTGATTTGCAATTTTTATTATTTATTATGTAGTTATTTTATTCAGCAGCTTTACGTTTTGCAATTTCAGCATTCTGGTTGCTAGGGTCCGAATTACCCCAGCAACCATGCATTGGTTTTAATAAGAGACTGGCATATGATTAGGAAAGGGCTTAAACAGAAACAGGAGTAGTAAAAAGTATCAATAACAATACATTTGTTGCCTTAAAGTGCATTTTTTCTTTGGATGGGGGACAGTGACCCCATTTTGAAAGCTGGAAAGTGTCAGAAGCAGAAGGCAAATCATTCAAAAACTAGAAACTTGATTAGAAATAGCCATTCTATAAAATATTAAAAGTTAACTTAAAGGAGGATTCAGCCCTAAATTTAAAAACCCTCCAAAAAAACAGGCCTGGACTTGCAAATGCCAGAGTGACTGCTATAAGGTGTAGTGATGGGAGAATTTATTCGACAGACGTAAATTTGCAGCGAATTCCCGCGATTCGCCGCCCGCAAATAAAAATGCCAGCGAAAATTCGCCTGCCGAAAATTCGCTGGCGACAAAAAAAAACGAGTCACGTGCCGAAAATGACAAAACGTGCCGCGACTCGTTTCGTGAATTTTTTGGCAATTCAGAATTTTTCAGCGAAACAGAATAGATTCGCCCATCACTAATAAGGTGCAATATAAAGTCAGTATTTAGTGGGCTGGTGGGGGCTGTTTGGGCCTCTATGTGGGCTGATTGGGCCTCTGTGTACCTGAAATGCCAGGGCCTATTTTAATTCTCAGTCTGGACCTGCCCATCAAGACCCCTCTCCCTCCTCCCCCAGCCAAAGTTTTACCCAGGCAAATGCCCCTAACGTTTTACCCATCGGTGAAGATTCAGGCACCGGACTTCTTGGACGCCACCTTCAGCCACTTTGGTAATCTTCGGAATGAGACCGGTGTTGCGATACACGCAGTTGGGACAATTCTCTGCTTTGAGAAAACTGGGCATGCGCCGAAACTCACGAAAATTGCTAAAGTGCCAGGAGAAGACCCCAAGATTAGCGATGGGCGAAAAACGACGCGGCACGCGCCAAAAACGACGCGAGCTGAAAGCGACGCGCCGCGATTGACGCAACGCGCGTCAAAAATGACACGCGACTCGTTTCGCAAATTTTTTCGCCAATTCGAGAATTTCTCTGGAAATTCGCAAATTTTTCGGTGAAACGAAACGCGGGAGATTCGCCCATCACTACCCAAGATTACCGAAGCGGCTGAAGATGGCGCCCATGAAGTCTGATGCCTGAATCTGCACAGAGGGGTAAGTAAAACGTTAGGGGCATTTGCCCAGGATAACACTTAGGCTTGGGGGGAGGGAGGATGTCTTGGTGGGGATAAAATTTAGAGTTGAATTCTCCTTTAAAGGTGAACCACCCCCTTAACAACCGATTGCGATGTACTGTAGTTGTTGGAATATAACTCCCATCATTTGTCATCATAGTTTTATGTGTGTAAGATCATGGATGAAAGACAGACAGATAGACTTCACTGTGATTGCCACTTATGTTATTTTTTTTAAAATAGGCTATTAATAATCTATTAATTATTGAGCTAAATATGTTACCAGTATAAAACCTCCCTATAATCTCTGATTTGATTGTTCTTTTAGCATGAGTCCATTATGCAGCGGTTTTATCTGTTCATCTAACTTAATTATATGCCTCTAAACATAGAGAAGCACTGATGTCCCTGTTTGCGCTGTTTCGCTCAATACATTTTGTGATTAAATAATAGACAAGCTCTATTCATTAAACTCATGCTGAACAAGAGGGTACATCGGCCCTTTAATTGGCAAACCTTGCCGTTAGTCTGTTCAAAGAAGTGGGTTGAATTCAAAAGAAACGGAGTCCTGAATCACGGACCTTAATGGGGGGGTCGAAACCTCAAACTATGTATTGGAATAAACATTTTCAGAGTGGACCTCTAGGCACTTTTACAGTTTATATAAATTTTCTGTTTCTGTGGTTTCTGAAATAACCAAAAATGTTTTATTCTGCTAAGAAGAAGGGTCTGTAGCTGCAATGTAGATGGGGGGAAGTATTTTGAGACATGTTGTAGCGGGGTAAAATGAAATAACATTTTAAACCGTGGGCCTCCTAGGACTAATATACAAAAAGGGGGGATGTGGGAGCACACACAATGCTCAGTTAAAATGTATTTAAGTATAATGGAAGTGCTACTGATTTGACCAATTAATCAATGCTCATTCCCTGGTCCCCTTTCTCACAAGTAATTCAGTATATATCAAAGTCCATGTGTTTACAAAAACAGGAGATTTTAGTTATGTGATCATAGGGGCAGATTTACTAAGGGTCGAATTTCGAATTGAAAAAAATTTGACATTCGACCATCAAATCAATTGATTCAAACAATTTATCGATCGATCAAATATTTCCTATTCAATCGATAAATTGTTTGAATCGATTGATTCGAACGATTTTATCGATTGATCGAATATTTCCTATTCGATCAAAAATAATGAAACCCAATTCGGTAGCTTTGATCTGGCGAACTAGGCAGTCGAATAAAAAATTTAAGGGGAAGTACTTCGACAGTCGAATATTCGAAGGAAATTTTATTCAAATTATTTGAATCATTCGATTCGATCGAATTTTCAAAATTCACTGGTCGAAGCGGTCTTCAAAAACATTTGAAAATTTGAATCTTTTTGAAAATTCGATCGAACTTCAAATCCTTCATGTGAATTTAGTAAATCTAGCCCATAAAGTTGATATGCCACCATACCAAGTCAAGGTAAAGCTTACTTGCTTATCTTATTTGTTTACCTTACTTGTTGGCCAAATCAGTAGCACTTCCATTATACTTTAGAAATACATTTTAACTTAGCCTTTTGAGTGCTCCCACAACCCCCCTTTTCTTGTATACCTCCTAGGACTAAGGGCCCTTACACACGGGCGTTTTGGACCTGCGCTCCCCTGCGTTGCGTTTGGCTGCGTTCAGGCGCAGGGGAGCGCAGGTCTAGACGCACCTCATTCTTTTCAATGAGGTTGTACCCACGAGACGCGTGTAAGCGCCGAACGCAGGTTCAGACGCAACATGCTGCATTTTTCCTGCGTTTGGCGCCTACATGCGTTCGTGTGAGTACAGCCCCATTGAAAATAATTGAGTGCGTCTATACCTGAGCTCCCCTGCGGCTGAACGCAGCAAAACGGAACGCAGGGGAGCGCAGGTAAAAACGCCCGTGTGTAAGGGCCCTAAAACTGCTGGCAAACACCAATATGACTGATAATTACCTTTAATTCTTTTAGATTTTCTTCATATATTGACTCAAAATTTTGTGATATATCTACACCGCTTTACTGTTAAATAGACGTCTGTTTAGTATTGCTCAACATACTCAAACATTTTTTTTCATGAACAGTGGGTTAATCTTCCCAGCTGTCAAATGGTTAATTGGACAGTCATATCTGCTGTTCTATTGTGCATCTGCTTTGACTCTGAACACATGTCACTTTTGCCTTAAATTGCATTTGTAATGAAAAAGCATGGGAAAATCTGCTTAGATACATTTACAATTTTGAGAAATTTTGTGCCTGGCTTTCAAGGAAGTCCAGATCTATATGTTATCACAATTGTACTTACATGTTTGCAAACGGAATGTCTGTGTTTCATATAAAAGATAGCTGTAGGTGAAACACAAGCGGCTACTACAGTATTGTTTACAGTATACATTATGTACTGTATATATGTATGTATTTTTATAATAGACATAGTAAAGACAGTTGTTGGTTTCAAACCCCTATCCTGCTCACTGTGTCTGACAATGCTGACTGGTATGCATTATACACTATGGATATCTGTTGGTTTGCCAGAATACACAGATTTCTAGCCAGGTCTGCCCATCTTTGCCAGTGTTTAGGAAGATGAAGATGAGTTGCATCTCCTTTCCCCTCAATTGGTGACCTTGCAGATCTTACTGGATAGGCCAAACTTCTATGTTACAGAATTAATTTAATTTAAATCTAATAATGTTATTACCCAGATCATTACAGACGAATAGACAGAAATGCAGAAGACCAATGATCAGTCCATGGACAAAGTGAAATCTTTGAAAATGTTATAATTATTGTTTCAAGGCATTTACATCCCAAAGAATTACATGAAGGCATGACAATTTGAACGAGTCCTTATCTGCGGTAGCGATCAGTCATATTTATGTTTGATAAAAAAAAATGGGAGAAATGTCAGAACAAAATGCAAACTGTGATTCCTCCTTGAGGAATGAAGTAGTGATGGATGAATTTATTCGCCTGGGGCGAATTCGTGGCAAATTCCCACAGTTCACCACAAGCGAATAAATTCACAAAAACTATTTTGTCTGCCGAAAATTCGCCGGCATCTCATTTTGGATATGGGTGCAATGGGTGCCGGCATGGGTGACGACAAAAATGGATGCCAGCATCCAAAACGAGATGACGTTTCTACTAGCAATTCGCGACATTTTGGCGAAGTGAAACTCCCCCGATTCGCCCATCACTAGATTGAAGTTGTTTGTTGTAATCTCTGTACATTGCATTGACCTGTGAAGGTGTCAGGTGGTAATACTGGAGGACCCTCTACTGTTTCAGGTCAATTAGTACATAGAAAAGGAATCCAGTAGCCAGTAATGTAACTAGCGGGGAAGGGGCCCGGGTGCGGGACGTGCAGCTGCCCCCCCCAACTTACTTGATTTTCTGTCTGGAATCAGCGGACAGCAGATCTGCCCGGGAGGCCCTAAGGGGGTGCGGACTCAATTGCACCCCTACTCCCCTGTTTATTTAGTCCATTTGCATACAGAAAAGGGCAATGTTTTGGGCCCCCCTGGGCCCTTTATCAAGGCTTCATGGCTACTGGATGCTTGGGACCCACCGTTTTCTGGATACCTCAAGTCTACTAAAACATTAATAAACTCAACAGGATTATTTTTATTATCAATAAGGATTACTTATATCTTAGCTGGGATCAAGTACAAGGTACTGTTGTGTTACTATTAATCATTTCATTAAAATGGCGTTTATGGGTGATGGCCTTCCCGTGATTTGAAGATTTCTGGATAACTGGTTTCAGGATAACGTATCCAATACCAGTATTTTATTGTTAAGCAAAACTCATAGTTACATAAGGCCTTGTACCTCTTACACTTGGTATAGTGGTAATTAGAAGGGCCAAGACTAGGTAGAGGAAGGATAGACACCTGCTGTAATAATTTTTTCTGTCTCTTTTTTTAACAGCTCTTTTTCCTTTCATGGGCCAATATCTGATTGAGCCAAGTCCCATTTGTTCTTTTCAGTTCAATGTTTCAGATTGTCTGGCAACTCAATGGTGCCCCAGTTGTTTAGCTCTGATTATTTGTCAGATGGGTTTTTTGATCTGTACATTGGAGGGTCAATGACAGCAGCTTTGGGATTTTAATAAACATGGGATATAATTGGTTATGGGATCCACTTATGGGGATATACTATTCAGTTTTGGTCTACATGAGTAATGTGATGTAGTTTTGAGGAAGTACTCAGTGTGGAGGGCAAAGGAACCTAAACAATTCATTAAAGAACTTTACAACTACCTGAAACCAATTACCTTGTCAGTAAATAACTTGGAAATGTAACAAAGTGCCCTAATTGGAAAGGATCAGAAGCGTAACAATAGCAAAAATATAACCTCAGTCCATATTGTGCTTCAAAAGCATTCTAACAAATGGAAGTCTGGATGACGTCAGCTAGTAGACACCATATAATTTCTTAGTTGGTTTCTTAGTCATATCTAGAAGTACATTCTTTAGTTATCTTGGCAGATGATGGTCAGTTTATACCTGCCTGACAGTCTGAGAATAATGTCCCTTGACTGACATTCATTGTCACTGGTTTTTTTCAGTTTCAAATAATGGGCTAATTTGGTCTCCACTTCAAAGCAGCCGATAATCAATTAAAGTTCCTGTAACAGTTGACTAGCAAGTACCATATAAGAACCACTGAGCTCTGCATAATTCAGGTTCTTAGGTTCCCAGAATTTCAAGTTTATGGATTACAGAGCACAAGAACAAACACAATCAGTAAAAAAAAAAGTAGAAAAGTGTATGTTTTCATATGTTGTTGGTGATGCCCTTAATTGCCTTTCTTGTTAATCACGGTTTTTCAAGGATTTACTTCTCGCACATCAAAGCAGGCATCTGGGAAATACCATGATTCAGAAAGAATACTGAATTATTCAAACTCTCATGCAAATACTTTCATGGATTCAAGCAAACAAGGGCATAATTATGTGCAAATCTTTTTCTTTTTTTTTTCTGAAATGAGATTGTTTGCTCTGTGATTGGCGTGTTTTAATATAATACAAGCTGTTTGCTATACTGTCACTTCATGCTATAGCAGACTTGCCAGGCACGTTTTTATTAAGTTTGCAAGCAAAAAGATCTATAGGCAAACATAGCTGCTGACAGGTATTCTGTGTTGGATCATGTGCTCTCCCACGGGTTAAATACTCTGGTGGAGAATACACTTTGTGTGCCATAACCCTTATATATTTACTCCTGTTAGGGTAGGGCAGCAATGGATTTCACATATTGCTTAAAAAATAAAAAAAAATTGGTCCAAGTTTGCAGATTAACGTGAATAACTTCAACAGAACTGTGTATTTGGCAGCTCTAGCTTGGATATGGGGGAATTCAAAACGGGTAAAGAAATCATATATATTTTATTCAACGTCAATATGTCACATTCATGGAAATGTTATAGAACTACTAGAATTTCAGCAACATTCATTTCTATTAAGTACGGCTTAAAGGCATGTCAGCACTGTGTAAATAAATAATGTATATTTTGCAATATTAAATATATATAGGGGGTTAAATAAATATAAAGAAGTTTTACTGCCCAAGCTGGGTACAGAACATAAACCGTTTCTATCTCGGTACATTTGATATTGCGGTGTCATGTTTGCAAAGTCTTATCATTTGAGGGGAGAGTAGATACTTTGTTCTTCATGCAGATGTTATCTGTATTTGATGTGGTATTGACAAGGGAGTTCTCTGGGAAAGCTAATGTTTATTTAAATCCAACAGAGAGGGTTATGGGTTGAGAGAAAGGCCCTTCCTGCTTCCAATCAGCAGCTGCTGCTGTCGACTGTGTGATTTTGTGACAGGCAGCCCAGGAGGCCCAGCTGTAGATCTTTCTGAAAAAGAAACTTTCTTTCTATACAGAGAACACTCACCGAGCCTCCTGTTATTCATCAGGCTGTGTTGATGCAAAAATAGGTTTGTGAGTTTTACCCAAAAAAATACCATACAAGAAAGATTTGCATCAAGCTAATTAGCACTTACTGTTCATTTGCTGCAGCTTGTGGGTCTGAGCTTTATAAATGAGGTACCAAGTAGATACAAAAGGTCCCTGTACTTAGCACCTGCTTTGGGCACAGATAAGGGTTCCAGCTGAATAGCAAGAAACTGTAGGGCATGTAACAAAATAGCTTTGCCCATGTGACACCCTTTTGGCACGTGTTATATGAGCACTGATTACAGTGGGATACAAATTATGTTGTTGTCTTTCTGTGAAACAAGGCAGGTGCTGTGGCCTATGGGTAAAGGAGTTGCAATCTGGACAGAGGTGTGTAAGCTGGGATGTTAAACCTGCAAAGCTTTAGTGACTGCTCAACTACTACAACTACTCCCCATAAGAAAAGATAATATTACAGAGTGGGCATCATTAAAGACACTTCTGGGTATTCTTTAAAGAATGAACAGAACACTGATATTTAAAAATAAAATATGGGGGGGTTGGAGGTTGGAGTGAAATGTTGGTTAGGGGGAGAAGACACCACCTTCATAGAGAGAAATTAAAAGTCACATGAAAAGAGCTATTCTGATTAAACAAAAAGTTGTACAGCGCTACGCAACAAGTTGGCGCTATAGAAATACATGTTAATAATAATACCTAGATGTGATTATAAGGCTGTGATTATAGGGCTGCTTGTAGAACCCCATTGAGGCCCTATACTGATCATACTGAACAAAACAATAATATTGATTTTCAGGGTCCCCATGCTTCTAACATAGTTTTGATTCTTATTATTTGCAGTTTCCAATGTACCAATCCTGTTTGGGCGATTAAAGGACAACTAAAGCCTAGCTAAAGAAGTAGGCTAGAAATGTTGTACATGATATTTTGTGCTTGTGTACCAGCCCAAGGCAACCGCAGCCCTTTAGCAGTAAAGATCTGTGTCTCCCAGTAGATGCCCCAGTAGCTCCCCATCTTCTTTTCTGCAGATTCACTGATTCATATGCTCACATACAGATAATTACTACATGGCCGCACAGAAACCAATGCAACTAGCATCAGAATTTAATAATCAGCCCGGTAGCATCAGCTTATATTACAGACCAACCTCACTTACTGCTGGATAATTAGTGACGACCCCTAAGCTTAGCTTCTCAACAGCTGCTCAGAGCCCACTGAGAATGTGAGTGTCACAGACACTTTCCAAGATGGTGACCCCCTGTGACAAGTTTGAAGTCTTGGATCATTGCTGCTATTGACAAGCTGAAACTTTAGGCTGGTGCAATAAGTTCAGAATATAAACTATGATATTTTTAGACACATTCATTTTTAGGTTTAGTTCTCCTTTAAGAGAATAACTATGCCATTTCTATTGTGTGTGTCTAATGGTTGGCGATAGTGAGCAGAAGAATATATTCTGGAAACCTGCCTTCAGTATTAAGTATCGGTAATTGTTTCTTCTGCCTGACATACCCTCAATCAAGGGTAGATAATAGTTACATAAAGTGTATTTAAACTCTGTAGAGATTATGCCAGTCTGATAGGAGATTCTTCTATCTTGTGCTATAGTGGAATATTTCACATTAATGTATTCAATGTGTGACACAAATTGTACAGGCTGAAAGTGATTTAGCGCTCTGCTTTCTAATTCCTAATCTGTGTTTTTGTACAGTACTTGTCACTGACACCTACAGCTAAATTGCTCTAATCTTTTGACAATGATCATATCATGCCTGGAAAAAGCTGCTGCTTAATTGTCCTACTCCTTTACTCTATCCCCCCCATTAGGAATATGTTCGCTCACATTATTCATTTAGGGTGATGGCACATAGGAAGCTTTCTTGTCCCTCTGGGAAATTGCTTCCCTCGTGGGCTCCAAATTGTCAAATAAATAGCTGTGCATTGGGACCTGTGGAAATTGTGTAATTGTGAAATTGCCTTAACAAATGCAATTGTGGGTGCATATTTTTGCAAATCAAAGGGAAGTTATGGTCCAAATATTCAGAGCAGAGATTACCTTATTTCTGACCCACAGTTTTAAAAGAGCATTAGCAGGTAATTCTTTTGGTGAGTATGCATTTTGGGCAGTCAGATGGGGGGGCACAGGGTCCACCAGGGCTTCTGCCTCAGGGGAAACCACCCCCCGCCTCAACGGCACCCCCTGCTCAAGCCACAGCCCCCCCCCCCAGTGAATATCTTTTTCTTCTTGCAGCCACAAAGGGGGCCAGGTAGGGAGGTTGGGGCCAGCTGCAAGGGCTTTTTTCCTGGCCCAGTCAGCCCTGATTTTGGTGCATAAATTTGCTCTGTGTGGCTGCACTTGGGCTGATGCAATAGATCTGGCTGCAGGCATAGCTTATACCAGCGTAGGGGCTGATTCTAAGCCTGCAGAGTCAACCACATCTGGCATTAGTCTTTTCCTTAACCACCAGCCTATGAGGGCACATAGAAAAGAGGGGGGTGAAAATTTGCATTCTGGTTTCTCATCCATTGAAGCATTTTGACATTTTCTCTTTATTTTCAACCACTGAAATCAGTAAAATTTCAAACATCGTAATATTAAAGAGTTGGACAGTTTGGACCGATCCCCATACCAACCTGACCATGACAATGATCTTTTCATTCCCCCCTTTTTCTTGTAGGACTATCTTAAAGTGTTCCATGTAAAATAGACAATTTGTGGTTTGTATAAAGGCACAGGGATGCTGTACTGATTTTCACTGGCAGTATTTACAGAAAATAATCCAGCCAAACTAAGGCTAAGAACAGATCTGAATTTATCTGCAAGTGGAGATTAAGAAGTCAAAGTGCTATTAACCTCTCCTAAAAAGCAGTATTCCCCCTTATTCAACATGAGTATAATGAATAGGGCTGGTGCTGGACAAACTTTTTGCCAATTTCAATGACAAAAAAAGTATGGTTTTATAATTTTTTGAGCTAAACGGGGCAAACGGGAAATTAAACTTGGCACTCCACATTTGATTCTTGTGAAGCTAAATAATTATAGGTATGGGGCCTGTTCTCCAAAATGCTCAGGACCTGTGGTTTTCTAGATAACTGATCTTTCTATAATTTGGATCTTCATCCTTTAGTCCACTACAAAATCATGTAAACATTAAATAAACCCAATAGACTGGTTTTGCTTCGAATAAGGATTCATTATATCTTAATCTGTTAAACAAAAAACAAGGTGCTCCACAATCAATATGTAAAACTCACCAAATAGTAAATGTGGTCCGGGTGCACCAGCCCCAGACCCCCAACTTCAGGGAGCGACACGGCAAGAGAAAAGAAACAGGGCCGACAGGCACTCAATACGGATCCACAGGACCAAAGGAAGTCCAATAAAAATATACTTTATTTATACAAAGTTAAAAATACAATTGCATCTCCATCTGCCCGACGCGTTTCACACCACACTAGGGGGCTTAGTCATGGACTTTCCAGGACATGAGCATTTATACAAGAGACAACCAATCAGAAAACAAAAGAATAAAATACAACAAAATACTTAAAGGAACAGTACCTCTGAATTAAGACCTTATAGAAGATGTTTTAATATTGTTTCTCTTAATGCATATATAAATGCAGAGAGGAAAGAAGGGAAAAAAAACTATGCACTTACATAATAATAGAGATAGCAGCCAGATATAGACTTGATAGTACATATATATATATATATATATATATCAATATATATACAATAAAGATGGATCCGCACTCCAAAATTCTGTGTTTCAAGTGTGTTTATT
>CM044431.1:203149620-203297167 GCA_024363595.1 Xenopus borealis
ATCAAATTCAAAAGATTTTATATCTAGACCGTACTTTAATAGCAAAATCTGAATTCATACCATTAGGTATTCTAGTTTTTAAACTATTATATATTAATTTAGGTCAAGTACAAGCTAATGTTTTATTATTACAGAGAAAAAAAAACATTTTTAAAAATTTTAATTATTTGAAATTATTTGGATAAAATTTAGTCTATGGCAGATGGCTATTCCATAATTCTGAGCTTTCTGGATAATGGGTTTCCGGATAATAGATCCCATACCTGTACCTTTAAACAACCCCTTCCCTTCATCCTTTGTTGTGTTTGAAGCTCAAATTTACTGTGGCTTTTCCCTTCCTGAACTCGGCTTTGGTTGGACTTTGATAAGAAAGGGAGGAAACAGGTTGTACAGAGGGCTGGGCTTGAACAATTTTGAAGTCATTTTAATAACCTATCTACCCTTGTTTTGATTATGGTCCAGAATTGCACTGTTTTAATTACACTTAGCACATTATTTACTAAAATCTGAATTTACCTCATTAATTTGAATAAAAAGCCCAGACTGAACTCCCATACATGATTTGATCTTAGTTATTATTTAAAAAGCTTGATTCAATCGGTTTAGGTAAAAACTCAATAAAATCGTGTGAAAACCCAAATCGTACGATTATTTCGGAATTTGTTTCTGAATTGCTCTTTTTTCTGACCTTTTCCCCAAATCCTTCAGATGTTTGCCTTAAAAGTCTGAAATGGTTGTATTTTTGGGCTAATTCCAGCGCAGACCACAGAAACTTCAAAATAGGATAGGGACCTCTGGCATTGACTTAAACACAAACTTGAATGGTCTAAGATGGTTAATTTTCAGTTCTGACTTTTTGCTGCCAAAAATGTTAGTTTTTCCCCAAAAAGCCAGACCTGAGTTTAGTAAATAACTCCCTATGTGTACAATCAGTGGATTATGACAGTTTTGTCTCTTTGTCGTCTGCCCTGCATGTATTATATGACCTTCATATTGCAAAAAAAATTAATTTCAGACTGAACATGGCCCTGTTTTTGTGAGCATAGACATTGAGGCCCTTGATCTGTCTGCTGAACTATAGGTTCAAGTGGGCAGATTTGCTCAAGTCATTTTCAGTCAACAAGAAAACTGATATAAATACTGTCTCTTTCATGTCCAAGGTGCTGGTAGGTGGATGCACATTGCCTGCGGTACCTAAGTGATCCTACAATCAGTTTGGGGTCTTCTCTTTTGTGGTTAGCATGAGTAGCATTGATCAGAGTGATGAGACTACATCAGCAAATAATCATGGAGTATATCTCTTTTGTGACGTTGTTACTTAGAAATGTGTTAGTTGATCAAAGCCAGTTTGTAGGGGTTCTTTCCTTTGAAACTGTGGCAACCTGTTATTAGGTAGCAACAAACAACTCAATTCATCCAGAATCACTGACCAGCATATCATGTCATAGCGACCTGCACTTGATACTTAGACTTTAAAGAACAACAACAAAGGAAAAATACAACTAGACAACTTAGTCAGCAAAAGATATATTTATAATGACCAAACCTATTATTAGTACCTGTAAGTGAACAGCTTCCAACCATAAGCCATTGGATCAGAACTGTTTGGATGAAAGGGAGTCCCACCCATGCAAGCGTTGGTTTATTGTCACACACTGAAGCCTATGAAGCCCATAAATGAAGCAGCATTTCACTTTAGAATTAACTTTTAATGTGTCATTGAGACCATTTGTCTTCATTTTATTGTGATTTTCAAAGTCATTGCCTTTTTGTTTCCCCTCTTGCCAGCCTAAATTTTAAAAATGTGATTGGATTCAGTGACCTAAGATACCAGGCATTGCCTTTTTGTTTCCCCTCTTGCCAGCCTAAATTTTAAAAATGTGATTGGATTCAGTGACCTAAGCTACCAGGAAGCAGAGTAATCCATAATAATCCTGAAATTACTTTTAGCATGATGTACCTTTTTTGCAGATCGTAGTAGATTATAAGATAATGTGCACTTGGTCTTCATTCTTTGTTTTGCTAAGTATTTTTAACTTTTATTCTTTTTGTTTTGTTCTGAAAATTTCACTGGCAATCCACAGCCATTTGGATCAGTGCCCTAGGCATGTCCCCACTTAAGCGAAGACAATGAAGAGAAACATGACAGGGGCAGGCATGTGAGAGGGGGTCAAATTCTACTGACCACCAATGAACTGACTGAATTATTAGCACATGTATTAATTGATATATTTATGTGAACTACTTATAGAGTATCATCAGCTGTTTATATTGGGATCTATTTACTGAATTATATGAGCTTCTCCTGCATGAACTTTTCAGTAAAGGAATGACTAGTTATTAGGCCCCCGGCAACAAGATTATTGGGCCAATAAATTCTGGGAACAATACATTATACATGAAAGTTCCTTCGGAACCCCTATAATTCCTGGGCCCCCTGCAGTTCCCGGGCTGTTCCCTCTATAGTAAAGGTGGCCATATACAAACCAGTATTATGGTATGAAAATAATTTTTGTACAATATTCAGAGTGTGTATGGTGGGAGTTGATTGGGTCAGGCTGATAATTTTGATCGGGCACCTTTGAAGGTGCCCGAACATTGCCCACTGTTAAGATGGCCATACACAGGCAGATAAAGCTGCCAATATTGCCCGTGTATGGGGGCTTCCCAATCAATATCTGGCCACGATATTGAGAAGGTTTAATTTTTCCACCAAACCGACCCAAACCGATTCAGAGCCTATTGTTTCTTGTTTGCAATCAGATTGTTCGAACCTAGGGCCAAATGTTCAGATTACCCCAATATAGCCATGCCGTTAGTGGTCATATCGAGGAAAGATCCATTCGTTTGGCGATGTCTTGGCCAGCTTTAGTGCTGAATTGTCAGATACAGGTAGAATTCTATTGTTACTACCGCCATATCTGATGATTCAGCTCTACACATGTGTATTGTAACAAACAATCTTTATTGGAAAGATCTTTTCCAGTAAAGATCGTAATTGTTATATCTATGGCCACCTTTACACCCCTGCTTTTCAGTAAAATGATTTGTGGGTATGAATCATGGTAGCTGTGGATAAAAAGCACACACGTCCATAAAGTTCAACCTTTTGTACAAGCAAATCCTGTCTACCTGCTCATTGATCATTTTGTAGCGCACACAAGGGGCATAGCCAAAACCTTTGGTAATTTTTCTTGTATTCATGGAGGGGCAATAAATAACTTGTATGGGTCCCCTGATGGCACCCTGTCTGAAGTTCACCTCTGAAGCTGCAACTAGGGTTATCACCTTTTCTTGAAAAAAATACCGGCCTTCCTATATATTTATCTTTTTTTCCTATTAATAACATTGGGATCAACCATCAAAAATACCAGCCAGACCAGTAAAATACCGGCCAGGTTGCAACCCTAGCTGCAACTAGGGTTGCCACCCAGCCGGTATTTTACTGGCCTAGCCGGTAAAACACTGGCCAAGGCTGGGGCCGGTATTACAAATTTACTGGCAATGTAGCTGCCGGTAAATCTGTAATACCCCTATTAAAGGCCCCTGGCCCGCCTCAACCCACTAAAAAACTACCTTTTTTCCCCCAGTGTTGGGTTGTAGCTCCGCCCATTTACATCAGGGCACACCTTCTTTATGGTAGGACATGCCCCTTGTGCATCACGGCCCGTCTCTTTCTTCCCACCACCCCACCACTTCCAGTAAAAATACATTTCAAAGGTGGCAACCCTAGCTGCAACACTAGACACATGCCCTTAGGTGCCTATATACATTTTATGGCTTTGATTTGGATGTGTGGATTGAGGTCCATATTAGTGAAAGGTGAAAGATTTATTACATCTTGGACATAGAATGGTTTGGCTTAATTATTTTTATGTGTGTGGGAACAGAGGTGGTTTAAATCAAAAAATGTACAAAGGCACAGCATATAATATGGGCTATATAAGTAAATGAAAATAACATATTCAATAAGTTGGAAGCAGAGGAAACAGCAGCTCAGCGTGTGCAGATACAACTCCAAAAATACATTGTTTCTCTTTAAACATATTTTCCTGTATCTGATCAATTTCTGCATTACTAAAAGTCACAATAATGGCAAAACTATTTATATTCTGGCAACTCAGTATCTCCTGAGAACAAACCAAGTAGCTGGGCTTTCCAGTGACATTGAACATCTTGTGCTCATTTGACATGCTGACACACAACAATAGTCTAGTTAGTAATCCACTTATACAACATGGATCCTACTGAAACCTCTGCTGACTTATTAGGGGCATCTTTAAAAGGAATATTGAAATGATTAAAGATATACACCATAATTCTGCCATTTGCTGGATGTCTTGGCTAACCATAAAAAGCCCCTGAGCTTGTTCTTGATAAATGTCACAATTAGAAAAAATTCACAATTTGCTGAAATTTCAGTTTATTTTCTGAATCTCTCATAAGGTCATTTTAAATCTGAAAACAATTCATTTTACATTTAATTTGCCCTCTGGCTATACAAACCCTAATATTTACAAAAAATAAATGAACAAAACCCCACAGATATTTTATAAAAACCCTTTTAATGTATGCTAAAAAGGCAAGCTATTTGGCTAACAATACCCGTTTTTTGTAAAAGTAAACAGGCAGGTTCTCAGGCTAGGCAAGAGGATACACAAAGCCATACCTACCAACACTTTGGAAATAAAAAGAGGGACAAAAAAGTTGGCGCATTTAACACAGCAAAAATTTGTGACCATGCCCATATTATCACCACGCCTCCTAATTACCATGTTCATTTTACACAATTTGGCAGGTTATGAAAGTTTGAACATATTTCTGTGATTTTTTTTTAACTTATTACAGTTTTGCTAATGAAGGTGAATTGCCCTTTAAGCTGTGAGTCTAACTTTTCCCAAGGGACCTGTTATCTTATATTGTTACAAAATGATCTCAAAATTGTTGCAAAAGTATCTTATCTTCTGCTGTAGCTGTTAGAAATTTTGTTTCTTTTATTGGCTGTCCAGTGCAGAGAAAAACTGGACTTTCTAGTACAAATGAGGGACTAGCAGTTAAAGGGGTGGTTCACCTTCAAGTTAACTTTTGGTATATTGTAGAAGGGCCAGTTCTAAGAAACTTTTCATTAACTTCATCATTTATTTTTCATAGTTTTTTAATTATTTGCAATTTTCTTATATTTTTTTGCAGCTTTCCAATGGGGTCACTGACCCCATCTAAAAACAAATGCTCTGTAAGGCTACAAATGTATTGTTATTGCCAATTTTTATTACTTATCATTCTATTCAGTCCATCCCCTATTCATATATAAAAAATTAAAACCAACTGCAAATTGTCTCAGAATATCACTCTCTACATTATACTAAAAGTTAACTCAAAGGTGAAGAACCCCTTTAAAAGAGGGACTTCTCCCTCTAAAATGGGACAGTTGGGAGGTACGCACAAAGCAAACAGCATCGCAACTACTCAGCACCAGGAACACCCCCACGCAAAAAAGGGTCCCCCGCTCACATCGATACCCCTACCCATGTCCCCAGCTCGTGCTGTCTGTAGGTTGGGGAGCAGCTGGGTGGCAGGTTTCTTTACAACCATTGAGGAGGCAGATGCTGCCCGTTCCGCTCCATGATGGCCAGGTCTGCTTCCTCTATATTTATGCCAGTGTAGGTGAGAGCCAGGAATAACAAGAGCTGAGGGCAGACCCTAGTGTTCAGACTACAATGCTCAGGCCAGGAAGTGACAAAAAAAGGGTCTCCATACTGCTTTGATTGGCTGGTCCTTAACAAAAGCAATTTATTTTTATCATAGGAATACAAATTAGAACGTGAAAGCAAAGGTCTAACT
Source organism: Xenopus borealis (assembly GCA_024363595.1). Lineage (NCBI taxonomy): Eukaryota > Metazoa > Chordata > Amphibia > Anura > Pipidae > Xenopus > Xenopus borealis. Next base: position 203,155,462 of record CM044431.1, read on the forward strand.
AAATGTTATTGCAAAATGCTCTGGTTTATGCAAATGGGATTGTTCACCTTTAAATTAACATGTAGTATGATGTAGAGAGTGATATTTTGAGACTATTTGTAATTTTTTATTATTGGTGGTTTTTATTCAGCAACTCTCCAGTTGGCAATTTCCGCAATCTCCAGTTGGCAATTTCCGCAATCTGGTTTCTAGGGTCCAAAATACCCTAGCAACCATGCAATGATTCTCGTAAGAGACTGGAATGTGAATAGGAGAGGCCGGAACAGAAAGCTGAGTGATAAAAAGCAGCATTATCAATAAAATCGTAGCCTTACAGGGCATGTGTTTTTTAGATGGGGTCAGTGATCCCCATTTGAAAGCTGGAAAGAGTCAGAAGAAGAATAAAATAATTCAAAAACTATAAAAATCCCAAAATGAAGACCGAAAAATTGATTAGAATTAGTCAGTCTATTATATACTAAAAGTTAAACTAAAGGTTTAATCACCCTTATGTTTATACCAGAACAGTGTTGGACATTTAGTACCTTGCCATGCTAAGAAGTTGGCATTGTGCCCAAATTGCCAACTTTTCCCTCGTTTTTAAACCTAGGTTTATGTGAGCACCAGTTTCTATGGGATAGAGCTTCAACCATAGTGCTCAGTCTTTGGGAAGATTAATATGACTTTAAGACTGAGGATTTATAATCCCCACTGTCACATATTCAGTTAACAAATGTGTGTTTCATTGGGGCTTGTCTTCATGCCAGCTGCCTACTTGCCTCCAGCCATGGCTCCCACAAGAGGGGAAAAAAGCAAAAACATGAATGTAAATTAATAAGAAATGTGCGTAGCAGTCTATTGAATTGCCTGTTTCCAATCCATTTGAATAAAAAACAATATTTAAAAAATGAAGCTTTTCACCCGAAATATTGGGATAGACCTATGGGATTGCTTTGAATATGTGTGTTTGAAGATCAGCCTGCAAGTAGTTCCATTTTTGCTTTAAAATTAAGTTGCCAATTATCCTCTTAGATGCAATTAGACAACATATAATTAAGCAGTTGTTTTGGGCTGGTGTTCTTACATAACTAAATATATTTAGGCTGCAGTACACGTGAAACTGTGCATAAGAATCGTGGGAATATTTGTATCTTTGCAGCTGGACCTACGAACGTGTTTGATTTAGACTAATCTGTGCCTGACAAATGATATACATCTTCTAAGTGCGGAGAAAGTCAGCTAGACACTTAGTTTTATTTCACACAGACTAGAAGGAAAGTTTTACAGTGTATTTAGTCATCATCATGGGCTTTGTCTCTGCTGAATACAAATTTAAAACTCACTATAATCAGAATAAAACATTTGTGTTTGGAAATAAATGCAAAGTGGAGAGAGAAAAATCACTTGTTTGCTTAAGTGGCAGATCTAGTTAAACGGGTGGTTCACTTTTAAGTTAACTTTTAGTATGTTATAGAATGGCTAATTCTAAGCAACTTTTCAGTTGTCTTTCATTATTTATTTTTTACAGTTGCCTACCTCTTCTGACTCTTTCGATCTTTCAAATAGGGGGTCACCGACCCCATCTAAAGTAGGGATGCACCAAATCATCTATTTTGGATTCGGCCAAACCCCTGAATCCTTTGCAAAAGATTTGGCCGAATACCGAACCGAATCTGAATCCTAATTTGCATATGCAAATTAGGCGTGGGAAGGGGGAAACTTTTTTTACTTCCTGATTTGTAACAAAAAGTCATTTGATTTCCCTCCCCACCCCTAATTGCTGTCCTAGACACATCTGAAACCCCAACTTGAAAGCAAATTATGGTGAGACAATGGTTTAAAATATATTCAATGTCCTACATATTCTTAGAAACATATCTGAACAAATGATTAATCAAAGGTTGTACCTCCAGTTGGGTCTTGAACTGACAATTGGCAACTACAGGTATGGAATCAGTTATCTAGAAACCTGTTATACAGAAAGCTCTGAATTACTGGAAGGTCATTTCCCATAGGCTCCATTTTATCCAAATAATCCAAAAACTATTTCCTTTTTTTTGTAATAATAAAACAGTACCTTATACTTGATCCCAACTAAGATTATTGGAACCAAAAACCAGCCTATTGTGTTTATTTAATGTTTACATGTTTCTAGCAGACTTAAGGTATGACAATCCAAATTACAGAAAACCTCAGGTCCTGAGCATTCTGGATAACAGGTCCCATATCTGTACTGCTCTGTGTTGTGCACAAATGGCAGCTCCAGCACACAGAACAAGTTCTGGAAAATGGTGTATGTGTACATATGTGTATATACAGACACATGGGTAAGGACTTCCTCAGCAGTGTCTACACTCACAAAAACTTTTTGATTATTGTACACAAAGCCTAGAAGGAATTGGAATAACATTAAAAATTTTTAAATGTTTAAGACAACAATCAGCGAAAAGAGGACCAAAGCAAAATATTTCATGCACCCCAGCCTTGGGAAATAAGACTTTTCTCTTTGATACCATATCATTTAATATTCCCACTAAACCTTCTTTACATCTAGGCCCAGGTTGCTGCTATTATCAAGGCACGTCTTTTGACTTAGCCAGTGTCACATAAATACTGTCATAGACCCTTAAGTATACAGGGTTGGACTAGTCTACCAGAAAAGCATGTTTTACATCTCACGGTTGAATCCCAGATGTCTATGGCAGGCCTAATTCGACTTTGAACGTCAACTACTTAAAATGAAACTCTGTATGAAGGTTATAAACTACATTGCTGTTATGTTGGCAGGGAGACCCAAATATGTTATTGGAATAATATAACATTTGCATTTCGCATTAGCTGCAAAGAGCTTCTTCCAAAAGAAATGTTTGCATGTATGCAAACTGTTTGCATTGAAAGCTAGACCAGAGTTCCTGCTGTCAAACAATGGGCAATGTGAATGTGTAATAATAATGTGGGAAAGGGGAAGAGGGTGTTTAATATGGTATCTGGATATGACTGGTGGGATAGGACTTTAGACAGATTACAGGATGTTTCATTCTTTTGCACAACGTCTGGTATCAGTCACAGGGAAGTATTTCCTGGTTCCCCAGCTGTGGCCCTTCAACCTTATATATAAAGCTTTTAACAAGGAAATAGTGCAGAATAGTTACCAAAAAAAGGATTCTACTGTCACATTTTATGTCAGGTTTCAGGTGGCAAATTTCTTTCTTGAGTTGAAAGACTTATAATCAGAGGTGGCAAAGGAGCTGGCGATCCCTAGGGACAATATGTGCTTTATCATTTATATCAAAGATTCCCCCACCCACTTCACAATGCACAAGAGGGAGACAATAAAAATGTATGAGGGTTGTGTTGCTGTGAATAGAGAACCTGTGGATTGGGAATTATCAGGTAATGGAATATATTGCTCAACAAAGGAGAAAGTCAAATTATACCATAGGCCATATCACAAGAAATTGATTCAGTTAAAAAGTAAAAACACAACAAATAAGCCTTACGTGTTTTGTGCATTACAAGCATTTAGTCCTAAAGGGTGATCCCCCCACTTTCTGATCTCTCAAAATATGAAGAACCAAAATGAAACACTGGTAATGACATCTAGTAAATAAAGCTAACCATGTGTAACAACAAATCCTGGTGTATAAACCCCTTGTCAAGTCCTATTATTCCAAATTAGCTAATTTTTTTAAACTGGAAATAATGCTGGGAAATATATGGGTGCATGGCCGCAAACATTTAGCTTAGGGTTCTATCAAGCCTATAATGCTTAGGGGCAAATTTACTATTTTTCACATAAAATCCTTAAAATCCATTCGAAATTCGATAAGCATTCGACTATTGAATGCTTATCGAATAGTTGTAGGCTATCTTTTTGCTCGATCTTCGATTTTTCAATGAAATCATATGATCGAATACCGATCATTCAATTTCACGAAAAAATCATACTTTTGCCTTCAAGCCTCCGAAAAATTCATATGATTCAAACGATCGAGGCATTCGATCGTACGAATGGTATTCGAGCAAGTCTTTGTAAAAGAAGCCTATGGGGGTTCCCATAGGCTTCTATTGGTATTCAGTAGGTTCAAGCTGGCGAAGTAGGCATTCGAAGGATTTTGAAATTTTTAATTGTCATCATCGAATGATCGAATTATCAAATATACGATCATTTGATAATTCGGTATTTGATGATCGAAGAGGCCAAATTTGCATATTCGATGCTACGATCGGTATTCGATCGAATTCAATCGAACTTCGAATCCTTCACACAAATTTTGTAAATCTGCCCCTTAGTATTTTACCCTTGTTCAGCATTTTACCTCCAAAGATGTGGGATATCAGAGTGAGAAATTTGTGCCACTTACACTAACCTATTTATGAATTGATGGAACGAGACCCCCATCTTGTTATGTAGGATACATTGTGCAGACATTTTAATGTTCATATGAGTTTGTGTGACACTTTTGAATGTTTTATAACACAGCTGAATGCAAACAAGTATAATTTGAAATTTTAAAGTAACTTTGGAGGTACATGAATTCGTTTTTTACATTTATTTTTGCTTGCTGATGTTTGTAAAGTGGTTTGTTTTTCCTGAAACAAAGCACTGGGAGTAGACTTTTATCGGCTGATTAGTGATGGGCGAATTTATTCGCCTAGGTCGAATTCGCGGCGAATTCCCGCGATTCGCCGCTGGCGAATAAATTCGCGAATCACCAGCGAAATTTAGCTTGGCGAAACTTCGCCGAAAAACGAGTCGCGCGTCAGTCGCGCGTCCTTTTTGACGCGACGCGGCGAAAACGACGCGACGCGCGGCGAAAACGACACGACGCGCGACAAAATCGCCCCGCGACTCGTTTCGCGAATTTTTCGCCGATTCGCAAATTTCTCTAGAAATTCGCGAATCTCTAGGCGAAGCGAATCGCGGGAGATTCGCCCATCACTACGGCTGATTCATTTCACCCCAGGAATCCATTTTGGTCAATTCCAGTGACTTCAATGCATTTTTAGCACACAGGAGGAATTTCTTCTAAATCATTTGATGTTGAAGATTGGAAGCACATCAACCATACTTTGTCTGGTTCTCAAACATTGACTGTGTCAAAGCAATATAAGAATGCAATGGGAGTAATGTGGAATATCTACAGATATAAGGCACAGAAATAATTTTTTCTTCAAATTAACTTTTAGCATGATGAGAGTTATATTTTGAGACAATTTGCAATCGTTTTTCATTTTTTTATTATTTGTGGTTTTTGAGTTATTTCGTTTTTTATCGAGCAGCTCTCCAGTTAGCAATTTCAGCAATCTAATTGATAAGGTCTAAATGAGCCTAATAGTAAGAATTAACTTTAGCAATTTAACCTGTATGTTTTAAGTATCAAAGTTATCCTTTCTTTTTTTATATATATAATTTTTATTGATTTACAAAAATTAACTTAGAGCAATGGTTCCATTTACAGATATGTAAAACTGCAGTGTTAACTAGATTACTGTAACCTTCTACTAACCTGACTAACTCCCATCTCTCCCCTCTACAGTCTGTATTAAATTCTGCTGCCAGAATTATCCTCCTCTCATCCAAAAGGGTACAGGCCCCTCCCCTGTTGAAGTCATTATCATGGCTTCCTATAAAACAAAGAATAACTTATAAACTTCTCCTTGTAGCCTTCAAAGCCCTTCATTCCTTTACACCTAACTACATCTCATCTCTTGTTTCTCTATATGTTCCTGGCCGAAACCTCCGCTCCTCTCAGACTAACCCCTTGGTTGTACCCCCCACTTCTACTGCTGTTTCCCGTGTCAAACCCTTCTCTCTTGCAGCTCCTTATATTTGGAATACCATTCCTGCATCTCTCCGGAGAGAATCCTCCCTCAATGTTTTTAAAACAAAACTCAGAGACTACCTCTGGGAGCACACGGATAACACCTGAACTGGGAACTCACACTTATACGACAGTTTCACCCACTGTAAAAAGCACTTTATTACCCCTCCAAATTGTGTCTGTAAGTTACCCTCCCATTTAGACTGTAAGCCCCAAGGGGTAGGGTCCTCCATCATCTTGTCTCCTAAACACTGTGTAATTATATTTTATATTTATGCAAACTGTATTTATAATAATGCACTTATTGTTACTTATTAATGCAGTGATCCCTTGTTTGTTACTAATAATTTATTGTTTTGTTGTACAGTGCTTTGCCCTCAAGGAACGCTATACAAATAAAAATAAACATACATACATACATTTTTTGGGGCCCCAATTTTTTTTTAACTTGTAAGGGAGACCCAGTGTTTTCGTAAAAAAATATATTTTTCTTTAACTTATAAGGGGGACCCTGGCATCAATGTTTTTTTTAAAATATTTTTAGTGCCAATGTTTTATTATTATTATTATTATAATTAATAACAATGCCAATTTATTGAGAGCCAGCATATGCCACTGTGCAGTACTACAGCAGTTTGCATCAAATTGGCTGACCCTGCCCATTACAGCTTACAGTCAAAAAGAATTTGTAGAAACTTTTAGCATGATAAAAACAATAACGTTCTAAGAAAATCTGCAATGAGCCAGCTTGTATGTCAGGTCCTCTCAGTACAAAACATAAGACCAGCTGCAATTTTTTTATAGCATCCCACTGTCTACCTTATTTGCATCGATACACCTTGTTCTTGTCTGTACAATGGTACTTCAGCACTTAGCAGCTCACCAGCAATGAGTTTGTGACGATAAAGGGGCACATCAAACAGAATATATTATGCAGTGCTGCAATATTTATTCTAACAATGTATTCCACAAACACAAAGGAAAATTCCACTTCTAGAACTATTTCAAAGAAAATGCTGCAAGGAATATTTTATTATTCATAACATGCCATCATTTATTTACAAGCTGAGAATAATCCAGGATTCTGTACAAAATAGGCTAACGTATTCGCTACAAGCAAAACAACGAGTCTTTTATGCTAACACAGCTGTAGTGCTGCTTTAATGAAAAGCACTCATTTTCCTATGGCAAAACCTGCCTTTGAAATCCTGTGCTGCTCATTTGCAGGGGCCACAATAATACTCCTCTGTCCCTGCTGTTTATAGACAACCCACCACATCTTCCAACACCTTCCACTCATAATTATGGCTGCATAGTCAGATGTTTGGTTTGGAAGTACATCATTATTTTGCCCTTCCTTGAACTGATCTAAGGGCAATGTGGAAAATACTGATCTCAGCAGTCCTTTCAGGGATAACCTCTTAGGTAAACCCCACTGAATCGGAAGCTCCCTGCCTTTAGTACCCCATGGCACTAAGTGAGCCTGGATTTTCAATTTAAATTTTTCAATAATTTAGATCTCTTTACCTTAAAGGGATACTGTGAGGGGAAAACATGTTTTTTTCAAAAAGCATCAGTTCATAGTGCTGCTCCAGTAGACTCCTGCAAAGAAATCCATTTCTAAAAAGAGCAAACAGACTTTTTATATTCAGTTTTGAAATCTGAAATGGGGCTAGACATTTTGTCAATTTCCCAGCTGCCCCATGTTATGTGACTTGTGCCAGCACTTTAGGAGGGAACTGCTTTCTGGCAGGCTGTTGTTTTTCCTTCTCAATGTAACTGAATGGAACGCAGTGGGACATGGGTTTTTACTATTGAGTGTTGTTTTTAGATCTAGCAGGCAGCTGTTATCTTATTTTAGGGAACTGTTATCTTGTTACCTTTAGTCATGGGCAAATTTATTCGCCAGGGGCGAATTCCCGCGATTCGCCGCTGGCGAATAAATTCGCGAAACGGGCAAAAAAAATTCGCCAACAAAAATTCGCCGCGCAAAAACGAGTCGCGGCCATTGGACGTAGCCAGCCAACACATTTTTTCCAATGAAATAACCAAAGCTCCATGTGTATTCTGGTACAATGAAATACTGAAATTGTATTTATATAGCTTGATGCTTGCATTCATGACCTAATTTAAGGTGGTGTTTCTGTATCTTCTTCAGATATGGCTGACCTACTTTACATTGATAGATTTCCCTTTTTTTAGGGCAACATTCAATGCCGGAGAAAAGACCCAGATGCCAACTGAAAACTGATCCATAATTTAACTGCCCTACATACAAGAGAAGTAATAGGCAACAGGGGAACCTATACATACTTCTGAGGCTTATGTGACCCAATTGTATTATTGTAGCCCGGAGGAAAGGAAGGTCTATGTCATATCATACATAGACTGGTTAATTTTCCCCAGTAGGTAACTCTACTTCATATTCATTAATCATATATATATAAACTGGAGGCCCTTGCTGTTTGTCTGTATCTCATTTTAGTGATCTTGCACATTTTTTGGAGCAAAAGGACCATAAAGTAAGTGGAATCTTGCTTGCTTTCTTGATTAAATATATATCTCTAATCTCCTGCTCCAGATGCTTTCAGATTTGAGTGATCAATGGCATTTGATTACAACTTAGAGGGAATGTGAACCCAAAAATTTTCTTTTTTTGACCAATAAAATCAATCACAATTCTGAGCAGCTTTGGAATGGATGTTCATTACAACTTTTCAATGGTTTCTAAGTTATTTGTATGTGTATTGATATTGAAAGCAGTGTTTGCCTGGTCCTTTCTATTATCCTGGTGGCTCAGAGTGTTGAATAATATAAGACAAGGCAGCTGATTAACAGACCTGCCTTTGCTGGGGAACTAAGACGGAGTTAATCAAATGCTGATTCAATAGCAATTGTTTTTACAATAATAGTACTGAAAATGTTTCATAAATGTACAGTATATTGGATAGTTAAAAATAATAATGTTTTTTATTGTTTGATCCAGTAGTCTCAGTGCCCTTTAACTCAATATGTATTTTCATTTCTCTCTTTTCTAACTTTCATCTCATATATTTATCTAGCATTTATGTACTGTATATACAGTTAACATAACTAAAGGCAGAGCATGTGATGTGATACACATACTTGTATAAATGAGTGAGCTGGGACTCTAATATGTAGAATCTCTACTCTGGTGGCATAGCACTAGCTACTATATTTTTAAGGGCAAAATAGTTTTGTATTGGCATATTTAGTATTATCCTACACCATACTCATTAAGTATTGTTTTGGTTGCCGGGCTCAGTGACCACTACAAAACAGATGCTATTTTCAGTTGAAGTATAAATATAAGAAAGCAGAATAGTAAAGCTAATAATTAGCAAACCTTATAACAGTGGTCCCCAACCAGAAGCTCATGAGCAACATGTTGCTCTCCAACCCCTTGGATGTTGCTCCCAGTGGCCTCAAAGCAGATGATTATTTTTGAATTCCAGGCTTGGAGGCAAGTTTTGGTTGTATAAAAACAGATGTCCTGCCAAACAGAGCCTCAAGGTAGGTTGACAATCCACATAGGGGCTACCAAATAACCAATCACTGCCATTATTTTGCACCCCAAGAACATATGTTATGAGGGTTGAGAAGGTTGGGGATCCCTGCCTTATGGTATAAAAATTAAAACCATTTAATAAAACTGGCCATATATGAGCAGATTTAAATTGATATTGACACTAAAAAACTACTTTCCAAAAAGATTGATCTGCATGGCCCCGATCAGTAATCACAGGGCCCATACAACAAAATTTTTCAGGCCCCCTGTTCCCAACTCCAGGCCACTAGACAGCAGCTCTAAAAAATTCACACACACACACACAAAAAAGCCATTGGTGGTCATGATCTTCTACAAGTTAAAAACCAACATTGGTGGCCTGAGACCCCTTCAAGTTAAAAAAAAAAAACATTGTAGGACAGCCCCCTCTACAAGTAATAAAAATTCATTAAGTTATAAAAAGCCTGATCAGGGCCCCCAAAAAAAGTTTTTTTTTTTTTTTTTTTTTTAAATTAGTGGCCAGGGTTTTATAAAAAATGTTAAAAAAACATCATTGGTGTTCAGTGGAAATCAAGCCTATATTTCATCTATTCATGATTTTCAACAGCTTCTCCTCTTCTTTAGATCTATTTGGCAGCTTTCAGCTCCAATCAGCGGCTTTTGGCTCTTTTCACAGCTTTTGGCTTCAAACAGCTTTCAGCTCAAATCGCCAACTTTCAGAGACTAAAGGCTTCAGATGGAGGATTTTAGCTCTTTTTGTGGCTTTTAGCATTCGCCAGCTTTAGCAAACTTTGGCAGCTTTCGCCGACTCAAGGGGAGCCTGGCTAATCCAAGAAGAACAGCACTGCCCCCCATAAAACACCAGGCCCGGTACAGTTGTGCCCCTGATGGCCGCCCTGTGTTTACATAATTGTTACATGAAATTCCTACATCTGTTTTGCCAACCTGACTGTCCCTTCTCAACCTGTCAGCTAAAGGAGTTTCTAATGCTAACAGACTACTGCTACACAAATATGGCAGCCCCCTCATAGAGCAACATGGGGTAGGTCAGATGGGTAATATAAAAGCATTGGGCAAATATCTTAATTATAAATAGCATGAAAAGACAATATTATGATACACGTAAAAAGAGGTTTAATTCCTGGTCTTAGTATTCTTTAAGTTGCCTATTTGGCTCCCTCAGGCTGAGTCAGCAGCTTATCTGTATGGGTCATTCCTAATAGATACGTATTTGGATGAATACCTCTCAGGTTTGCTTCAAAACTGCTAGCATACAAAAGAGAGGGAATTCATTGCACAATCAACGTACATTTCCTGGTATTCTGTTTCACTAGTTATTTAATATCTACATTATGCAAGTACATGTATTTACAAAAACAGGGTTTTTTTTTGTTACAAAGTTATGATCTTAAAATTGGCAAGCCATCATACCACTGGTTTCAAAATAGCAATGGGCAAGACCTTCATAGGGTGATGTTGTTATACTCCCACAACAACCTTCGTTAGTGCCCAATATGATCCAGTCATTGGCCCCCTGGCCTGGTGCGGATGTTGTCCCCTCCCAACAAGCCTGCTGAAGCAATGATTGGGTGGGTTCTCATGCAGCCTATTTTCAGCCAATTTGGCCAAGCATGTAGGTGGCAAAATCAGGTAAATAAATAAATAACAACCTCTCTAAACAGATTTTAATCTGTATGACCATCTTAAAAATACTGACCCCTATATGACAAGGTCAATGTAAATGGAAAGCACTGTAATTATAGGGAAAGGCGCAGCATATTATAGTATTAGGCATCACACTGAAGAAACTGAAGCTGTTGTGACATTAAATTCAGAAAAGGAAATAAAATGTAATAATGTTTAAATGATGCATTGTTTAGCTGTTTTACACTGATTATTGTTTTCACTGTTAAGAAGAATGAACATATTATGGGTATTGTCAATGCGTCCAGTGTCTCAAGTTAAAAAATGTTTAAAAATGTTAAAAAGTTGCCATTATTTTCTGTAGCTGCCCATGCCACTATGAATAACATTGCTCATCTGCCTATAAAGTATGTTACACATACCGTACTTACTGTATTTCTATTTCCAGCTCTATGAATAAAAGATTGTATTCACTTAGGGATGCCAAGTTACCTGGTGGCATGCTGGTATAGCTATAAATACCATTTTTATTAATCTGGTGCAGGCGTTTAAGCAGCAATGAAACTTCATAGTTTCTACAAATCTTCTTTGCCAACTTAAATACAATTTAATGTATAGAAATACAATTTAATGTATAGAAATGCAAAGCTACACCACACCTGCCGCCTGCTTATCAATGAATAGGTTTGTCCTGGTGGCAATAATCTAATAATAAAAAAAAAAGTTCCACAAGCCTGGAGTCTGGAAATGGTAGGGCGGCAGGCAGGAATAATGAGCTTTTGATTAAGACTCTATTATTCTTTCTAATAACACTAAAGTGAATAAAGTGCTGAAGCTCTGTATTATAATTATAAGCCTGCAGCTGCTGCGAGCCATCACTGCTCTCATGGAAACGTGCGAGGCCTGTTGAATATTAGACAATGTTCTCTTCTGTGTTGGCCATTTGAATGGCAGCTGACAAGCTGCATTGGATGCATGACATTAAATCCCACAGTCGTTGGCAGCTAATTATTCTATCCCCATTCCCAAGTGGGCAGGATTCTGTTTCTTTACAGTTTCTTTTATATTAAAGAGCAAACCTGAAATTGAATACAATGATGTGCATAATTACTGTTCACCCTCTGCCATGCTATATCTTGCTTACCAACAGAAAAACATGGGTTTTTTATTTACTTTAGATCTAACATTGCTGTTCTACTCAGTTATAAAGGAAATACTGAAAGAGTGAGAGAGGCAGATACAAAAGACAAGTAAAGCATGCAAATGGAAGCAACTACTAACAATTTTCCAGCTGCATAAATCAGTTGATTGTACAAATGTACTACTGCAAGGGCATATACAGTATTGCACGACTAAGCGTTCCTCAGCATGCAACGTCTGCGTCCGACAGTAGAGTGCAACACCATCCAACATTTGTATTTCTTACCTTGTTTTGGCGCAGCACGTCGGATCCACCAAAAACGCATCCAAATTGTCCATGTAGTTTTACCCTTAGGGCTAGAAATAGGCACAACGTAATGTACAGCTAGTGACCTACCTATTGCTTATAGGGGTGGGTCACCTTTAAGATAAATTTTACTATTTTATAGAATGGACAATTCTGGATCCAAGCAACCAGATTGATGAAAGTCGAGAGCTGCTGAATAAAAAGCTACATAACTGAAAAACCACAAATAATGAAAACCAATTGAAAACGGTCTCCAAATATCACTGTCTACATCATTTTAAAAGTTAATTCAAGGTGAACAACCCCTTTATGTATCACCAGTTTCTATAAGTAGGTTAGAGTCAATATCATACAGGAAGGGAATTAGTGCTGGCACTGGGATGACTAGGTACTTCTACCACTATTCAAAGGGAATAACATCCTCAGAACTTGACTCTTGGGTCTCTGTTCTACTGATGGCTACAGCTCCAACTAACACTGCTCCTCAGATACTAGCCCATCATATTATAATTCTAATGCACCTCATTTGAGTAGTTGAGTCCTCACCCTGGGTAATTCAATCTCCTACAGACAAATATAAGTGGTCTTCTGAACACAACCTATTATCAATATATTAAGGACATCGAGACATGTTGTGCCTTAAGCTACTAAAAATGCCTTCCCCTTTAAACAAAACAGGGATTGTCCAATGTCCATATATTGCAATATATTTCAGCTGGTCAACTACGTTACAGTAATCCTTGGTCCAGCCAGTCCTACACTCAACATTCTTCTCATTAATAATTCTACTGTTCCTTTATACATTTTACACAGTGCCTAATTTTTACTTCCAATTCCGGGCCCTAATTTGAGCCATAGAAACTCTCTTAGGAAATGAGTCCCAGAAAATACAGACACAGTGGGTTTCTTTATGATTCTCCATGTTTATTTTTAGGAACCATACAGCCAACATTATAGCACAAGTCTCAGAATTCTGCAAGAATGTGGAACAATGGGGGTTAGACACCACTTTGACTATTGCATTCAGTTGGGAGGGCCAATATACAGAAAAATAGTTAAATAGAGTCAGGAGGGCAGATAATTTATTATATAATGTTAGTGATTGGTGAATTTATTCGCCCGGTGCGAATTCCTGTGATTCACCACTGGCGAATAAATTCCCGAAACGCCTGGAAAAATTTACCTGGCGAAATTCGAAGGCATCTTGTTTTGGACACGGGCGTCCGTGGGCGATGTTTCGCAAAATTTTCTCAAGAAATTTGCAAAAAATTTGGCGAAGCACCACAGATTCGCCCATCATTATTCATTGTCTTTATTACACACAGTCAAGAAGGCCTCCAAGATCATAATGCAGCTTAGAAAATAAAAGGGAGGGGAGATCTGATTTAAACATATCAAGTGAATTAGAGTAAAGGAGAGAAGCATTTTCTGTCAGCAGAACCTTGAGGCTGGAGGAAAAACAAACATTTCTGAACAAAAAGGCTGATAAACACTTGCTGTAGTTGTGGTGGGGTCAGGAGGGCTAACTAACTAGAGTAATGTTTGTACTGGGTACAACATCTGCCCTATAGCCAAATTTGCCAAATTCTGCAAAACAAATGCTGGGATTCAGAGGAATCCTGAAATGACTCCAGGATGGTTAGGGTTGCCACCTGGCTGGGAATTTTATGTGGTATTTTTGTTGGTTGATCCCAATGATCTTGATAGGAAATATATATATATATATATATATATATATATATATATATATATATATATATATGTATCTCCAATGGACTCTATCCAAATTTTTAAAAATTAATTCCTTTTTTTTCTATAATAATAAAACAGTAGCTTGTACTTGATCCAAACTCAGAAATAATGGATCCTTATTGGAAGTTTGATCACCCTTTTGGGTTTATTTAATGTTTACATTATTTTTTAGTAGACCTAAGGTCTAATTACACAAAGATCCATAATCCTGAAAACTCCAAGTCCCAAGCATTCTGGATAACAGGTCCCATACTTATACTACAGGTAACTAACAAAAGAACAGACAACGTGATCAAATGAACTTCTATCCACCAAAAAGAAAGGATTTGGGATGAAGGAGAAGCATGTGTTTTAGATTGTAAGCTCTTGGGCAGTGCCCTTTTCGACTCTTGCTTTATACAGTATGTGATTCTGTATGTTCAGTGTATAAATCTATTTATTTTACAGCACAGCAGAATATGTTGGTGCTTTATACAAGAATGCAACAATAATAATCTGTATTTTTACACATTTGTTCAAAATTAAATGACCTAAATGGGCAGACAAGTTGGGCTAGATAATTCTTCATTCACTGAAAACATGTATTTTATTGGGATATATCAGTACTTGCCAACAAAACAAATGAAACTTTTGTATGTTAGTAACGTATGCATCTCATGTATCATACAACAGTACATTGCACATATAACTATTACTTATTTTTTTTTATCTTTAACAGGCACTTTCACTGTAATTCTGATTTGTTGGCACATAAAGATGTCCATTTTGTGTCATAATGAAAGAATAGTTGTGGTACAGAACAAAGCAGAGTCGATTTGCAAGCAATACAAGCAGAAGTGCTCTCATGTTCAGTGCTATACTGTACTAACAAGCAGTTGCTATATAATTATGATGTATGCCTCAAACACAGATACTGTATATGCAATAAACCACTTCCTTTTCTCCCCATTTAATAATAGAAGCCATCAGACTTTTCCTTCTAATGAAATATTATCATGACCCTGTCTGCACTTTGTCTGCATATAGAATCATGTGCTGCTTTTTCTGTTATGTCCTGAACCCTGTATCCAACAAGATAGTGAGCTTCTTTTGAAAAACAGTGAATTTGACTTGACTGGAAATAATATAATTGCAGTGGGACGTGTAAGATTCTCTGGTTAATTTATCAGTTATTCGAAGCACTGAATGATCATTGTATGACCAAATGCCACAGAATAACCTTTAAATGCAGTGATAGATGTGTGATTAGGTGCTCTGTATAAAACTTGTATAGGTATGGGACCTGTTGTCCAGAATGGTTGGGACCTGGAGTTTTCCAGATAATGTATCCTTTAATTTGGATCTTCATACCTTAAGTCTATTAGACAGTTCCCAAACTGTGGGCCTGGCCTCATTTAGAGGGCCATCATTCTTTGCTGGGAGAGTGCAGATTAAAAAGCAGTTAGGAGAGCTTTGGGAAGAATTCCTATTATACAGAATATCCAGTTATCTGTTATCCAGAATGCTCTGGACCTGGGTTTTTCCAGATAATGGATCTTTATGAAATTTGGTTCTTCATACCTCTAGTGGAAAATCATGCAAACATCAAATAAACCCAATAAGGATTAATTATATCTTAAATTGGATCAAGTACAGGGTGCTGTTTTATTGTTAAGGAGAAAAAGGAAATCATTTTTAAAAATACAGATTAGTTGGATAAAATGAAAAATAAAAAGAACCTATGGGAAATGGCCTTTCCTTAATTCAGAGTTTTCTGTATAGCGGCTTTCAGGCTAATGGATACTATACCTAGTACCAAGAAAGTTCATATGATTTTTTTGGAATGTGTATGGCAGCCTGCCATCCGGACAAATATCCAAGAATTTTAGATATTCATCAATTCAGGGATTAGACAGGTTTAAAAATCTAATCTGCTAATGCAGTATGTCCACCAGTGCAGCTGCAGTGATTCTTCACTTCCTGTTTCCATACTGTTTGCCTAAACACAGGGAACAATGACATCCATAGTGTGTGTGACTCTGTACAGTATCTATTTGTCCAGCCTGCAGGGCCATCAGTCAGATAGTGTGCAAGCTCAGGGGATGTAATAGCCACCTCTAAAAGCCAAGCTTGAATGATGTTAGACTGCAGGCCCGTACTGGCAAGCTGTGCATTCTGGCAAAGCCAGAGGGGCTGCTTTAAGGCCTTGTAGCCAGTCACTATTTAGTGGGTTGGTGGAGGACTGTTTGGGCCTGTACTTGGAATGCCTGTCCAGACTCCAGACCTGTGTTAGAGTACAATAGGAGGGATAGATATTTGCTGTCCCTGATATTTTTGCATGTATGGCTGTCTGATGGTGTAATGTTTACATACATCTGTATCGATCTGTTATGAGCTAAGGAGGAACCACAGCCAAATGTTGTGTCTCAAAGGGTGCTTGACCTCAAAATATTTGGAAGCCACCAGTTTCAAGTAACAGATGGGGAATTCATGTTCTTTTAGCAGACACAAGCAGGGACAGGAGGAGACAGAAGAGGCACTTTACTTTTCTGCTGTCATCCCTAGTTTAGTCCCCGATCTCCACTTTCCTCACTCGTTCAGCAATGTTACACCTGAGTGAGCGTTTTGGGAGCTTGTCCACAGACGTGAGCCTATTTATAGGTGCATGGAAGCTCCTTCACGGGCACATCAGTGGGTGGAAGACAACGTGAGGTTACACAGGGTGTGGCCCTGCAAAGGACATTATAAGTTATAAGAACAAATGGGGAGAGGAAAATTACAGGTAGGGGACCAATTATTCAGAATGCTAAGGGCCTGGTTTTTTCCCTATAAGGGATCTTTCTGTAATTTGGCTCTCCATACATTTATACTCTTTTTATTTTATTTAAATGAAAAAAACAAAGACCCAACTCTAATACCCAATTTGACCTTTTTTATTATCTAAAAAGCTCGATTTAATCATTTTGAGTAAAAACTCAATAAAATCGAAAGAAACCCCAAATTGTGAGATTTTTTCAGAGGTGTCTCCCAAATTGCTCGATTTCCCAAAAAGCCTGATTTTTTTCAGATTTTTTGGCAGAGAAAGTCAGATTTTCAGGCTAATTTTAGTGCTGACCACAGAAATAGGATAGGACCCTCTGCCATTGACTTATACACAACCTCGGCAGTTCTGAGATGGCAGATTTTCGGATTCTGGCTTTTTCTTTCGTCGGGCAATAATAAATATTTTTTAAAAAAAGAGTTCTAAAAAGACCCTGAAAATATTGCGTTTTGCCCCAAAAGCCCGACCAGAGTTTGGTAACTAAGCGCTTTTGTTTGCTTAAAATAAATTTAAACATTAAATAAACCCAACAGTATAATTTTGCCTCTAATAAGAATTCATCATATCTTAGTTGGGATTAAGAACAAGGTACTGTGTTATTATTACAGAGAAAGGGAAATCAATTCAAATCTGAAACATGAATCAGATAAAAATCTTAATTATTTAATTAAAATGGGGTCTATGTTAGATGGTCTTCCTGAAATTCTGAGCTTTCTGGATAACAGGTTTTGGGGTAGTGGATCCCATACTTGTATCTGTTTCCATGGCTGTTGGTCCAGAATGATACACCTTGGGATCATGTCTACTACTTATCAGTGGTGTAACTTGGGAGCGCTGGGCCTCCATCAAAAATGTATTGTGGCTATGGGGGACCACCAACAAGATCTTTGCCCTGGGCCCAATATTATCTTATTATCTTATTATAGTTGTCCTGACAAGTTATCCAGTTTTTGTGTATTATTTATTACAGTAGCAGGTAATGCTATGTTATTGGAGAGGTCATGGAGACCCACCCTAAATATCATAGCACATTATTTGGGTTATGACCTATACAGTAGATTAAAATCGCTTCTCTAATGAGATACAAGTCTTTTAGCTTAATGCACATTCCTTCTAAAGCAAAAGTATGCAAGATTTTGTCAGAGATCTATCCAAGCCTATCTGTACTGAGATCCAACGCCAAGGCCTGTGAACCCTGCAGTGACCGAACTGGATATTTATTACCAAGCCATTGACTGCAAAGCAGGTTTCTTATCGTGTTTACCAGCCACTTTGTATCTGCCTCCTAAATGATTCACATTCCTTTGTAGTGATGTGTTGCACTGAGCACAATGAGAAGCCTGCTTATCTGCTGAGCATATGTTTAATCAGGACTTCAAGAAATGTTACATTCCCAACAAATGGACTGAAAGAATTTTGGACAGTATATTAAGTGATATCACTTTTCCTAGCTCACTGAACTGAAAAATAAACAGTGAGGTAAAAATGTTGTAAGTGAATAAATTTCACTTGCAGTCAAGGAAAAAACGGCTGGGGTGTATTACTCATTTCTTTACTGGAAAAAGGAACCCAGTGATATATAGTGGAAGATAAAAGATTTAGGCTACTGCCAGTATAAATGCAGGCCAAAAATCATCCAATCCGTTGACCTCAGCTCCCTCCTATGTCTGCACCAAGAGGCAGAGCACAGGCCCAGTTGCAGACATAAGGAGCAAATTTCAAAGTATCTGCGGGTGGCAGATGATAAAAAATATGGGATTGGAGATAATGGGGAAAGATTTTGGGTCGTCTGCTGGGCAACTATACAGATTTATACAAGAGGGGAGCACCAAGGGTCTTTGAGAATGTAGTAATGATTCTGGCAGAAAGTGTTTCCCTCTCAGTTTCAGATTCATCTTGTGACTCACCCATGTAAACAGAAAGTTCATATAGTTTCCATTGAGCTTGAGGGAACTAAGGGTTCATTGGCAGAGGCATGTGTAGAGGGACTTGCAGGTTCTACATCTCAGTACCCTATAAAAACACAAGAATAACAGACGATGAAGCAGAAGGTGACAGGGACTAAATGAAGAGAGAAAAAAGAGAAGATCAAGTTAAAAATATGAAGGAAGAAGGCTAATGGGGCAATGAGGGCAAGACAGTGGAGAAGTTAACATCAGACTAGAAGTGGGGAGAGACAAAACAGTATAATAAAAAGTGGAGGTTAAGAGTAAAAGGGAAATGGTGAAACTAGTAGTGAGAAAATAGCAGAAAAGAAGAGCAAACAAGTAATGGACCAATAAACTAGAGACTAGGGGTGAATAGTAGAAGTCAGAGGATGGGAAAGTTTAAGAAAGATAGGTGGAAATTAAAGGAGAAATAAATGCTAAAAATGAATATGGCTAAAATGGCATGTTTTATATACTGAACTTCTTGCACCAGCCTAAAGTTTCAGCTTGTCAATAGCAGCAATGATCCAGGACTTCAAACTTGTCACAGGGGGTCACCATCTTGGAAAGTGTCTGTGACACTCACATGCTCAGTGGGCTCTGAGCAGCTGTTGAGTAGCTAAGGTTAGGGGTAATTGCAAAGTATCAAGAAGAAAATGAGGTTGGCCTGTAATATAAGCTGATGCTAAAGGGCTGATTATTAAATTCTGAAGCTAGTTGCACTGGTTTCTGTGCTGCCATGTAGTAATTATCTGTATTAATATTGTGACATTTCTATTCTATGTGTACTGTATATTGTGAGTGGGTCCCTAAGCTCAGTAAGCGATAGCAGCACAGAACATGTGAATCAGTGAATCAGCAGAAAAGAAGATGGGGAGCTACTGGGGCATCTACTGGGGAGACACAGATCTTTACTGCTAAACTGTTGTGATTACCTTGGGCTGGTACCCAAAACATAATGTACAACATTTCTAGCCTATCTCTTAAGTTATCCTTTAAAAAAGGGGACCAGTAAATTGTAGCAGGAAGGAAAAAATAGCAGCAAAGAACACACAAATAAAATACATTTAGGAAAGACGCTCAAGGGTGAAAGGAAGAGAAAAAGGCAGAAGTGACATTTCTGGGTCTGTGAGCTGCACTTGCACATGGTGCTAAATGAAAGGCATGTAAACTTATTTAGTAACTCCCTAATTACAGTCTTCATTGTTTAGCCGAATAGATTTATAATAACAAGCGTTTAAGACATTTGTTATATTAAAAGGGTCCTTTCATGAGGTGTGGCATTATACAGAAACTGAAGTGACACATTTATCCACACACAAGTACAATAATGAATTGTTAGCATTTCAGCACTGATGGAAGATCTAAGCAATTTTACAAATATGGATGCACAGTTAGATACTGATCAGTAAATCTGTTATGTACTGACAAGTTAGTAGGTTTAATGGCTCATGTAATGTGTAGGTGTGAAATGAGGACAATTTGATGGAGAGAGTCTTTAGAAGGAACACTGATCGTGTCTGTACAGATAGGTAGGAATCAATGACTGGGAGAAGTAGAATTAAATATAATCCCTTATGCCATTAGAAAGAGTTTTTAAAATTTCCAGCGTTCATATAATTAGCTCAATATATGACAGCTGAACAATTACACTTTTATATATATTCTCACTTACACACATTTCCCTTCAGCTTTCACTCTACAATATATAATTTAATTCCAGAACCAGCCATCGCAGGTCATTTTGCTTGTCATGTGCTTTCAGAAAGAGACAGCACTTTAGGATGGAACTGCTTTCTGGCAGGCTGTTGTTTCTCCTACTCAGTGTAACTGAATGTGTTGCAGTGGGACCTGGATTTTACTATTGAGTGCTGTTCTTATATCTACAAGGTAGCTGTTATCTTGTGTTAGGGAGCTGTTATCTTGTTACCTTCCCATTGTTCTGTTGTTAGGCCACTAGGGAGGAAGTTACGGGATGATATTGACTGAAGTTTATCAGAGCACAAGTAACATGACTGGGTGTTCCTGGAAACTGGACAATATGTCTAGCCCCATGTCATATTTCAATATTAAATTTGCTCTTTTGAACAACAGATTTCAGTGTAGAATTCTGCTGGAGCAGCACTATTAACTGAAAATTTTGAAAATAAAAAACATGTTTTCTCATGACAGTATCCCTTTAAGTAAAACGGAGTAAAAGAACTAATGTTGTTTAACTAAGCAGTTGGACCTTTTGCTTTTAACCTTTATTCAGGAGGTCTTGTAACAACTATTTATATATTATATATAAAGCCATGAATATCTTGTAAAATGTTATCCTTATAAATGGTGAACATTGGTGTCATCAGTTATAAACAGTGAGTAGTGATTTCATTTTTGTCACATGACTCACTAAAACTTGTGTAATATTGTTGGAAAATATAAGGATATTAGAAGTCACCTCGGAGTTCCATGACCTTTAAAAAGCACTTGACTCCTTGGTGACTTATAAAGTCTTTATATTCTACAATAGGGGGTACTTTATTGACTATATATATAGTGTTGGTTAGACCGGCATTGCTCATATAGTGAGTGTTCGATGCCTGGGTGCTTCCAGCAGAGAGAGTAGATATAAGTTGAAATAGGCGAGCACTCTCAGATCTTAAAGTTCAATTAAAAGGTGACTGACGTTTCGGCTAAACCTATAGCCTTTCCCAGATATATATATATATATATATATATATATATATATATATATATATATATATATATATATATATATATATATATATATATATATATATATATATATATATATATATATACATATACATGTATATATATATATATAATACACAAAAACATGAATGTCCTAAGACTTATTTGGCATGTAGTTTCAGACTCTTGTATTTTGGTGGACAGTATTCCTTGTATGAAATAATCAGACATTCTAAATTCAGCCTTTGACTCTGACATTGTAAACTCCCATATAGGTCTGCGAGAGGAACTGGTGAATGAGCCTATTACATCTGCTGCATGCTGTCATCAGAACTTTATATGGTAAGGAGAAGTTGGGTGAATGATACTAATGTTCTTTCTTGGCTGCTTTTTCTTTGTAGCGAGGCATTTTTCTTTTTGGCTTGTATAATCTACATTATGGCAATGCTCTGGCAGCAAGGTGTGTAACACAATATGTGCCATTTGACAGCTGTTCCCTTACAAACTGAGAAATATTAAGTTTCTGCCATGGACCAACTGACTATGTAATACATCTCAACAACTACACCCACTGTAACTGCTATCACCTGACAATCAGCTCATTACATATCAGGTCTCCAGCATCTGTACTCCATCTTCATTTAAAATGTCAAAAAGGAAAAAATTGATCAACGCACATTCCCTGGTCCCCTGTTTCAAAAATGAATTTAGTATCTGAGATAATACATGTATTTTGCAAACCAGGGGTTTTTAGTTACAATATTATGATCATAAAATTGATAATTGATAACTGCATGTCTCAGTGTCTGCAGACCAAGGCATCGACTTAAATGGGCTTCATCACCCCCTATATTCATAACCGATGCCTTGATCTGGAGACACTGACCCTGATACAGGCAGTTATGCAAGGAGATCCCAACCCAGAAAAACCAGAGGTAAATCGTCAGGACCACCATATGGGGTTTACCTTGATGTGGTATGGTGGCTTAACAATTTTATTATCATAATCTTGTAACTAAAAACCCGTTTTGCAAAATACATGCATTAGCTTAGATACTAAATTCATTTGTGAAACAGGGACCAGGGAATGTGTGTTGATCAATTTTTTCATTTTTGTATGTTTGTAACTATCTTGACCAGATCAGCTGCACTTCCATTGTATTTGTTATTTATGAGTGCTCCCACATATCCCTCCCATTTAAAATATAAGTTGTCCTTCTCAATGAACAATATAAATGATAATGATCGGATGGTCCTATAATACATATGAGAAGCAGACCCTAGACCAACATTTGGAAAACTCAAATCAAATGAGAAACCCAACTGATGTCTGTTTACCCATCAATAAATTCTATGAACTCAACTACAAGCCCAGATACCTAGGAGCCTTTTATTACAACTTTTACTGGGGTGTTTTTTTTTTTGTCCAGTAACATCAAAAAATAAAAAATTTTTAAACTAATGAAAATATAATGCAGTGTTGAACTGCACTAGTAAAACTGCAGTGTTTGCTTTAGAAACACTTCAATTGTTTATATAAATAAGCTGTTGTGTAGCAATGGGCGCAGTCATTCAAAGGAGAAAAGGCTCAAGTTACACAGCAGATAGCAGATAAGCTCTGTAGAACATAATGTTATCTGTTATCCATTACTTATCCTGTGCCATATAGCTGCTTTTCAATTACCGCCATTGCTACTTAGCAGCTTGTTTATATGAACTATAGTAGTGTTTCTGAAGCAAACAGAGCAGTTTTACCAGTGCAGGGCAACATTATACAATATTTTCATTACTTTAAAACACTTACATTTTTTGGTGTTACTGTTCCTTTAAGCAAATAGGCTTTTGGTCCCTGACCCTATCAGTTTTCTCTGAAGCAAATGCAAATGAGAGAAGGAAATATAAATGAGGGGAATGAAATAAAGCCCTCAAGCCTCCTACAGGCCATGTTTGAATTATATCCCAGCGTGAGCATGGGCTCATCTAAACACATTAACCAAATGCCTGACCTGCTCTCTACAATAATGCCTCCCTTGGTGGAAATAATCAATTAAAACAAAAGCTAGTCTTGGGAGAACAGTTGGGCCTGTGCTTTAGCTGAATCTGTGCCTTAGGGGGTAAATTATATTTACTTAAGTAAAAATGAGATGTCATTGCCTGGCCTGCAGATGCAAAATAATTTCCTCGCATATCAAGGGCTGAAGTGCCTGCTGTTAGTAATGGGTAGAAAAGCCATAGCATTCATTTCATTAAAGCACTAAGGAAAGTGATCTATTTAGCTGTGCCTGGTGCAACAGTTTGTGCAGTCTGCGATCTACACTGTGCTCTGCACAACACTGTTGGATAGAAGGCCTATATTTAACAAATGCCAATGGCCCCACCTACATGATGTATCTGATTGGTGGTAAGGTAGAGGTGTGCACATATAGCCCACCTGGACCCCTTTTAGTTTATGTACAAAGGGCTTGTCCTTCCTATTGTATTGAAGTAAAACTCTCAGCAACCTCATACAACATTCAACTATGGTATGAATGCCCACTGGTTCAACATAGGGTATTGTTGTGTACCTAATACACTTGTCATTCCCTCAACTCAAACCCTTGCCTGAGTATATTATAATATTATATAGCCACATGCAACATCTCTCCCTACTATAACTGCTATATCACAACTACAGTCCCTTCCCAGAGACTATTATCCCATTGCTACTATAGGCACCATCTCTCCTTACTATACCTGCTATCCCACAGTCACAGTCCCTTCCCAGAGACTATTATCCCACTGTTACTATAGGCACCATCTCTCCCTACTATATCTACTATCCCACAGCCACAGTCCCTTCCCAGAGACTATTATCCCACTGCTACTATAGGCACCATCTCTCCCTACTATACCTGCTATCCCACAGCCACAGTCCCTTCCCAGAGACTATTATCCCACTGTTACTATAGGCACCATCTCTCCCTAGTATACCTGCTATCCCACAGTCACAGTCCCTTCCCAGAGACTATTATCCCACTGTTACTATAGGCACCATCTCTCCCTAGTATACCTGCTATCCCACAGCCACAGTCCCTTTGCAGAGACTATTATCCCACTGCTACTATAGACACCATCTCTCCCTACTATACCTGCTATCCCATAGCCACAGTCCCTACCCAGAGTCTATTATCCCCACCACTATTATATGAACAGTGTTGGACTGGGACACCGGGGGCCCACCCAAAAACCTTAGACCAGGGGCCCACCCAAAAACCTTAGACCAGGGGGCCACTCTCAGTACTAATATTCTTCATCTCCTCATCAACCTCTATTCTCCTAGTTTGTTTTCTTTACATACTGTAGTCAATTATTCAATCTATTTAGCCTCTTTTTTCTAATACAAATAGGGAATGGCCATGAAATAGGCCAAAAGTTTAGCAGTATGAGGGCCCACTGATACCTTGGCTCACCGGGACTTTTCCTGGTATTCTGGTTGGCCAGTCCGACACTGTATATGAACCATCTCACCCTACTAGAACCTCTAGCTCACAGTCGCATCGCTTGCTACAAGCACCATCTTACCCTTCTTTACTTGTTACCTACCATCACAGTTGATTCACTGAGGGTTGTAAATGCACTGCTACTGCTATTACTATTCCACTGCCAGTAGAGTTCAACAGGGAAATGTGTGTTAGTTGTATCACACTCTTCCTGCCTGCAAGTTGCTGTTCTTTAGAGCCCATTTGTGGAGCTGAGGAGGAGAGAGTATCTCTTTACTATTAAACTGACAACTGGGGCGCATGTGCATAGACTATTGCACATGAGCCAGTTATGCAGGGAAGGGAGCAGGGAGTAGATATAAATCTGGCAATGGGTCCCACATGGAGGTCTAGAGCAGTTTTTGGAAGACAACATGCTCAGCAGGTAGAGACACTTTGATAAAAATTGCCCAAACTACACGCAGTCTAATCAGAAGATTACAAAGTACCATTCCCTCCTGTGAAACGAAATCTGTTTTTGTTCTAGTGCAGTTATTTGTTGCATTGAAACCTAAAAGTTGAAAGGAAAATTAACAATTTTAGTTTAAACAAAGGGATAGAGTCTTTCCCAGCAGGAGGACAACATGCAGATTAAGAATTAAGGAGTCTTTAAATCTCAGACCAGACAACAATCCCCCACCAACCGCCCTGTTTCATTTACACACAATGAACCATGTCTGAATACAAAGCCCTACATGGGGAAACAACTGCATAATAATCCCTAGTAACAATGCTCTATGGGGATTCAGTGTAGGATCTCCCTCTACACAAAAGGAACTGAACCAATAAAATGGGACGTTGCAGGCTGAGGAAATGTCTTATGACAGGATGTTAATTTATTGTGGCCCTATTTAAGTCATTGCTATGATACAATTACTTTGTGTGATCCCACTTGAACTAGGCACTATGTAGCCACCTGGGTGATTCTGCTACATACAGGTTACTATTAGCTGGCCTCTCTGCATGAGTCTATAGCTTACTGGCACATATACAATGATGAAGCCAGGGCTATCCCAATCAATATCCAGCTCTGTCTTGGCCTGATATTGATCAGTCTGGGTAGAACATTGGGCTGTTGATCCAATGCATCTGTACATGCAACCTAAAATGATGACATCATTGGCTCAATGTCCACATTTTCACATCAGTCCAATCTGGTCCACAACCTGGGTGGCCAGATTGGTCAAAGATCTACTCATTTAGTGACTTTGCCACTCTATGTGTAGGGCTACATTTAGGATGGATGGAATAAGTATGACAATGGCAGTCTATTAATACTAATGATGCAGGAATCAATTTGTGCCAACTACAAGATTTCTCACTAGTAACTGAAATGCCCCATGTGACATAGCCTTAAAGCTGTAGTTCACCTTTGAATAAACTTTTAGTGGGATGTTGATAGTAAAAGAAAAAAAAAACTGCCAACTCTGCACTTCTAGACCAAGTCTGCTTTGCTTCTTCCAAGTCTGCTTTGCTCCTTCCACATAGGACCCACTGAGGAATTTCAGGGCCCCCCAGTATAACCAAGGGTTCCAAAGACATTTGTTGTAGGACATTATTATTTGACTATGATCCAGTCTATATGTTTTGAACTGAACCGATAGTCAACACTAGATACATACTGGTTTTTGGCACCTTTAGAAATGCTGCAGAAACTTTGGAATTTTGATTTGCAAATGTTCTTGTGAGCAACAATTAACAGAATTCTACAGCTTGCCTCTGTTTTTCTCCATTTCTATTCAGATTTAAACAATCAGCTTGGTCCTTTCTCTTCTGAGTTGCAGGAATGGTGGAAACCTTGCGGTACTAACTGCAGGGTTGCAAAATTTGTGTCTCACATTGCCCCTTCTTCTCTTGCCATGCAAGGACCCTTTTCTGCCTTGCTCTGTATGTCAGAACCAGAAAGTTGACTATGGTTCTAGTGAATGTATTGAAATACAATGCTGTCTCTCGGAAGGGATCAGAATGCACACACACTGTTTTGAGTTGTTAAATAGCTTTTCTGAGTTCAGGTCAATTCAAAACACATTATGAAGTGGATTACTTTGTAACTGAGGTGTGTTCCACTTTTAACCACCATGTATTGTTCTCAAGGATGCCACCAGTTGTTTTCTTGTTTCATGGAGAGCTATTTTTAAATGCACAGTTCCATGTGAGAGCCTCATTAGAAGCACTTTCACTGGAAATGATTATACAGAGCTTTGTAGGACAGACTTTATAACACTATTGTGTCAGACTGTAGTAGCTGTGATCACACTAGTCTGCTTGGGAGCCACAATATTCCAGTCTAGTCAATAGTAGTTGCAGAAAAACAACCCATTAACTTCCAATTATAGAAACAGGTTTGCACTATATATTTTTTTATATTACGGATAATAATTGTTTAAGCATGTGAACAAGTAGCCCAATCATCCATGTCTCAATTTTCAAGGTGCAACTCATCTTCTGCCAAAGTTACAGATGCAAAAGTCTGTAAAAACCCATTATCCAGAAAGTGTCCGAATTACAGAAAGGTTGCCTCCCATAGACTCCATTTTATCCAAATAATCCAAATTTTTACAAATCATTTCCTTTTTCTCTGTAATAATAACATATTACCTTGTACTTGATTCAAACTAAGATATAATTAATCCTTATTGGAGGCAAACCCAGCCTAATGGGTTTATTTAATATTTACATGATTTTCTAGTAGACTTAAGGTAGGAAGAAAATATCCATTATCCGGAAAACCTCAGGTCCTGAGCATTCTGGAAAACAGGTATGGGATGTGTTATCCAGAAAAGTTCTGAATTATGGAAAAGCCATAGATCCCATTTTATCCAAATAAACCAAATTTTTAAAAATGATTTCCTTTTTCTCTGTAATAATAAACCAGTACCTTGTACTTGATTCCAGCTAACATATTAATCATTTTTGGGAGCAAAATCAGCCTATTGGGTTTATTTAAAGGGGTGGTTCACCTTCAAGTTAATTTTCAATTGGTCTTCATTATTTATTTTTCATAGTTTTTTAATTATTTGCAATTTTCTTCTGTTTCTTTCTATATTTCAAATGGGGGTCGCTGACACCATCTAAAACAAATGCTCTGTAAGGCTACAAATGTATTGTTATTGCCACTTTTTATTACTCATCTTTCTATTCAGTCCCTCTCCTATTCATATTCCAGTCTCTTATTCAAATCAATGCAGGGTTGCTAGGGTAATTTGTACCCTAGAAACCAAATTGCTGACGCTGCAAACAAGAGAGCTGCTGAATAAAAAGCTAAATAACTATAAAACTACAAACAATAAAAAATTAAAACCAATTGCAAATTGTCTTAGAATATGACTCTCTGAATTATACTAAAAGTTAACTCAAAGGTGAACAACCCCTTTAACATTTACATGATTTTCTAGCAGACTTAACAAATTAAAATCAAACAGAAATATCCATTATCTATAAAATCCCAGGTCCTTCAGCACTCTGGATAACAAGTCCCATAATTGTATCATTATTATTATTTTTATTATGAATAATAATAATAACAATAATAATAATATACTCTGAATTCACATTTCAAAAATTTAATTTGCAGACCACAAGATGATGCTAAGCTAAAGTTACAGAATTCTAGTACAGGTATTTTGAAGTTGTTTGCAAATGAAATTGCTTTTAGAAGTCATATAAAACAGTGAAAAGCAGCTGATAAACTAACATGTGAATTGGAATGCAGGGGATTGTGGGAATGGAGTGAAATACTCAAGGTTCAAGCAATTATTTTGAGAACAAATAAACTTATTTACATAAAAAGATATATAGAGAGAGAGAGAGAGAGAGAGAGAGAGAGAGAGAGAGAGAGAGAGAGATAACATTTAAAAATGTGTGCCTAACTCCTACACTAAGTACAGCATGATTTGTTGTAAATCAGCATAAAGTGTGTAATTCCCTTCCTACATGCAGTGGAATTTACCTTCACAATATGATTTGCTTATCTTCTTTCCTTTGATTTCGGCTTCCATGGCAGTGAAGTCAAACTCTGAACTGGGAGTTGTGACTAATGATCACCCAGCAACCACCCACAAAGCCAATTCCTGGGAGCAGGGTGTTAATGACTTGTTGGAAATGTAATGGCTTTTAACTGTGAGCAGTTTTGCAGGTTTACAGCTATGTTCTTTTTCATCTTTACTCCCATAAAATCCCATAAGGATATCCTGTAGAATTTGATCTTGTGGTGATTACATGCTATTGTTTGATGTGTTTATAGATAAAGGAGTTGAATTTCCTCACAAGGTCATAGACTAAAATGTTAAATTGAAGATACAGTGATAAATTGAGAATGGTAGAGTGGAGATCAGCATTGTGCTGCTTTAAGGTGGCAATACCGAGTTGGCGGCTCATTGGCCTGTGTATAGGGGCCTCTGACAGGCTTGCATGAATGATTTCTGGCAAAAAATCATCCAGATCCCACATTACATTGAGGTAATGTATGCATTTGCCCTGTAATGTGGTTTTCTCCCTGATGGCTTGCATTCCGGTCCTTGCAATACAATAATTTGGTATATAAGGGAAAGACCTTGCCAAACAAGCAAATCAGTGGCTCACAATGACATGTTGTTCACTAGCTCATTGGATGTTGCTCTTTTTATTTACATTTGAATGTGGTTCAGGTAAAAAAGCTGTGATAAGGACTTTGACTGTATTCGGTACTGGGTCAGCGAGTGATATATAATCTCTGTAAATGGGTTGAAACTATAAGCAAATGTAGGGAATTAGTGCAAACCCTTAGCACTAAGGGCAGAAGCACATAGTCGGTGTCTGTGTACTGTAAGCTGTTACCTAACAACCAGCTATTCAGTGATCTCAGTGCAACAGGAAGTGACACAGCAGCTAGTGAGTAGCTGGCAGGAAAAGGAAGTCAAAGAAAGCCTGGCATAGAGAACCGCATGGTGGAAAGAGAAAGAAGCCAGAGCCAGAAGCTGCCGCTGGGCCCAAAGACCTTAGAGGCTCCACCAAAAGCATTCATTTGAATCAGGCTTGCACAGGGAAGCCAGACTGTGCCTGGAGAGACAGAGGGGTAGATTCATCAAAGAGTGAAGTTAAGAGTGAAGTTCTGCCACTAGAGGGAAATTCCACAGCTCTCAATTAATTTCTATGGGATTTTTAAAGGCGTATTCATCAAAGGGTGAACTTTCACTTCACCCATTGATGAATACGCCTTGAAAAATCCCATAGTAATGAATTGAGAGCTGTGGAATTTCCCTCTAGTGGCGGAACTTCACTCTTTGATGAATCTACCCCAGAGAGTGTAAAAGGAATCCAGACTGGAGGAAAAATCAGCAGGAGATTTCCATATGAGCATCCAAAGTGGCTGGTAGTCGCACTGTACGCCTGAATGTGCAAGACCTGAAGAGAGCTCTAAAGTATCCGAAGAGGATTTGTGAGTATCCTGGTTAAAGGGACAGTACCCAATAGAGACACTGAAGATACAGAGACTGTTTATTAAAAGACTTTGCTTGTTTTTCAGTTATGGAGATAGATTACGCTAGCAAGTTAGTTAGTGAGGCCCTATTGCCACCGGTTAGGAGTGCTGCATGTATTAGGTGACCATTTATTTTAGATAAAGGGTTATTCAGTTTAACCAATACTGTGTGTGTGTTATTACTGTATTCCTAGTGGGGCCACCCATAGGTGCATTCCCGCATCCCACTAGGTGGAGGCACTACATTGATAAGTACCAGGTACCCAGTCTCTCAATATCCCAATACCACAGCAGAGTGGCTCAGGTTTGTCCCGTGCCATCAGGTAGTTGCCACACGTGAGTGTAACACTGACTAGGGGGTGTTGAAAGGGTTACACAAGTGATATATGTGAGCATGAATTCGACAGGACTAATTCTTTACCCAGGACTACCCTAACTTTAGTGCTCTTACACATGGGCATTTGTGAGAGTTCAATGCACATCTCTTTATTTTACTGTACTGTATAATGAATGAGCATCAAGAGAAAAAAAACAAAGCATCTTGTGTTTATAAAAACACAGCTGCAACTAACTAACATGTAAACCTGAATGCAATTGAGTAGAAACAAGCAAAATACAATGGAATCAATTAGCTGATTCTTTTAGTTGCAGTCAGACCTACTGTAAAGCTGGCCATAGATGCAACAATACCATCGTACAAAATGAAAATTTGTATGATTTTCCGACAGTGCATGGATTGTGCCGACATCTTTTGTTCCATGGCAATTAGTCATTCAGTCGATCGGACAGGTTAAAAGATTTATTTCAGTTGAAGATCTCTGCATGTATTGCAATACAATGGGAAACTGTTGCTACTATTTGTCTGACGTAAGTTTTCTACAATTGCTGTCAAGCAGGTCTATGGTGAGTTTTAGTTTCAAACACACATCAAACCCAAACTTCAACAGCACACTAAGCACAGCCCTAAAATACAGTACCTGGATCAAATTCATACCCACCTGTGGAGTAAGGAAAATCAATATCTTGGGGAGAATATATACATATATATTAATTTTGTACTTTATTTGTAATCTACTAATTATTCATAAACTGACAATTTGAATATTGACTTTTTCTGTTTTTATGGCCTTCATATTGAATTTGGAGCGATTTAACAATCTGAGTGTTTTAGCAGAAACAGTTCTCAGTATTTTCTATGGCAGGCTATTTTCTGGTGTTTTGTAGCCGCAACAAAATATAAGTGACAAATAGCACCTTGTGTCATTGCTCTTACTGCCCTTCATAATACGTAGCTATTGTGATTTGAATCTCCTAGTTATTTGGAGCCACCTTGGGAAATGCGCTGTTAGAGATATCAGCCAGATATTAGTGTTCTGACCCCAGTAGGGCAAGAGCTTATCTGAAATCCATTATTCAATTCACTGTTGGATATTTATCTCTTAACAGGATTAATTAGCATAACAATAGAGATAAGAAAGTTTACTAAGGAAAATTTAGACTCAATGGCAGTTGACGGTTTTTTTAACCATCATCCATACACTCCAGAAAAACAGTTGTCTCCTGTGGATAGATTATTAAAAAAAAATGGCAGAATGCTTGGTTTGTTCAACTGAGCAATAACATTTGAACTAAACATCTCCCAAATCAAAATGAGGAAGGAAGACCAAGAGAAATATTTAAAGGAGAACTCCCTTTAAACCCCCCCCCTTAACTGCCTGCCATTGCCCCCCTCCCCACTTAAGGGCTAGGCCAGACGGGGAGATTCAGGGGCATTTTGTCTCCTGGCGACTTCTCGCCGCGACAAGTCGCAGCGAGAAGTCACCAGGCGACAAAATGCCCCCGAATCTCCCCGTCTGGCCTTAGCCTCAAAGGAAAACTATATACCCCGAATGGTTAAAATCGTTCGAATCTTTGATTCGATTCGTTCGATTTACCTCAATTCGAAATGCAGTAAAATGCTTCTAATTCGAAGGATTTTAATTCCCTAACTATTCCAATGGTCAAATTTCTAATTTTTTTTTCAATTCGAAATTCGACCAATAGTAAATCTGTCCCTTAGTCAGGTGAGGTGATCTCTGAGGCAGCACTAGGGTAGCCACCTGGTCGGTATTTTACTGGCCTAGCCATTATTTTCTATGGTTGGTCCCAATGTTGTTAATAGGAAAAAAAAGATAAATAAATCTGTTGCTCAAATATTCGGGTATAGTTTTCCTTTAAAAAAAATGTGACCCTAAAATGCAGCACAATTGAGCTCCAGGGCACCATCTTCCAGTGCTTCTTATTCTTGCAGGACTCAACGCTGATTTGTGCATGCGAAAGTTATAAGTCAATTCCTGACTTGGCCCAACTGCGCATGGTCCGGCAGGTTTAATTTTTGGTGTTGAGTCCCGAAAGAATACAAAGCAGTGAAAGATGGCGTTCTGGAGCTCATCTGCGCGACACTGCTCTGCATTTTAGGGTGACATATTTTTAGGGTATTTTTTTTACTAATACACAGTGCAGGGAGGAAGAGGAGAGGGGGGGCTTTGCCAAGTAATTAAGGGGAGCATTTTTGGTACGGCGGGTTTAGTTCTCCTTTAAGGATTTTTTAATTTTGTTAATTTATTTAGAACAGAAATATTCCATGTAATAATCCATAATATTCCTTATACATCAGTCCTTATACCAAGTGGATTTTAAAATCAAATACAGTTATAGTCAACATTAAAGGAGAAAGCAAAGTTCCATTCGAAAGCAGATGCTAAATGTTAGGGCACCCCCCAAGGATTGCAATGATTTACCTGAAATCCTGGACTGGTGCTCCTGTGCCCGGGGCCCTATCCAGTGATCATCCTCCTCCCCCCTTTTGCTTTCTTCAGAATCCAGAAGTCTACTGCTCAGCTGAAAGAAGAGGATAGCTCGCAAATGCCCAACACTGGTCTAGTTTTCTACTAACAGGAGCACCTGCCCCCAGTATCAAGTAAATCATTACAATTCTTGGGGGTTGCCTAACATTCTAGCAGTTCTGTTAGGGCACCCCCATGGATTGGAACTTTCATTCTCCTTTAAAGGGGTGATTTATTAAGACTCATATTACCAAATTTTTACCATGATTTGAGTTTTATCACTATAGCTCATGAATTCTAATTTGTGTGTTATTGAACACAAAAACCTAAAAATCTTGAAAGTAAAAATTTGCCAAGCCCATGGAGCTTGCAATCTAAGTTGTAACAGAAATCTGTTGAGCTCTTTTACTTTCCAGCCACTCATTTACTCCTATTGGTACTCTTACTACAACTTCTTTATGTACATTGTTTTATATAGAATTCATTTCTGCACACACATACTGAGAGTTGCCTAGCTTTAAGTGTCATTGCTTCGCCTAACAATATATCAGAGCTATGAAAGGATATAAGGATATAATGTTACATACAAAGGTCTGGCTGAATTGATCATCCATGTAATGCTCTTTATGGTACCTCCAACTTGAAACAGAATTACCCCTTGACACCTGACAAAACCATTCAAATTTATTTTGTTATGGTACCTAACTGGATTATTAAGAATTCCCACCTTTACATTCCCACTTGCACAAAAAGACTTCTTTTCTGCCCATAAAATGTCTGTACCCTGGGAGAAAAAAATATAAAGAGCCCTTAAAAAAATCTATAAAGTCTTGTTAGACTGAAGCTTGAAAACGTGGTAAATCCCTCAGATCCCACAGCCAGGCCTTTGCTTTGAAGCCTTAATCTACATTAAACCAATGTTTTGGTTCTTTTCTCCGGGGTTTCCAGGGAGAATGACAAATCAGAAGTCTAGGAGTCTGCTCATTGGTTATTCTGTCTGTAAATTGTATCTGGTTCTAATTCAGAAAGTTGTAGGAGGGGTGGGGTGAAAGAGACTGATAAATGTAAAAATCATTTTCATTTCCAAACTGATAAATATCAGAGGGTGTGTGAATAACTGCAGGATGTACCTGGTTCAGTCACAGACATACAAAAGCACTGGTAGGTTTTGAGTTTCACCTTTAAACTTTATTTGTCAGTGAACATTGTATGGTATCTGTAGCTATATTCATTTCTTTGATCAAGAGAAAACAAATATATATGCAGTACAATATTGCCGGGTCACTTTAAACTGGAGTTTCCAGGGCTAGGGAACCCATATGTCAACCCTTATAACCAACATACACAGCCTCAAATGTCTGGCCATATTAATACCAGCTTAAACTGAATAGACCTGAATTTTATATTAAATAACACTCAAAGTTGCAGATGAATAACTGAACAAAAGTGGAATACAGGGAAGGGTCTGTCACTATTGGGGGATGCTTCTTCCAGTTATAGCAGAAGAAATGTCTGATGGTGGTTGGCCCTGATCAAACTCCCTGTTTGGCCATTTTTTTAAGCAACAACTGAATATTTTTCTTTTTACAGAAAGGACATATGGGGGTTTTGGTGTAGAATAGAGAGAGGTTTAGCCTCCCCATATAAACACCATCTTCTGTATATTTCTATATAATTACAAGTTCTCCAATGGAAATCCATCTACTGTAAAGGTCACCCCTCAACCCAGCGGTTTAGTCACTGTAATAATCCTGAATCATGGTTTATTTTATAACTGTTATGCCAAACTCACATTAATTTCAATTTGATTTGTGGTCCATAGTGTGTTTTGGTGCTACCCCATACACATATGAGGGAAGCAGGAAGAAATATTACCTGAATATACTTTACTGATCATGCATGGCCCATTTGAAAGCATTTGTGAAATTCTGCTTTGAAAAACACATAATGCAAATTCTGTAAAATTAAAGAAATTGAGTATGAACTTTGGCTAATTTAATATTGATGCAATATATTGGCAATATATAAGACTCTTGATACTGCTTACCATATGTGATTAATGCATACAAGAAATAAATATGGCCTAGCAGAGAGAACCTGCACATACACAGATACATTTAGGCAACTTCATTATTTACTTATTTTCAATATTTTTAAGGTTATTTTTTGATGTAACAAAAGTACATCAAGTATTTGTTTTTCCCTTTCTGTTCTCCAACCAATTAAAAGACCAGGACCAGGAACTGTTTTACTATATTTTTATTGAAAAACAATCTACTAAAATAACATACAGATATAATACAGTTACAAAGAAATATATATTTTCTGTCTTAAGTACAAACAAAAAAACAATAATATACATTGATAGACCTAAATTTCTTTATAAAGTTTAGGTTTATAATCTTTTAGGGCAGACCTAGTATGGCATGCACAGGGAGCATAGGGCGGGTAGAATATGACACACACAGGGAACATAGGGCAGGCAGAATACGGCACACACGGAGCATAGAGCAGGCAGAGTATGACACACATAAGGAACATAGGGCAGGCAGAATACGGCACACACGGAGCATAGAGCAGGCAGAGTATGACACACACAAGGAACATAGGGCAGGTAGAATATGGCACACACAGGGAGCATAGCAGGCAGAGTATGGCATACACAGGAAGCATAGGGCTGGCAGAGTATGGCATACACAAGGAGCATAGGGCAGGCACAGTATGGCATATACAAGGAGCATAGGGCAGGCAGAGTATGGCATACACAAGGAGCATAGGGCAGGCAGAGTATACCACACACACACATGGAGCATAGGGAAGGCATAATACGGCACAAAAAGGGAGCATAAGGCAGGCAACGTATGGCACGCAGAGGGAGAATAGGACAGGCAGAGTATGGGACACACAGGAAGCATAGGGTTGGCAGAATACAGCTGGAGACCAGGGAACCACAATACCACTCTAAGATGAATATTTCATACTTTGCTACAGGTGGACAATGTGGGCACTTTCAGTATGAGTTGGAGGCATGAACAGTACAGGGCTTTAGGGGTGTGAACAATAGAAGTGGGATAGATGGGAACAATCCAGGGGGATTACAGTCTGAATCTAAGGTGTAAACAATGTAGGGGCCAGTTAATATCAGTACTATTACCTTTTAAAACTTACACAAGGTAATCAGTCTCAGCTGGCAGGCAGACTTTCATGTGGGGGGCCTCACAAGAAGGGGTCGTGGGCTACCAGTTGGATAGCACTGCTCTAAAAGATGTATACACTGGGCAATAACTGAGGAATTGATATACTTCTTCAGGATTAAAACTGTGCTTCTAAATTAATACCTGCACATACAATTTTCAAACTTTGAGAGGCTGGAGAGAGGGCCACAGGCAAAAAAACATAACTACAGTCCCAAGATCTACCAAAAGTCCTTTCACAGTGAAGACTAAAATGTTAATTGAAAATCACAAATGGCAAGCAAGTTAGTGGGAAGAGTTAATAGCAGAACAATTAAGGGTCCATGGGTTGGATGTTCTTGTTCAATGGAGTCATGCAATATAGTAAAGGGGACAGTGAAATGATTATCCACCTGGTTTTCCCACCAAAGTGCAAAGGTTTTGTCTCGTCATTCGGAGTTTGCTAAGTTCAAATCTTCCATTTTTCAATATTTGCTTTCATATTCAGCCTCATGCCTGCATCTGCGATTCCTTCTTTCTCTCATCTCCTGCCAATGATAAGTAAACTTTGTGTGGGATAAACTTTATTTAGGGATTGCTAGGGATTGCCAAGATATGAGACTATACCTCCATTGCAACATTTTTCTTCCTATTTATAATCCTGAGCCAGAAATCATTCTAATTGTTTCCACTTCTACTGGGATCCCTCTCTTACTGATTCTAGAAATATGATTTCTGCAGCATCCCAGCTTTACTAGCAAAATACCATATGTACTATTAAAGAGGAATTTCCATGGGAAAGTAAATCCCAAAGTCCCAAAGGCAGCTCCTGAGTGGAACAGTATTGAAGACTATCCGTTTAAAAAATCTGTGTGAGTTCAAAGATCACAGGCAGACAAATGCAGAAAGCACAATTTTGGCTGCTATCGGCATTTTTTTTTTTACCTTGTATCAATTTTGGGGTCATCGTTAAAATGGCGTTTTGCCATCATTTTTTAGGCGCAAGTCTGCTGTGCCAATTGACGCAAAATGTTGAGGGGAACCCTGGAATTACAGAAACCTTCATGGCATCGCTTTAGTGGTCAACTTAGTCAATATACGCACTTGCACCGCAATTGTGCTGTGTTACAAGCACCATTAATTAATGCCTTCAGTTCACACAACAATGGTGTTCATTTATTAATGACCATAATTGTGCTGTGTTTGTAAATGAGACCTATAAAGTTAATGTTTGGATAATGAACAGCAAAAAAAATCCAAAAAGCTCTAAACGTTTGGATGAATAAAAAAAGTTCCAATAGGATGTAAGGGAACACAACTTTACTTTTGTATTACAGTTTTTTGTGGTTTTTACAAAACATTAATTTTTTGAATTTTTTTTTGATAGAATAGATATAATTATAATTTTTGATAAAAAATAGAAAGTTAGTGAATAGGCCCCCTAGTATTTCACTGCTATTCAGGAGAATCCAGCTGCATATCATGTGACCTGCAGCCAGTCACTTGTGCTTTATAGCAGAGGCTCAACCATTTGGCCAAAGGTTGCAAAATGAAACTCAAGATTTTCAAGTGTTTCAGCCCTAACATCAGTGGAAAATATATTCTTAAAGAAGGCTTATTTTCTATTTTATAGACATTTATAGACATGTAAAGCGGAAAGTGCAGCTTTATGCACAAAATATTCCATCTAATGATATTTTTTTTGTATCAATGACTAGATACTGCCATATTGCCTGGATCAACTGATATGTTATATCCAGAACATCCATGCAGAGTAGGCAGTATGCAGAAATATTATCTTGCCATTGTATAGGACGTGTACAGGGGGAACTTTTATCAAGGGTTCTGTGGTAGAGGGGCCCCAAGAGGCTCAATGGTTATATTTGTGTGCTATGATGGGCCATCTTGTAAAGGAGTGGGTGGAGGCTTAGCAGATACTGGATGTGATTTGAATAATGGGAAATAGCCAAGGCAGACCAGGGACATGAACATGCTTGTGAACCCCCCCCCCCTCATCCTTTTATTTGGGCCCTATTCTTTATCTAAACACAGATATGCCATTCAACAATTAAATTAATATTGTTTTTAAAAAAATTCCACATCAAAGGTTTACGGAGCATTATAGAAAAAGTGAAGCTGAATCCCACTTACAGATAGGAGATATTTATCCAGAAAGGCTTCTGATAAAGGTTACTTTTTTCATACATTTAAATGCTGCATGAAAATCCACAAATCACCTGACATACATTGCCCACACCCACTGGTGCCAATGAAAATCACAAGACAAATGCAGACATGGGCATAATGAAAATCATCTCTGCCAATGTTGCAAGAAGATACCCATTGATGCAATCTGTACCATTTTAACATCAAGTTAAGAGCAGTGGACAAAACACCACAAATAAAAACATGATTTCTCAGCCTAAAGGAAGCTAATATTTTGGGTAAGAACAAAAGGAAACAATATAAGAATAATAGTAATGGAAAAGAGACAGTGTATAGAAACCAGCAAAGAAGCTCTACAGGCTGTTGTCAGAATTTGAGGAATGATTTCCCAGTAGAATATTCCCTAGAAGATAGTTCAGATATGTGCGTGTCAAGTTACTTGGAAGTTATAGAAAGTCTTGACTTGGGCCCAGATTGAGAATGTACTACTGTTCTAAGAGTAGTCAACTGGCATTAGATAGGGTTGTGGGACTGTCATAAACAGCCAACATAAAGCATCGGGAAGAATATACAAACTCCTTGCAGATTGTGTCCAAATCAAACCTGCAATAGCTACTGCCAGGCTACAACACTAATCACAGTGTCACCATGGATATAGATAACAATAATCTAGGTTGAGTCTCTTCAACTGATATGAGAAAGCTTAAAATAGTTGGCAGTTGTCACTGCAGAACAACTCAACTAACAAGAACCAGGTGGTCAAGGAGGTGAAGCTGTAGACCATGAAACGTTGGGGACATACATATAGATTATTGCTAAACTGCATGGATCTAAAATGATGGTTCTCTTCATCCTTCAGCAACCTGCTGGTAGGAGTTGTAGTTGAACCACAGCTGGAAGGATGGTGCATGGCATGTCTGATTTAACGGATGCAACTGCATTAGCTACACAAAGCTCAGCTCTTCCAGAACATTGGATACACTCTCTCCCAGCGTGTAAAGAATTTTCCCACACATACAGCAAGATTTATTAGCCCCGTGGTATGTTACATATTTCTAACATAGCTCTTCCCTTGGGCAGAATGTAGGGTGAAATTCATTCAGAAAATATGTAGCATTAGATCATCGCATGCTCTTAAATAGAAGGAGCATATGTAACCTTAGCTCATGGGCACAAATCTAATAGGCAGCAGATACCTTGCCGCATACTTGCAATTTGCCTCTTTGAACAATAAACACATTATTTCAATTGATACAGGTGATTAAACATGAAACTGAAGTACTGGATTTCCAGTTGTTTGTCACAGTGAAGGAGGTATTGGAAGTGGTGTTGTTTTTTTTATGTCGTGTATATGAAATGCTTTGTTTTAAAGCTCTATTATTTAAGCAGATCTCTACCCTAAAATCATTTGTGCAGTGAATTTAGTGTTTTCTGTTGAAAGCAGAACCTGGAAGAGAACTGACTTCAACTGCAGTGACATTTAACGATAACATTAAAGCCATTGGACATTTTGTAATACAGGTGTATTGGAAATGTGCCTATAATTTTTTCTATCATCAAAATTTTCACCTAGTCCAGAATTGAGGTGGCCATACATGGACAGATTTAAGCTTCCAAATTGGGCCCTTTAGATCGAAGGCTGCGTTGGCTCATGTGATGTGGTCGTTACTCAAATTACCAATGTTGTAATCCAAACATTCCGCCCTAAAACCAAATTTTTAAATTAGCCTGATATCCCCAATCCAAGTGGGCATATCAATCAAAGAACTGGGCCTTTGGTGACTTCGCCAAACAAAAGTATCTTATAGTATATAGGCAACTTTACTCACAGCTAAGGATACTGACTTGGCTTCATAGAAAAGGCTGTACCATAAGTCTTTAGCAAGACATTATTCCTCAAGAGTTGAAAAGTTTAGCTGTAGTTTCTATTTCCAAAGGCAAAATTAAACATTCCAGCTTGTTTGGGTTATTAGAGAGGGTGTGAAAATGGTTGTTTGCTAGAAGCTCCCATTTAGGTCCTGGAATGACTACACTGGATCCATGTCTTGAACCAGAAAGGCTAAATACTTCCTAGAATGGCTACTCTGGATTCATGTCTTGAACCAGAAAGGCTTAATACTGAATAACCCCTCAACAATACATAACATGGCTTTCTCCCACATGAATTTAGCACAGCACAACAATATCAAAATATTTTTTGGCTTGGATAAGATGAAGCTTTGAAGTACAGAAAACAACTCAACCCAATTTGGTTCAGTATTATGATCTTTTCTACTATCCAAATATCTTTGGCAGAGGTTAAGGTCATTAAACAGAATCAGAGCATATGCTTGTACTTATACTGTGTTTTGTTGATATGTACACATCATTAGGCCAAGTGGAATGCAAAATGTATTCACAGCTTTTATAAAGAGGGAAAAAGAGGATACTGACCCATATGTTAGGCAGCTCTCAGGCAGATTTATAAATTCATTAATTAAAGGAAGTTGAGCAGTTGAGCATGAAGGGGAATGTGAATATTTTATTGATAGTAGAAGCTTAATTAACTGGTTTCCATAGAGATAATCTTTCTGGTCCTGTGTAGGAGGCAGGCATTCGTCCTTTGACCCTTGTTGCACATCAGATGAAATAAAATGGATGAAAATATCACAACTGAGGGGTTAAATGCAATGTGTTCAAATAGCATTTCCCTTCAGATTGAGAAAAATTGGAGCAAGGTGTGTTGTTACTATGTATTTGTAAATACCTTTAACTATAATTACACAGTTCTTGCAACCCATTTCCTTCCCTCAAAAAAAAATTGTCAAACTTTGTCTTCTTCACATGAAAATATGATTCTCACGATACTCCTCAAGGCTATTTAGGAAATATGATATTTAAATTCTGTTTAGACACTGCATATTCCACCTTCACAGGACAGTAGTATGTCCAGTAAAGAGTCGTGGTACTGGAAGGAACATAACTGAAATACCCAACCTTAGAAGAATTTATCCTTGAATGTAAAGCAATAAAATCAGTATCTGCCAATTAACTATAGGTCAACAGGATGATAATGGTTTAGTCTTGGCATTTTTATGACCTTATTTCAGTATCCCATTATTAATGGCAAACGAGAGTGCCATGGCAAATTCAGCATTTATAATTATCACAATATTGACCTGGAGTCACTAGGCTGTTATTTGCCATACACAAACATACGAAACACAATGAGCAATACCCATTATTCATTCACTAGTTGAAAGAAGGTGTACATCAGTATGCTCCACTCACCCTCCAACCTTTATACAGTTACTGTTTATTAGAAAGTAAAAGAGTTTATTGACAGCATATGCTTCCCAAATTATTTATAGGTTAGGCTAACCATACACCCAACAATATATCATACATTTAAGTAAAATTTTCATTTGATTCCAGGCAACCAAGGAATCAAATGGGTACTCTAGGTTAGGCAGCAAATGGCCCCAGAAATCCATAGGCCCACACTTTTCCACTATTCAGTTACTGTATGGAAGTGAATTGAGGAGAGCAGGGTGGGCCTTCCATTCCATATTCCACTTAGGGGTTTGCAGCTGCCACCTAGAGGTACTGCAACTATCTAATTAGGCTGCATGTAGGGTTGCCACCTGCCCGGTATTTTACCAGCCTGGCCGGTAAAAATTCAGCTTCATCCCAATGTTCTTAATAGGGGAAATGTATCAAAATATAGGAAGGCCGGTATTTTCTTTAAGAAAAGGTGGCAACTCTAGCTGCACGTGAGCTGCAGTTAAAAAGAGGTGTGGGACTACACCTCAGTGCCTCTGAATATCTCCCTGTACTGGAGGAGGGTGAGTGACCCCCTGGAGATCTCCTTGCACTGGAAGGAGGTGTGACTGAGTATTTGGGGAAGAATCTGTGTATTTCTCTGCTGAACTAAAGTGTTGGAGAGAGCTCCAAGTGACTTGGGAGAGGAACAGAAACTCCATTCCAAGAGATTGGAAGTGAGTGTCTAACAGAGGATTATGGGACTTGAGATGTCTAAGGATGTAAGAGCTGGAAATATTGTGTTTTTTTCAGCACCCGATCCCCCTGATTCACACTTTCAAAGTTTAGTGTCGTAGAAGGTCGGGGGGGGGGGCGCATCACTAGTGCATCAAGCAATATTGTCAGGGTTGGACTGGGCCCACCAGGAAAAAAACAGTGGGCCCCGCCGGCCCAGACCTGTTCCCCCACCTGCCTGAAACTTCCTCTGCTCCCTGATCCCCCCACACCAAATGATAGGAAAAATGCAGGTGCTTGCTGGAGCAGGGGGGAGAGGGCAGAGGCAAGTTGCAAACCATCTCCACTCTTGCAATTGGGCCCATGCAGGTGAGGTTGGGGGCTCTGGGGAAGTATGTGTGGCTGGTGCAATCGAGCCCCTGGAGTTGGTGGAGGGAGGTTTTGGGACCAAGGGGAGGTGTGTGTGGCCCCCTATTCCAGTAGCACTGGTGGGCCCAAACCCCCAGTTCCACACTTGATATTGTGCTTGCTACCCTAGCAGAGCCAAATTTCCATCTTAAAAAATATAAATTCAGTTCTTAAAGTTACCAGAGGCGGCTTTTTGCCACCCCTGGTAATTGACAGCTTGATGCTGCCTAAGGCAAGGTTCTCACTTTGCCTCATGGCAGGAGTGGCCCTAGTTTCTCTGATCACCAAGGTGGGTGTTAAAGCAGGACTGGTATTCATATGCAAAGCGCGTGTGTTGAAGCTGTGATTTTGTTCAAAATAAGAGCCTGCCAAGTTGCATTGAACTGTTAAAGGTGGCGTCAGACTACTTCTTGTACTTAAACTGTGCATGGCTATGGTCTCAACCAGGCCCGGACTGGCAATCTGTGGGGTAGGGCAAATGCCAGATGGGCTGCTATAAGGTCCCATAGAAAGTCAGTATTTAGTGGGCTGGTGGGGACTGTTTGGGCCTCTGTGTGGGCTGATTGGGCCTCTGTGTACCTGAAATGCCAGGGCCTATTTTGATTCTCAGTCCAGTCCTGGTCTCAACTAACCTGAATGTCACACAAACTTTCCTTCAAGCAAGACATTCATAAATGAGCACCTATTCTGATGCCAAAGGGAGCAACATTGAAAGGGGTGAGAAGCACTGGTTGGAGATCATTGTTTAAGTGACCACCTTTGATGCGGAATCTCTTTATAAAGATCCTAGTTTAATTCCTAGTGGAAATTCATTTTGACTTGTCAGGTAATCTCCCGGCATACTTAGTGCACCTGCTCTAATTGCTGTAAAGACCCATAGGAGAAAATAGCTATATAAATAATTCTCCTAACAAAAACAAGTTTTGAGTCATATATTGACTGATTTATACAGCTCATAGCACACAGTTTGCTGCTGATCCAAATCAAGATCAGTGCTTAAGGCTATCAAAAAAATAAATATACCAGAACTAATATAGTGTAGAAATTTGTCAACACATAAGTATAGAAATGTATCCGCTTGGATCAGCTTTTTCTCTGACTGTGTTTCTCTGCAGGCAAAGAAACAGACCTGTGTGCCATCGGCCGAAGTATTATACCAAATCAAGTGTTTGATCAAGCAATTCAGGTTTATCATCCATGTAGTAAACAGTACAGAATATATGAAGTTGTATGCACAATACTTTACATCAGATCTCAGTGTGCATTGCAGTATTCTCTGTACAATGAGAATGACATTTTCACTTTCCTCATAGGAAAATTTGCAGCCTTCCAACAGATAAGGATTCAGCCTCTTTCCTTTTTCAAAGCCATCAAAGCACATCACAGTCATGTCTGCAGAGGCCTAAAACAAAAACTGAACAAAAGGAAATATAAATATCAGTGAAAATGGAACCTACCACTGTCAAAATTTCAGGCCAATCATGGACTTAACAGTCTGCTATAAAATGTAATTGATCTTTGTACCATAAAGTATTATTATCACCTACTGCATCTTAATCACAAATAATATGGATCTATTCCTAAAGCAAAAAAAAAAAAAATCTCTTATCAG
Organism: Xenopus borealis; assembly: GCA_024363595.1. Classification (NCBI taxonomy): domain Eukaryota; kingdom Metazoa; phylum Chordata; class Amphibia; order Anura; family Pipidae; genus Xenopus; species Xenopus borealis. Next base: position 203,200,198 of record CM044431.1, read on the forward strand.
GGCTTTACAGATGTTGATATGGCATTAGAGAATCACAGAAGAAATAAAACTGCCAAAAAAAAATATTTCCTTTGTTGCATGTGCGAGATTGCGATCCTATTACTTTCTTATTGTATTAGAGGACCGTCACATTTTCTTGTCACCAACTGAAGCTGAATGTCTTGAATGTCTCATAATAAAGTGAATCTTGTTCTATCTCATTAGCCATTAACAAGGCAGAAGATATATTTAAACATTGTTGTCTAGTGGCTGTACATCAGGGACTAAGGATTAAGAAGTATTTTACAGTAGCTTGGACCCTGTGGCTATTGGAACGTTGGTGTAGAACTCACACTTCAAAACGTCAAAGAACATCGAGGAAATCAAAACGATGCTCACCATGAGCTGTTCATCATGGATAGCAAACAAGTATTGTCTTCTGTCCTCCTAAATTAGTTTTATATTGCCCCCTGCACCCATACACAGATTGGGAGCCTCTGTTTTATAGTTAACAAGTGCAGGAATTGTAAATGTGTGGTACCACGTAGTTTGAGAGGACCAGATAGTTTTCTTGTTAAAGGTATTTGTGTCAATAGCCACTCCTTATACTTCAACATAGTTACACTTAATGCAGCTCTGCCTATCTGCCTCTGACTCGAAGTGAGTGCAGTTTGACTATTGATGCAGGGAAACCCCAGTGTTCTAGAGTACCTGCAGGGACATCCATCAATCATCATAGCACACTTCTGCTTAAAGTAATACTGACGCTAAAAAATGAATTTTAACATATGAATGTACATTAAGGGGCAAATTTACTAAAACTCCCCTAAAATCCCTTGAATCCCCTCGAAATTCGATAAGCATTCGACTATTGAATTCTTATCGAATAGGTTTAGGCTTTCATTTCCTCAATATTCGATTTCTCGATGAAATTGTATGATCGAATACCGATCGTTCGATTTCACAAAAAAATCTGACTTTTTCCTCCAAAAAATTTGTACAATTCGAACGATCGAGGCGTTCGATCGTACGAATGGTATTCGAGCAAGTCTTTGCAAAAGAAGCATATGGGGGGGGGGATTCCCATGCAAGTATGCAAATTTTAATGCATCACATTTCAGGCACATCAGCCCCCCATGCAAGCCTTAAATGACCACTCTAATTTGCCAGTAAAGTAGATTTTTAAAGTTTACAGAATTCTGTCACAGGAAAACATGTTTTTTCACTTAAAAGTGTTGCTCCAGCAGAATTCTGCTCCCAAATGCACTTTTAAAAAAGAGCACACAGAATTTTTTATATTTAATTTTGCAATCTGATATGGGATTGGACATGTTGTTAGTTTCACAGATGCCCTAATTCATGTGACTTGTGCTCTGATAAACTTCAGACACTCTTTGCTGCTGTACTGCAAGTTGGTGTGGTGTCACCCACCTCCCTTTCCCCCAGAAGAATCAACAGAACAATGGGAATATAACACAATGTTGTTGGCTCCCTGACACAGGAATATCTGCTCCCTGGTAGATATGAGATTCTAACTCAGTAATCAAAATTGAAGTCCCACTGCAACTCCTTCAGTTACAGTGAGTATGTGAAACAATATCTGGAAGCCGTTCCATTGCGCAGTGCTTAATCTTTCTGAAAAGCACAGGATCAGGCAAAGTGACCTAAGATGGCTGCCTACACACCAGTATTACAACTAAAGAAATACACTTGTTGGTTCAGGATGGAATATAATTTTATATGATAGCATGAATTGTTTGCAGAATAAACAGTGTCCTTTAGAAATAAAAAAATACACCATCAAAGTAATCACAACAATGACAGAATCCCTTTAAGGTGTCTACACAATAGGTGTTGGAACTAGTAGGGAGGGAGTCACGTGGGGCAGCACAAACAGATTAGATAGAAAAACACCAAGAACACAATGCCTGACCATTCTAATAGAACAATGACCTTGAAACCTTGCAATTCAAATCATCCAATAAGGGTATCACTTTAATTGAAATTGTTTTTATGAAAACATAACCAACTGTGTTAATAAGTCTAAATAAAAGCAAAAAGCACAGTCCAGAATTCACCCAAATCCTAATAGTTTCAGTAAGACAATAATAATATTTGAACAGTGGACTGAAAATGATGAAGCCCAAGACCACTTCCAGGGGCAATGGGAATTGGCTACTCTGTTTCTTTCACCTATGACTAAATAATAAAGTATACTGTATTGTGTGTGTTTGTGTGTGTGATTGTTATGAAATGCTCTGCTAAAGTCAGTGGTCTTTCTGCCTGCACGGAGGTCCTGTACTGATTCTGTGGGAACCACTAAACTCCACTTAATGAAATCCATATCAGATAACTGACATTGTCAACCCTTGTGGTTTTCTTTTTCCTCAAACCCTTCATCTTTGTTTGTCTTTGACAATAAAAATCAGCTTCATAAAAGTTGTACTGCAAGAACAGGAAGATCCCTGCAGCTTTTCTCTTGTAGTCAGAAGATAGCCCTACACTTTTCTAAACATTTCCAGCTACAATAACATAGCCAATACCATGGCACCATCTCCAGAGCTCCTCCATCTCCACAGCATGTATCTGTGCCTGGAAGAAGACGTGAAGGAGATAAAAATGCAGTGGGAAAAAGCATTGTTTATCAGACACTAGTGTATTACGCCCAGGCCAGTAGTCATGTTTGTTTTAGGGTTAGTTGTAGCTGCACTCAGTCTCCAGTCTTATTCATTAAAGGCCAGGGCTTGACTTTGCAAACAGTTTCAAAGTGCCTCTTATCATTGTTGTCTGGAGACATATAATTCTCTTTCTCAGTACATTAAGTCTAAGGCAAACCATCAGTTTCACTATTTCGCTGGGTATTTTAATTGTTTATTTAGGCTTTTGCTTGAAGAATGGAAGGCAATATTAAAAATAGAGCAGCGAGTTAATAAAATGAATATGTGTATGGAAACAGGCTGCATTTAATCTTTCACTTGGTTTCCTAAATTGAAGTGTACTTTATCTGTAAGACTAAATAGCTCATGTGTTTCCCCCTTTATTGAGATAATGGTTACTGATACTATTCATAATTAAAGAGGGTGGCCATAATTCATCACTCTTGTAAGACATTTGCCATTGACAATAACTTTAAAATAGAACTTTGTTTTGACCACTAGCAGTGCTATGGTTATTGAAGCCTCAGAAAAAAACAGTATGGCAGTCCCATTTATCACTTGGTATCACTTGAATCCCTTGGTATCAGTTCAAGTATCGAATGTATTTTATGTAAAGGCTGCCAAACTGTAGGTCTCCCCAGGGCTGCCTTCAGAAACCATAAACAAAAGTTTTGGGGGCCCAGGCCCTGCCCCTAGCCCCAAACAAGGTGTTCAGGACCCAATAAAAGTTTTTAAAAAGCCATTGGTTTTCAGTGGAACTTACCTTTAAAGTTTGTCAGGCTGTCTTCTTATCCTTGGAGAGTGCAGCCTCCAAGAAATCCATGAGTTTCCCTCCTGGGCCCCCCTGATGGAAGCCCCTTCAAGTTGAGCTTAGTGGAGCCCATTCTAAGTGTAATATTAGTGGTGAATGTTAATTTGATACCAATGTCAAACTGGACCAGGAGAAATCCTAATGGGCCTTCTGTCTGCCCAGGATCTGCAGGTCGGGAATTTTCAGCACAAGATTGTGGCATCAAGAATATGTATGCAGGGGGCCTCTGCTGCTGGGATGGTGGGCTCTTGAGATGGCAGCCCACCACAGGAAGTGATGGCTCCCAGTGAACCTCAAGTCCGATGCTGTTTGATACTTCTGAGACTACAACAGGATGACTATTATGACATTGCTTTCACATATATGAAAGTTTCTTGCAGCAGAGATGGAGACACCAACAGCAAAAAAAAAGTGTGAAAAATATTGTTTTAATCTATGCTTTGGTATGTTCAGTATGCTGTTATTTTAAGTGAATAAATCTTTCTCAGAGCTAAAGCTGAGGGATCATAGGCTTATAATTCTGGGATTGGCTATTAGTCTGGTGCAGCGTGAACAATTATTTCTAATTGCCTAATCTGCAATGCAAAAAGCTCCCTGGAGGTGTTATACAAACAGGAAATGTTGCTCAAGAGAAAATTGCTGATTGGCAGGTTTCATGGTTTTATACACAAAATATTCTTAACAAATCTGGAGATTCAATTAAAAGTGTGGGAGAGCAGAAACTGAAACTACTTTAACAAACATTACACACTATGTAGGTTATGTAATAAAAGGTATGCCACAGGTCTAATCATCTACACCAGGATTCGCCAACCTTTTTCACCCATGAGCGACATTTAAAAATGAAAAAAAGTTGGGGAGCAACACCTGCATGAAAAATAATCCTGGAGATGCCAAAGAAGGGCCATGATTGGCTAATCAGTAGCCCCTATGTGGAATGTCAGTCTACAGGAGGCTCTGCTTGGCAGGATACCTGGTTTTTATGCAATTAAATCTTACCTCCTAACCAGGAATTCAAAAATAAGCTCCTGTTCTGAGGCCACTGAAAGCAACAAGGGGTTATTGAGCAACATGTTGCTCACAAGCCACTGGTTGGGGATCATTGATCTACAGCAACTAATCAGCAGGTTGCATTTACTGTTTACCTATTAAAAAGCGAGCATCTTGGGTTCACACAAAGGGCTCCCATCTGCTGGTGCTGATCTCTTTTATATATACTGTGTGTTAGTATGCCTACTGAACCTTATATTACTAGTAGGGATACACCAAATCCAGGATTCGGTTCGAGATTTTGGACAGGATTTGGCCTCTTTCAACAGGATTCAGATTCAACCGAATCCTTCTGCCCGGCTTAACCGAATCAGAATTTGCATATGTAAATTATGGGTGGGGAGGGAAATTGTGTGACTTTTTGTCACAAAACAAGGAAGTAAAAATGTTTTCCCCTTTCCACCCCTAATTTGCATATGCAAATTAGGATTTGGATTCGGTTCGTTATTCAGGCCAAATCTTTTGCGAAGGGTCGGGGGCTCAGCTGAATCCAAAATAGTGGATTTGGTGCTTCACTTATTACTAGTAATTACTAGTATGTTAGATGAGCACTCTCTCTTGCCCTCAAATGTATTGCCATGGCCTGATCCACCCTAGACCTGTCAGGAGCACCCGATGACGCTCCGCTCCTCTTCGCTGCTGCTTCCAAGATGCCACCACCTATGACCCATGGCCCAAGACGACTAAATTTTTATATTTAAGGACTTACAGGGTTCCATGCCCGATTGTAGGTTTTGTTTGAAACATTCCTGGGTGCTTGTTAATTCTTGCTATATTAATTCCTGGACTTTTGACCCTGCCTGAACCTCGACTTTGATATTATTCTGCCTGCGTTTTGGACTTTGTTTATGAATTCATATATATTGAACTGCACACCTAAGCTTCCTACTTGGTCCTGACTACTCCCACTGGGAGCCAATAAGCCCCCTGACACTCCTCAAGTATCCCAAAATGTCTCCCATGATCCATGCAAACCTACCCATTCTGCCACACGTTCACCTCTTTTATAACCCACATATCTCATCTTTCTCTCTCCGCTATGGGGCCCCTAATGCCAGTAAATCATGGTTCATAAGGAACAAACTCACCTAGGTAGAAGAAAACCTTGTAGCTAACACCAACATTGCCTCAACAGTAAGTACAGGGCTCCCTTTGCCATGGCACCTGTGATCGCTTTATGTTTCTTAAATGGGCTTGCAATAAATTGTATGTAGAGTACATGCACATATCCTGACAGTGTGTAGGACACATGGTTAGTAGATGGGTTGTGCACTTATAAATTTGTGGATATCACAGGCACAAATATATACGATTCACAAGGCCAGATTCCCGCTACCCGCACTGCTCTAGTGATAGCAGGAGTACCAGACCACCGGAGCAGCGCATCCCCAGTGCTCCTCAGCAAGTGGCTGGACGTCATGCCACCCTAGGTCCGGGCCTATGTAGCCTCATCGCAAATCCGGGCCTGACGATTCGCTAGATCATTGCAAATCTTTTTGTCTCCTGTTTCTGACAGAAAATTCTGTCCACAATTACATTGAAATTCTGGGGAAATTGCTGTATTCTAGGATAAAAAAGAAAGCCAGCTGGGTCAGTATTTTGCACTTTGCCCATGTTAGTAATTGAGCACAATAAGCAAAGTAAGAGAAAAAAAATCCTATAATTGTGGCTTCAGGCGAGGATAAGGGTGTGACCACCAGCTGTTTTAATATTCTAAGGAATCCTTTCTTGCCGCTCCCCCCAGGCACAAAGAACCAACTGGATACATCTGTATTCTTTCTCATTCATTAGATTGTTTCATGGTGCAAATAATGTGATACTGTAATATGAGAGACACATATGCCGTTAAACAGAACTCCCCAGGCATTTATGAAATGCTTATAAAAGCTGCAGTATCACAGATGCCAAATACAGACGTCAAAATGTGTACAGAGTACAGCGTTAGTAGCTCTTTTTGTGGCATGTTCAACATTGTGAGAATTTGTGCAGTATTTGCACCGTATTCAACAGTATGAAAATGTGTGCAGTATTTGTACCATATTCCCTTCCCAGCTATAGTCAGGTGATCCCACTGGTGTCTAATAAAAGGGCAGATTGGGAAATTTACTCTGAAAGCAGCAAGTAAGTTGCGGGTAAAACTTAGTCCCTTTGTAAAATGTTTAACGAAGTAGTGGAATTCTTAATGAATCAGATGAAAATTGAGCGTAGGACTGGCCAGATATGGGATGACTTTGACGTAGTTGGCCAGCTTAAATATATTGCAATATATGGACAAACAATCCCTGTTGTTTAAAGGGTAAGGCATTTTTAGTAGCTGTATGCACTGAATGTCTCAATGTCTTAAATATATTGATAATGGGTTGAGTGCAGAGGACCTCTTGCATTTGTCTATATATATATATATATATATATATATATTCCCTCATGCAAGCAGATAAATTCTGCTTCCACCAAAATATTATCCTTGCCCTGCTCTTCCCTCATCCAATTTCTACTCTACTCATGTCACAACCCAAGGATGGTCATACATGAACCAAGAAAAAGTGCTGACTCAGGCCCACTCCACCCCCCCCTTTCCCATAGTCAGAAGTTTATTGACTTATATATGGGGCTCTCTTCATGGGCTGCCTAAGCAATATCTGTCCAAAATCAGCAATATATTTATCAGGCAGGTTTAAATTACCATTGAACGAAGTCTATAAACAATGATCCCAAATTACTATTTGTCTACATCTGGGTATATAAGGCTTCAGAGGGGTTTTGTGGGCTTGACAATACAAACATACAGATGGCTCCGTCATGGGTCATTTGCATGGAAAAGTCACTAGAAATCATTGTTTCATCAGCAGACACGGCTCCTGACATGATTTGATGAAGACCACAGCAGGTAAAACCTGTTGAGGTCATTTGCTGCTGTGTTGGTGTTCAAAAGTCAGTGGAAAGATGTTAAAAAACTGGTTGCATTGTCAGTTCATCTGTCCATGTGTATTGATGATTAATGTTTGGCTACACTATACCAGGAATTCCCAAACTGTGGTGACAGCCTCAATAGTGGGATCCAAAGCAGTAGGCCACGCTCATTAGGGGCCCAATCTGGAATGCGTATTTGTTATTCACAGTAGGTATGAATCAGTGTGTTGATGCAATCCGCTTATGACAGGTCTCCCTAGGCCTTCATTGGCCAAACAGTTGGACCATCCTGATTTTTACAAGCATGTTGATGGTCAAATTGTGCGAAGATCAAGAAAACAGCCTAATGAGTTGATCTTGTGTTTGCCATGCTTTAGAATATGCAAATATAACTGTCATAAGGACAATTTGTCATAGATTGCTGTTAAATCTCTTTGTGGTAGATGGATGGATAGATGGATTCGATAGGTAGATAGATAGATAGATAATATATTGCTAGGTATTGCTGTTTTTTTAACATCTTTCCACTGACTTTTGAACACCAACACAACAACAAATGAACGCAACAGGTTTAACCTGCTGTGGTCTTCACCAAACCCATTCAGAAGCCAGTTGATGACATAAGAATTTCTAGTGACTTGTCCATGCAAAAGGCCCGTGACTGAGCCATCTGTGTGTTTGCATTGTCAAGCCCACAAAACGCATCTCAAGGTTCATATACAAGGTTCATATACCCAGATGCAGACGAATAGTAACCTTAACTTATCTACCACGCTGGTTTGTTGTGGTTATTCAGAAGATGAAAGGTCTGATCTTCTAACACACACCAACAGTGACATTATCTTGACTTTTTTATTTTTAACTGATTGGGGTCAGTGTTTATATGAAACTCTTTGAAAACTCTTTCAAATAAACTGTCCTCATAACCTAGACTTGGGTCACAAATATCACTCCTTAGACTTGTGACACATGGGCAGATTTGGGGAGATTTAGTCTCATGGCAAATAATCGCCTCTTCTTCTGAGTGACAATCTCCCCTAACTGCCTTCCCGTGTCCTCCCGTCTGCTAAAGCACATGCGACTTGCCTGGGCCCGAGATTGAGATGACGGCAATGGGTTCTGAAGGGTCGGTATTGTGGCCAGATATACTGTAGATCTGGAAGACCCATTGGAAGCCCCCATACATGGGCAGATAAGCTACACAGCAGGGTAGCAGATTCTCCACCTGTGGGGAAATGCAGGCTGAGATTTGCCATTGTCTGGTCCTGACCAAAATTGTCCTGTTCTTCACAGGTCAGTCCTGTTGCAGGGTTACATGGGAGTGATTCACTGCCCCTGGCCGTCTGAGGTGGACTTTCTGTTGCCGCCTCCATGTCTAACGGTTGGAGCTTCGCCATAGGTCAGGGAGGGGGATGCAGTGCTAGGGCAGAGAGCACAATAGTAGGAGGGCTTTTTGCCACCTCTGGAAACTTGTGGGCTGCTGTCTGAAGTAAGTTTCTCAACTTGGCTTATGGCAATAGCGCACCTGGAGTTTGGCCACAGAAGAGTTGAATCAGAATGGTGCATATTTTAAAATCACCCTTATCATGTAGACCAGTGATCCCCAACCAGTAGCTCGTAGGTGATTATTTTTCAATTCCAGGCTTGGAGGCAAGTTATAATTGCATAAAAACTAAGTATAGTGTTTTAGGTTTTTAGTATTGCTTTTTTCTTCTACAAAAATGGGAGTTTTCCACTCAAAGGAGAAGGAATAGCATTTACCCTTTGGGGTGTCAAAAGTTAGGCACCCCCAAGTGACTACTTTTACTTACCTTGTAAATGTAGAAACGGATCTGCACACATCTGCTACTGGGTAGCATAATAAAAGGGGCACATTCCCCGACTGCAAATACTTGTGTGTGCAGATCCGTTTCTACATTTACACGGTTGCTAGGGGACCCGGCCGGGTCAACGGTGAACCAGCACCACAAAGAAGAGGAGTGGAAAGGAGGTGTGCTGTGGAGACACAACATATACTTTTACTTACCTGACACCCTGGGCCGGTGCTCCTATCAGAAGAAAACTGCACCGGCTTTGGGTTCTTCCTTCTTCCTGGGGAGTCAGGTAAGCAAAAGCAGTCACTCCGGGGTGCCTAACTTTTTGCTATTCCTTCTCTTTTAAAAACCTCCACCAGATAAATTTGAGGTTTAATAAATGGGTCCCTAACACTGCGAATATAATGAGATTTATAAAAAGAAATCTGAAGTACAAATGGAAAATGACCCTGCACTAAAAAATACAAATACCTTGCAAACCTTTAAAAATTCAAGTTTTTATGACAATTCCTAGCAAAAAAAAATCCGAAAACCTATAAAAGTCCTAATTGACTTAAATCGGTCCAAAAGGATCAGCAAAGCTCCCACTGACTTCTATAGGACCATTACAACTTTTACCTGGTTTTTGTGGTTTTTACACTTAACAAAAATCTCAAAAAAATTTTAAATTAGAGAACCACACACTTTTGAGATTTGTAGAAAAATTAAAAAATCAGTTGTTAGTAAATTACCCTTTTGGAGCTTTTTTTTTTTTTTTTTTTTTTTAAATCAAAAGCCATGAGATTTGTGGAAAAAAAATCTAAATATTAGTAAATGACCCCCTTGGTGTTAGGTACTGTGGTGGCCTTAGAGGGCCCAGAAGAATACTGGGCTAGACTTTAACAGAAAAAAATACATTTCAGAAGGTAATGAGCCATAAGCTTAATCATACAACAATGCAATTTTTTTTCTCAGCATGAATTAAAAGGAGCATGTTATCCACTTTTAATGGTTGAGATCAAGTGTATAAATTACTGTATTTCTCATTAAGACACACACATTGTAGCAGATTAAAAATAATGAGATTTCTCTACTGCAACTTACAATCAAGAGAGCAGGAGGCCAGCAGTGCAATCTCATAGCTGAGAAAGTAAATGAGTATTGGAAAAGAACAAGAGAATTCAAGTATTGCTGTGAGAAGAGCCACAATTAAATTGTACCTCATTGCCATATATCTGCCAACATCCTAACTGAATGTATTAGCTGCTATTTAAAACAAAGATATCCAGGAAGGACAGATCTGTCACGGCTATCTAAATACAGACAAGTCAGACTTTCCTGTTTCATGTGCTGAGGATTCCCATCTGCTCTGCTGAAAGCTAAGTTGGCTCAGCTGTGGAAACTGTTAGTGATGGGCGAATCTCACCCGTTTCGCTTCGCCGAAAAATTTGCGAATTTCCGGCGAAAACCAGGTAAAAATTCGTCGTTTTTGACGCGCGACGCATCAATCGCGGCGCGTTGCATCGTTTATGACAAAGTGCTGCAATGGGCTGTTTGGTAGCCCCTATGTGGACTATAAGACTACAAGAGGTACTGTTTGGCATTACCATTTTTTGTGCACCCAAATGTGACTCCAAGCCAGGAATTAAAATAACACCTGCTTTGAAGCCAATGGGAGCAACATCCAAGGGGTTGGTGAGTAACATGTTGCTTGGGAGCCACTGGTTGGGGATCACTGCCCTACAAGTCCTAGAGTCTATAGCAGTGGTCCCCAAGCAGTGGCTTGTGAGCAACATGTTGCTCTCCAACACCTTGAATGTTGTTCCCCATGGCCTAAAAGCAGGTGCATATTTTTTAATCACTGGCTTGGTTGCATCAAAACAGGTGCACCACCAATATGTACCTCTTGTAGACTGACAGTCCTTATAGGGGCTATCAAATGGCAAATCACAGCCTTTATTCAGCACCCCAGGGACATTTTTCATGCTTGTGTTGCTGCCCAATTCCTTTTAAATGTGAATGTTAATAAAAGAAGGTTAGGGACCCCTGGCCTATAGAGTTCTGTTGGACTCTCATCCATCTGTATTTTCTAGCTTGTCTGTCTGATTAGCAATTTTCTGGCCAGATATGACTTGGACAGGCCATTGGAAAGGCCTCATACATGGGCCATGGCAGTGTTTATCGGAGGTTGCATGACCAACTTTAATGTTATATCTCCTCCATTGTGGGAGACAAAGCAACCTAGGACCTTACAGAACGGTAATATGTAGTGATGGGCGAATCTGGCGCATTTCGCAAAATGCAGCCACGTCTCATTTTGGAAGCAGATGTCTATTTTTTTTTATTGCAAGCAATGGCTGCCAACATCCCAAAATGGGCGCCCGCGTCCAAAACGAGATGTGGGCAAATTTTCGACCGGGTGAAATTTTTTTGGCATTTTGCAAATCGCGGGAATTTGCTACAAATTCGCCCATCACTGGTAATATGTAAAATATTTAGTATATAAATATCTTATGAAAACCAAAATGACAGAACAGTATGTTTTTGTAGCTTCAAGAGTCTTGGCTGTGTCCTCTTCCTGAAAGCTACAAGAAAGATAATGGTAAATTCACTCTCTGAGACGTTCAAGTGAGAGTCCCTAAAGAAATGCACTTTGCTAAAGTTCAGGCTCTTATTATTATAGTCTGCCGTTCTGTTTTCCTTGGTTTGTGAAGAACAGTGAAAGTTCCATTCATCTATGTGGGACAGTGTATTCCCCTCCTTTGTCTACCAATTGTTTGTTGTTCCCAGCATGTTTCTCCTTGTCTCTCCAGTAAAATCTGTTGCATTCTACTTATCTGTCATGCATTCTGCTCTATCACTGGAACAAGTTATTCCACTCTCGAGGGCTTCTCTTGCCTTGCTAACCTGTCATAACAAACAATTAGAGGGAACTGAAAACCTGCACTAAATGCATTGACAAACTCTTCTTCTATTCATGTAGGATCCATTAGCCCCATGCACTGGGTGGTGCGAACGTAGCTCTCTAAACTCGCTTCACTCTCTAAACAAAACTATTATGTTCTGTAATGCTGGGTAAGATAAGATAAACTGACATTTTGACCGAGCGACAGGGTTTATACTAGATTTGCAAGGCAATTTATTTTGATAGTAAACTTAAGGGTTCTGTGAAAAGAAGGCTCTGCTAAGCTAGTTAGACTTGTTGTTGGATACAGAAGGGCTGAATGTGTTATTGTAGTCAGAATAATGTTTAGTTAACTCTTTGTAGTGATTTGGCTGATGCTAATGTCTCTGTGCTGAATAATGTAGTTGTACATGTGCACTGCAGGGGGTTATAACCATTCTTTCCCTGTTACCCACTGGTTTTTCTATCGGTTTCTATCATAGGGCCCTCCTGCTACAGGCTTATGGATCCGATACAATTCTCACAAGAGATTTTCATAGCCCAAGTGATCCTTAGAATTATTTTTATGACATCAGTAAAGGCTGGCACACACTCCTCTAGAGTCTTTATTATCAGCTGCACCCCATGTTTCTGCGGTTTCTGTTATCACTGTTAATTTGCTATGCCGTTGTCTTCCCTCCATTGCTTCATTCTGTTCCATCCTATTTGTTCCAACAAATTCATTCTGTTCCAACTATTTGAGCCAGATATATTCAACCTGCACCCTCAAGCTGTAGGGTCTTTGAATAGTTTCCCTATGTTCAATAAACTCGTACAGGGTTCACTTCTGCCCTGTGGTTGAGAGGTGTTCTCAAAGACCCTAGTGTATTTCCTGGTTCCCTAATCTATAAAAGAGGAGGGAATCTATAGTTCTTCCTCTTTGGACTCAAGCCGGGATAGCAGGTGGAGATGTAGGGCCCTAGATAAAGGGAGACCAGTATTGGAGAAGGATGTTCAGAGAAATTTAAGAAGTCAGGGAGCCCATGATTGACAATTAGATAGTCATAGACTATATCCATTCATAGCACATTCCAGGAGTGTGAGTCAGTCACGGTTAGTCAGCAAGAACAATTTTGTGCTCCATCAAGTAGAAGTACAGTGGAGTTAGTATACCCTAGACAACACTCACCTAGTGAGGCCAGGCTCCCTGGAAATAATCCACTGAAGGTATCCGGATGCAATACCTGTTGTTAAGACTAAACCTCCATGGTAATTTATATCTTAACGTACTTTAAGTACATAGATTCTACCTGTTACTCTTTAATCAACTGAATTTAGTTACATCAGTGTTCATACAAGGAAGTGCCTCTTGTTTTTTATTTGGATGTAGCATACATCTATAGTTTGCCGTTAAAGGGGCTGTTTACCTTTAAATTAACTCTTCGCATGATGTACAGAGTGATATTCTGATATTATTTGCAATAGGTTTGCATTTTTTATTATTTGTGATTTTTGACTTTTTTAGCTTTATTTTCAGCAGCTGTCCAGTGCAATTTCAGCAAAAACAAAAAAATACCCTAGCAACCATGCCTTGATTGGAACAAGAGACTGGAAAATGAATAGGAGAGACCTGAATAGTAAGATGAGTAATACAAAGTAGCAATACCAATTAATGTATAACCTTACAGAACATTTGTTTTTAATGGTGCGTCAGTGACCCCATTTGAAAGCTGGAAAGAGTCATAAGAAGAAGGCAAATAATTCAAAGACAATATAAAAGAAAACGAAGCAGCAGTGTGCTGAATGGAAAAGACATTGCCCAAGTAGCAGTGGTTGCTCACTGTGTACATTTCATTGATGCATTACACTCCTTCTAGATGCCTAAGTCATACCCAAGAAACACATTTTCTTTGTCACTTTCTACATAATTACATTTATATAAAACAGGTATGGGATTCGTTATCCTGAAACCCATTATGCAAAAAGCTCTGAAATAGGGAAAACTTGTCTCCCATAGACTCCATTTTAACCAAATAATCCAAATTTTTTAAAATGATTTCCTTTTTCGCTGTAATAATAAAACAGAACATTGTACTTGATCCCAACTAATATATAATTAATCCTTATTGGAAGCAACACCAGCCTATTGGGGTCATTTAATGTTTACATGATATTTTAGTCGACTTAAGATATGAAGATCCAAATGGAAAAATCCATTATCCGGAAAATAATAATATAATTATACCGTTCTTGCATATTGTATTTATCAGATCTAACTAGAGTTGGAAAGGAATACCATGTCAATGAACTGGTTACTTCTAAGGTTTTAGTTAGTGATAACTTGTATTTCACAACAGCCAAACAAAAGACAAACACAGGAAATTCCATTGGAAAAGTTTGTATAGTAGAGTTGACTAAAATTCAAAAATCAAATTGCAAATGAAGCACTGGAACTTCTTCCATTAAATATACTTTCTAAAGTTTGATATGTATTTACATTTTACTTGAGGCTGACTAATATTTAATGTCTCAGTGTATTTACGTTACCCTGGCAAGGCTGAATATGTCATGATATAATTACCTTTCTCTGGAACGGGGAAAAGTAAACATAATTGATTGCAATTTATATCAGACATGATAATGAGCAATAGTTGCCTCCTTGTAGTTAAATTAATATTTTTAAATGAAATCGAAATGCCAAAAACAAATGCAAAAAAACCAATAAGGTATTATGCAATTGCTTTGAATACCGTCCACAAAAGTGCCTACCGTGCCATTACGGGCAATGGAAACAGACCGATATCTGTGTGATTTTTCCTCCAGGAACTTTCTTGAGAGACAGTCATAGCTTGGGATGCTAACTGCTCCTCTCACCTTTTAAAGGGGTTGTTCGCCTTTACATTAACTTGTAGAATGAGGTAGAGAGTGATATTCTGACACAATGTGCAATTCATTTTCATTAGTTATTTGTGGTTTTTGAGTTTTTTAGCTTTTTATTCAGCTGCTCTCCAGCTTGCCATTTCATCAATCTGGTTGCTAGGGACCACATTATCATAAAAACCATGCATTGATTTGAATAAGACACTGGAATATGAATAGGAGAGGTTCCATATAGAAAGATGAGCCATAAAAATACATTTGTAGCCTTACAGAGCATGTGCTTTTATAGATGGGATCAGTGACCCCCATTTGAAAACTGGAAAAAGTCAAAAGAAGGCAAATAATTAAAAAATTATATAAAAAAAAAGTTGCTTGGAATTATCCATTCTATAACATACTAAAAATAAACTTAAATGTGATCTACTCCTTTAAGTCATTTCAAGTAATTGTAATTCAAAGTGAAAAGGGGGTCACTTTGAATGTTTTGTCTCTTACCCACAGTGCTTGAAATTGTCATGTGTACCATTGCCATTATCGTCATTTTGTCTCTATTTTGGGTTATGTTTCTGTTTGGACCAGGGCCGCCATTAGAAATCATGGGGCCCCGTACAACAAAATTTTCAGGGACTCCTGGGCCCCTCTCACCCAAGCCCCACCCTGACCCCGCCCTGACCCCACCCACTCCACATAAAAGTTAAAAGACCTCAGCGCTAAAAAAGTAAACTCCCCCCCACACATATTGATGGTCAGGGCTCTCTTATAAGTTAAAAAAAACATTGGCCCCAGGGCCCCCAATAAAAGTTTTTTTTTTAAAAGTATTGGTGCCAGGGCCCCTCTTACAAGTTGAAAAAAATTGGGGCCCTAAAAAATATTTTGTAAAAAAAACATTGGCACCAGGGCCCCCTTACAAGGGGCCTATAGATTATTAAAATAAAACATTGGTGACAAGGGGATTTAAAAAAAAAAAAAACCACATTGGTGTCGGTAGAATTGAACTCATGGCTTCAGGACTTCAGTATCGGCTCCTTTCGTGACATCGGGTATTTCCGCCGCTTCAGGACTTCAGTGTCGGCTCCTTTGTGACTTTGGGTCTTTCCGCCTCTACAGGACTTCGACTGTTTGGCACTTCCGCATTCTGCTGGGACAACAGAAAGGAAGACAGCATTACTTCAGCGATCGTAAGGTGGGCCCGGCTCTTCAAAAAGTGCAGCACTGCCAGGCCCCCCTTCAGGCCCAGGCCCTGGACACCTTTCCCCCCTGATGGTGGCCCTGGTCTGGACCATCACAACGTAGACAGGTTGCTTCAGTTCTCTGTTGCTATCTAAAAAAGTTCTGCACCCCCCTGCCTCCCCAAATTTAACAGTTTTCCATGTTTGTCTCCCCAAATCCAAAGCAGAGCAGCACAGTTGAAGGTCACCATGTTTAGCTACATCATTTGGAATCAATGCAAATCAAGCTAGAAACAGCAGCAGCCAAAATAGGGGCCAGCAACCCTGTATGTAGGGAGGTGAACTCAGCAAAAAGTAGGGGAGGTGAGTGGAAGGTTAGCGCGTAAACCTGGAATCCTCTGCACCAAAACAAATAAGGTTACTTTAAAAGATAACTTCTTCCACTGCAAAAACTCAACTGGTTTAAAGAAAGTTCAACTAAAAGAAAATTCCAGATATGTATCATTGTTTGTGAGTTTGTGTTTGTGCATGTGATGGGCAGAGTCAATGATTTACCTTTCCTTCATTTCGGACGTTTGCAGAAGTCAGTGACCTCAGCCCACTACCCAGAGAAAGTAGGCTTCCTGCCAGAAAAGTCAATTATTCCCAGTGGCCAATACCTCCCATTCTCACTACAGGGATAGAAATTAGCAGCAGACAGGATTTTCAGACCAAAGTGCCAACAATCATATTAGTTTTCTCTTACTCAAAATGGTCTGGAAATTTAGTTTTTTTCTACCAAATCACTTTAGGGTGAGTTTATTTTAGGGATGCATGAATTGGCCCAACCCCAAATCCTTTGTGAAAGTGTATTTTAACCAAATCTGAAACCTTTTTTACTTCCTTGTTTTTGTGACAAAAAGTCATGTGATTTTAAGGATTGGGATTTGGTTCAACCAGGCATGTTATTTCAGATGACTTGCTGAAAAAGGCCAATTCCTGGCGGAATACCGAACCAAATTCTGGATTCATTGCATCCTTAGAATGCACTTTTAGTGTGATTTCCCAACTATCTTTTAAAACAAGTTACGCAGGTTCAACGCAAAGGGCAGGCAGAAAACACAGGTTCAGGCTTTGTTCTATCTTCTGTATGATTTAATCAGTAAATATGCCTTGGGCCCAAAAATTCAAATATTGAATTTACAATGAACAATCCAAGGTGTCCCTGACTCCATTGTTGCACATAATATTTTCATGATGCCAGTATCATAAAGATTTAAAAAAGCTCCGAAGCTAAATAATTGATATTATTCACCGAATGTGTTCATGAAGGAAAATCAATGTTGTAGCCCTCATCCGCTGATAGATAGAAAGGATCCCAGAACAGGTAAAACTGGCCGGGCAGATATAAGATTTCATAGATATCAAAGGACTGTATGGTGCAGTAAAGGGACTACTCTACTTTTGTACAAATCTCTGCCCTTTTCTATTTCCAATTTTTGTTCTGCACTGCAGAATCTGCAGCTTTCATGTATAGAATTTCAATGGCTAGTGTTCCAGTCCTCAGGCCCGGATTTGTGGAGAGGCCACCTAGGCCCAGGACTAGGGTGTCAGGATCTTAGGGGGCGGAATGTTGTCCAACGACACCCACATTGGTTTAGAAATGCATATTTCCCATGTGCCAATTCCAATTGCTCAGTGGCAATTATGACACTTTGAACAAATAAAAGGGAGGGGACAGGGGGGACAAACAACAGCGGACCTAGGGGCGCCAGCTATCTAAATCCGGCCCTGCCAGTCCTAGCAACTAATGGATCAACAGAGAATGTAAAATTGTACTTGGTTCATTATTGAGGGTACACTCTTCCAGCAATTAGATGTAGACAGTGCTAAAAGCAATACATTTCATATAAATCTATTCACAAATAAGAAACTGCTGATGGAAATTGTCCCTTGCTAGCACCCACCTGGATATCCAGGTACAGGTGTGGGGTCCATTATCCGGAAACCTGTTATCCAGAATGCTCCAAATTTCGAGAAAGGCCAGCTGTCATAGACTCTGTTTTATTCTAATAATCCACATTTTTTTTTAAATATTTTTTTTCTGTAATAATAAAATAGTACCTTGTACTTTATGCCAAGTAAGATGTACTTAATTATTATTGGAAGCAAAAACAAGCCTATTGGGTTTATTTAATTTTTACATGATTTTCTAGTAGACTTAAGGTATTGAGATCCAAACTATGGAAATATCTGTTATCTGGAAAACCCCAGGTCTTAAGCATTTTGGATAACAGGTCCCATACCTGTACTCTGACAGACCAGACACCATGAATTAGAGGCTTCTATAAAATGATATGCATATATGGTGGGACAGGGTAGGGTTTGAAACTGAGGGTGTTGGTCATGGCAGAAGTCTGGTTTCAAGACCATTTGCTTTGGCTGTTACCTCTCAGCACTCTTTTCATGCAGATTCTGCATACCCTGTTGCAAATGTGATATATGCATGCTTAACATAGCTGTGAAGATAGGAAAGCATGTTCTTCACTGCCAAGAGATTGCTATAATTGGGCTCAGCTACATGGTTCCATCAAAATCAGAAGGAAATGTATAGGTGTAGAATAATAAAGAATAAAGGAAGCTTAGCCTCCCCCCCAAAAAAGGCTAACTGCTATTTAATCAAATCTAATTGTGTGTTTTCCAATGAAAATAGTTCTATTGGCAGTCTCCCCAAAAATGTCAGCCTCTTCCCCTACAGAAAAGAAGTAGAAGTGGTTATTGGCACAGGCTGCAAGAAGCAGAGATAGTGTTCCAGAGGGGGCATCTGTGCCATTTTACACTGTGCTTATCCATAATGGTAAAAGAAGGCAACTATTCATTCATTTTTGTCTCCGCACCCCATGGACCAATACGTTTAAAGAAAATTGCAGCCTTGATGGCAAGTATTGTTGTGCTTTCAGTCAAAGAATTATTATTATAAGGTAATTCCCTAAGGAGTCATTCACAATTCTGTTAGGCCTGAGCATTTCATGCATAATGTTGTAAGAATGCCCCTAACAGAAATGGACTCTTTATGACACTGAAATACTTCACTTCACCTGCTAAGCACTGACCAGTCTGCCCAGGTAAAATATGTAGCAAGGGTTGTTCTGCTATTCCCTCTTGCTACACTTATGTAGGGTACTGCTGGAAATGCATGGGACAGGTTTATGACCTCCCACAAATTGGATGATCAAAATACACTGATCTGCACTCAGAGGAAGCGTAGGCCAAGCCTTTTTGGACCAAAGCCCAATCAGATCATCAGTTGGCTGTTTTCCATTTTGCCTGATTAATATCAATGTATTGCAAGAGAGATACGTAAAGCAAATCTATCATTTTAGAATGAAAATTATTGGATTGACAAAAAACTGTGTTCTGTTTCTAACATTATTGTGTAATCGGTTTTCTCATCCATACATCTGAACCACTGGGCTGTGCAAATCTGGCCACACATGGGATGGGCAAACTGACCAAATGTGGCTATTCAGTCTGCAAGCCAATAGACACACAAAAAAGTGAGCCAGTGGAGCAAAAGGTACTAAATTGGTTGACTACTATAGTTTGTGCTGATTTGGTCTGGGACACCTGGGCCCCACCATTGGATCTGACCCCAAGAGCAACCCCACATACCCATTCATTCTCTGTTGGCTGCTGTGAAAAGCTGCACTGCCTCTAACATTGGGAGGGTCTGTCAAGACAGGCTGTCGGTGCCAAAGGGGGATTTTCTTTTCTTTTTTTCCCTGTATCCCAGTAAACCAGTCTGACCCTGATTCTACGTGTGGCTCTTTTACCCATAACTGCTCTACACTGGACTTGGAGAAAAGGTGACAAGTTTCCATGGGGTCTTATCCTAAGCTCTGCTGACCAGAGTCCTCTTTGCCTCCTGCATCGGTCAGAATTTGTATATAATTTGCATTCTTGATGCTCACTTCTATTGCATAGTGCACTTATGATCATTAATCTGTGACTAAGCTTCTTTTTTTGTTTGTTTGTTTTCTAATAAATGCAGAGAATTCATTACTGATGTCAGGTAATGTGTATCAGTTACTATTTTTTGTTTGTATAGATATTTTTTCCTGCAACCCCCTTGTGTCTTTCTATTGATATTATTATTTCTATAGCACCAACATATTCCGTAGCTCTTTATTGACATATATACACATTTTCTTATTATGGGACTTGGAGACCATCAGTTTGTTTATGTATGATATGAAAATAATTGTACAGAAATTAAGTATGACAAACTTTTTAATCTATAGCAATATTTATTGCTCTGGAAGTTTGCAAAGAGCAACGTTTAAAAATACATGAGATACATTGCTTCCAGGATATTTTTAGAGGAGCAACCAACATGCAGAAGAAAACTTCTTAAATGATTTTTAAAGCATGGAAATGCTGCTCTATACAGTGTGTATAGAACAATAAACTTTGTATTGGTATAAGAAGTTAAAACATTAATAGCAGCTGTTGGATGGTCATTGTTGCTTCAAATAAAGTCGCCAATAATTAATTACTTCTTTAATTGCCTATACCCTTGTAAAATAAAAAATCAAATGAGTCAGTTATGCGATCTGTAGAGGAATAACTGGTTTTACAAGAAGAACAAGCTACCCAAGGCCATTCAATATACAAGCCCTCCCTTTTGTTCTTGGGAAATCAGCTAAATGAAACAATGCATTGCTGATCTGCAGATTCCCTGAAGAATGTAACACAAGCTGCAGGGCAGGTTTAATAGATTAGAATAGAAGTCATTCTATAGCTACTTGCATATATTCTGCATCATTTTATCAGCTGAAAGAAGAGTAATTATCTATAAATCCATGGAATTATTGCCTTATTATGTAAGTACTGCCCTACAGAGAAGACCAGTTTGGGGAAGCTATTGCTTAACATCAGCCCCTAGCACCTAGTCTGCCAAAGTTAGAGATGCAAAATGAAAAAGATACACATCTGAAGGGGTAAGTGCAAAATTTTCTAGATTACAATTAACAGCATTCCATTTGTAGCCAGCAGTGTATAGGGGCCCATGAATGAGGAACAGAGCACCACATATCCCAGCCATACTCTAGAAGACAATACAAGTTCTTCTACAACCTTGTTTCTTAACCATGGGTGCCAGGGTCAGACTGGGCCAGTGGGATACTGGGAAGTGGGCGCCATCATCCCACACCCCGCAACTGCCACAGCCACCCCTTCTTCCAAACCTCACACCAAATGAAAGGGGATGTTCAGCAGGGGGTCCATGGGGTGGCAGGGGGTTTCGGGGTCCCTCATGTGGCACGCCCCAGTGGGCGGAGACCCCCAGTCTGTGCTGATGGGTCCTCAGATGTTGCTACAATTAACAGCATTCCTTAAATGTTGATAGATACTAGGAGCTGTAGCCCATAATCATCTAGGGATCCAATATTAAGGATCAGGGCACTACAATAAACCAAGAATAGCAAATGAAAGCCACACCACCCAGCCAATGCCTGCCCAATGCAGTTGAAATCGGAAAGGTATTCTTAAAATGTGACCAAATATCAGAGACATGCAAACCAAAAGTCAATCGACTGGGTAACCAACATCAGGACAACAGGGTAACCAACATCAGAACATCAAGGACAGTTTATTAAATATAATGAGGCTCAAAAATAAACTGTAACGTGTGTCATGTTACACAATATTACTATAAACATGTTCACACATTATATAATTCCTTTGATATAATATTGCCAGGATAATTAGAATTCTGGGGCTTACAAGTTACCATGTATTGACATTAAATCATTTCTAAAGAATTTCAATAGTTTGAATAAGTGAAGAACTATTTGAGTTTTGTGTGTGTTGATCCCTGGTAAATTACATAACACGGCCAAGGGCCACACAATGAGATGAGGGGGCAATGACTGAAGGCTTGGCCTTGTGCATACTTGGTAACAAAATTCTCACAGAAACTATACTGGAGTAATTCATTGCTTCCCAGGAGTCTTTAGGTTTTCATGGCCCACCAGCGTCAGCTAAATGATCAGAAATAAAAAGGCTTTGACCTGTAAATTTCCTGAAGGCAAATAAGGGCACCCTGACTTCAGCCTTAAATGGTTCCCATCACAGATCAGGGATCATAAAGGACTTTGCAGGTCACTGACCCCGAGGCATATAAAAGCAGACAAAGAAACCTACTGCTGATTTTGCCATTGTGTCTTATTTGAGGAGTAAAATAGAAGCTAATTCAATATCTAGGTTACAACTGCAGCAGAAGAAATAAAGAAATCTAGCTCCGATATCTATATATATATATATATATATTTCCTATTTGCTCAGTGATGATTTATATATATATATATATATATATATATATATATAAAGCATCACTGAGCAAATATGAGTGCAAACAAATGTATGGGCTGATGTGGTCTTGAAATAAATTACTATATATAATCATATATATAATCATATATATAAATGAGTTGGTATTCTGTGTACTCAGGTCAGATCTAGCTGCAGAACCTATTTTCATACTAAAATCTGTGTAAGGGCTTGTTTACATTGGCAAGTGCAGTTGCGGTTCCTGCAATCTCCCTGCAGTCAGTTGCATGTAAAACCACATTCATTAAAGGTGATTGCATCAAAATGCAATGCTTGCAGTTTTTTATAGTTGCACTCGGCACTGCCCA
Source organism: Xenopus borealis (assembly GCA_024363595.1). NCBI lineage: Eukaryota > Metazoa > Chordata > Amphibia > Anura > Pipidae > Xenopus > Xenopus borealis. The sequence goes on from CM044431.1 coordinate 203,223,008, forward strand.
TTTGTTATTGAGCATTGTTGTGTCTATTGATCAAGGCAACACTGGGGCTAACACCATCTCCTGACAAAGCAGTAGCTTCAGGGTTCCCTTCAAGGGTCCCACACTAGAATCCTGCATGGGTCCATTTTTTTCGACCTGTACCCGACCCATACCTGCAACCTGCAATCTGCACCAGACACCCGAGACCCGCATTCTTACCGGCCTGGACCCACTACCTGACCCCGACCTGCAAGTACCTTAACCACAACCCAAACCCGCGACCCACTGACCATCCAGAAACAGGAAGTGCTGTCATGCTGCCAATCAATAATCAGGAAGTGCTGTCGTAAACGAAAGTGACATCATCGGAAGTAGGCGTGACCAGAAATCAGTTCTATTGAAATAGACCAGGTCTATTGAAAAGACCCGCAAACCCGCAGAACCGCCGACCCGGTTTCTGCGGGTAACCCGCGGGTACCCGACTCGCTGCAGGACTCTATCCCACGCAGCAATCTAGACTCCTACAATGACACAAAAAGATTGGCATAGTGTAAGCTTTAACTTATGTGCAGGCTCAGTTTTAGGGCCTGGCAAATAGTTCGGCCTTCCAGACTCAAAGAAACTATCCTTTGTAGTCCAAATAACAAATGGTATACAGTAAAATATGCTCTAGTATAAATGTAGTACAATATTACCTATATAGGGGTATCTAATGTCCAGAGCCTGCCCTCTAGCTGTTGTTAAAATATAATTCATAGGGATAGATTCACTAAAGGACGAAGGGGCTAACGCTAGAGACAATTTGCCAGCATTACCATCTGCAGGGACATCGCCTATTCACTAAGAGGCACAGGCCCCAATTCGCTAGCGAAAGAGACCGGCGCTAGCGTTCATTCACACTCTATCGACAGGCAACTTTTCACCCTGTAGAAAGGTTGTTACTTATGCTCGCCCTGCGAAAAGTCGCCTGCATGCAGTGCCCCGGACGACACTTCACATATTAGTGAATTGGCATATTTGTAGCACATTTACACCTGGCGAAGTGGTGTGAGGTGTGTGAAGCTGATGCTGGCGAAAATAGTGTTCAGCTTTCTAATGATGCTGGGGGGGGGGTTGCAATTTGACAACACGAGGCTGCATTTTAGATATAATGAAAAACTATCCAGTAAATTTTCCCTGGCACGTGTACTGACAAAAGAAACACATTTAGATTTTAATTTACTTTAAAAAAAACACCTATTGCTATGTGAATGAGTGCTTGGTTGTTGTTTTATTGTCAGAGCAGACATTTGCCCGCAGTGACCTACTAAAATATGTGCATTTAACTGCATATTAGAAGCTGGCAAAGCCTAATTACACGCTATTAAGTTGTCAGCATTAAACTTTTTTTGTCGTGTATAGACTGCTTCAGGTCACAGATTGCTCTGGTCATTAGCGCAGGCTTAACCAGTTCTAAAGTTCTCCTGCCATTGTAGGCAATGATTTGTAACTCTGCCATTTACATAAGACTTGTCTGCCCGGCGCATGGCTCTGCTTGTCCAGTGGCGTTTCTTTGTATTACTCAATTCAAGATAAAAAGGTTACAATCCTGGGAAACTAGAAACATTCTGAAGCTAAAAAGGGTGTAAGATGAAATGCAGAGGAATTAGATTTATAAACTAGTCTAAAAGACTAAACTTACAAACGCTCAACACTCAACGCTCAACGCTCAAACTACAACAAATGTCATGAGATTATAATATATCTGAATAAAACAAGTACTAACAGAAAATTACACTGACTGCGTTCAGAGGCACTCCACCAATGAGGCGATTAACTTGCGTCAGGCGGCAGCGCCAGATAGGTTTCCAGGCTCCTGGTGTCTTTAAGAGCCATATTTCCATTTTTTACACCAGAAATTTGCCTTTACTAGAGCAAGAGAGCGCACAAGCGTTGCTGCTCCCCTCCAGAAAGGTAAGTGGGCGAGGGGGTGTGGCATTACAGGAGCCACCTCAGAAATGGCGGCTGAGTGCACTTAAAAATACGAATACAGGTATGGGACCTAATATCCAGATTGCTTGGCATCTGGGGCTTTCCAGATAACGGTTATACTTATACTTATACCTGAAGACTACTGGAAAATCATGTAAACATTAAATAAACCCAATAGGCTGATTTTGTTTCCAATAAGGATTAATTATATCTTAGTTTGGATCAAGTACAAGGTGCTGTTTTATTATTACAGAGAAAAAGGAAATCGTTTTTTAAAATTTGGATTATTTGATTATAATGGAGTCTATGGGAGTGCCTTTCTGTAATTTGGAACTCTCTGGATAACGGGTTACCGGATAACGGATCACATACCTGTGCCTCTAAGGGCAGGGGCACACAGGCAGATTCGAGGAGATTTCGAGGTTGCCTGGTGACTCTTCTTCTGGGAAACAATCTCCCCGAACTGCCTTCCACCTGCTAAAATGAAAATCGCCTGCTGCAATGCACTCACGTCGCTTGAAGTTGCCCCACGAAGAAACTTCGGGTGACTTTGGAAATCGAAGTGACATGAGTGCCATTGCACTGGCGTTTTCTCATTATAGCAGGGGGAAGGCAGTTCAGGGAGATTGTCACCCAGAAGTCGCACCAGGCGACTAAATCTCCCCGAATCTGCCCGTCGGCCACAAGCCTAAAAGTCTGAATTGATTTAAAACAGTCCAAATATTCAGCACAAGTCCCGGGGGTCATTTATCAACACTGGGCAAATTTGCCCATGGGCAGTAACCCATAGCAACCAATCCAATTGCTGCATTCATTGTTCTACTTGCAGCTGGCTTCAAAAAGCTAATCACTGATTGGTTGCTATAGGTTACTGCCCATGGACAAATTTGCCCAGTGTTCATAAATGAGCCCCAAGTAGGACCTTGACGACTTTAACCTGGCAAAGTTTTGTTTTAGAGGCTTTCATTGCTCTTGGATCTCAAATTTGCAGAGCTTTATTTAAAAGAAAATTAGAAAAAGCACAATTTTTAGACATTTGTGGAAACAAATTTGATGGTTTTTTGATGGTCCCCATTGCTTTTGTGAAACCAGAAGAATCCTGATAGACAAGACTAGTACATTTCTGTAAAAGAGGAGTCTAGTGACTTTTTAGCATTATTTGATCATGTCAAGCATTCTAATATTTGTTTATTAGAACAGGTCAATTATCAGTGTTCACCTTTAAATGGGTGGTTCAACTATATGTAAACTTTTAGTATGTAAAAGAATGGCCAGTTCTAAGCAACTTTTCAATTGGTCTTCATTAATTAATTTTATATAGTTTTTAAATTATTTTCCATTGGTTTTCATTAATTATTTGTTTTTAAACAAATTATGTGCCTTTTTCTTCTGATGGCTCTCAAATGGGAGTCGCTGACCCACATCTAAAAAACAAATGCCCTATACGGCTACCAATTTATTGTTATTGCTTCTTTTTATTGCTCAGCTTTCTATTCAGGCCTCTCCTATTCATATTCCAGTCTCTTATTCAAATTAATGCATGGTTGCTAGGGTAATTTGGACCCTAGCAACCACACTGGCGACATTGCAAACTGAAGAGCTGCTGAATAAAAAGCTAAATAACTCAAAAACCACAAATAACAAAAAATGAAAACCAATTGCAAAATGTCTCCGAAAAGCACTCTCTACATCATACTAACCGTTAATGCAAAGGTGAACAACGCCTTTAAGAATGGCCAATTCTAAGCAACTTTTCAATTGGTTTTCATTATTTAATTTTTATATTTTTTTTAATTGATTTGCCTTTTTCTTCTGCCTCTTTCCAGCTTTCAAATGGGGATCACTGACCCCATCTAAAAAAGCTATGTAAAGCTACATATTAATTGTTATTGCTATATTCAATTACTCATATTTCTAGTCAGTCCCTCTCCTATTCATATTCCAGTCACCTGTTAAAATCATTGCATGGTTGCTAGGGCAATTTGGACCCTAGAAACCAGATTGCTGAAAGAGCAAACTGGAGAGCTGCTGAATAAAAAGCGAAATAACTCAAAAACCACAAATAATAAAAAATGAAAACAAATTGTCTCAGAATATCACTACATTATATACTAAAAGTGAACTCAAAAGTGTTCAGCCTGTGTATGGCCAGCTTAATCATCTTTATTTTCTGCAAAGGCACTTGCTTCAAAACCCTTTTTCAATTCAGTTTTATTTCAGTGGACTTCTGCACTTATGTTAAGCAATTCAATACATAATCAGCATTACTCCCTGCTATGTATAGTCACATTCTTGGGTGCAGCAAAACTGGGCAGACCTCCTGTTTTGCATAACCTCTGACATTCCATCATTCATGTGACATTGTGATGAATAGAGGCTATTGGACCATGCACATTGCTGACAACAATCCAACATTGAATGTTCTCTAAGATAAAGGGTCCTAACTGTTTAGTCTGATCTCTACATTAGATTTCCAGGTCAGGTTAGTAAACATGAAAACCTTGATGTAACAAAATGTTTAAATATGACCAATTTACTTATAATTCCAAAATAGAAACAAACGGTTATCCATGGAGGTAAATAACAGGAATACTGTAACTTTATCGGCATAAAACATACATAATACAGAGTAAGGCACTTATTAGCTACATTTCAGTTAAGAAAGATGTGGCATTCCAAGCATTCTGGGGTCTAAAAGGTTTTGGGAGTCTGGCATGTACACTTCAAGAGTAACTGGAATAGCTTAATCTCACTCAACTTGTGCTGTGAAAAGTAATTCTTGTTTGTTTTTTTGGAAAAACCCAATAAAAATGTTAAAAAAAAAAAAAGAGTAACTGGAAAACAGACTGAGAAAATAAAATTTCATTTTAACAGCTAAGAATATCCTGTTGGACCTTGTATTGTTTTCACTAGGGGAGTTTTTGGAAATGGATAATGTAATAAAAAGTAAAACTTTTGCTCCAAGTCTCATAACCCATATAGTCAAATGTATGTTTTTCTTGTTTGTTTGCTGTAGATTTCTAGGTTACTGCAAATTCCAGTTGTTGTGAGTTGCTGACAAGGGCTAGTCCACACGGGAAGATTCAGGGAGATTTTCCACCTGGAGACTAATCGCCACTTCTTTGGGGCGACTAATGTCTACCGTCCGCTGAAATGTGAAGTCGCTAAATTTTCAGCGCAGCCTGTGAATAGGGGCAGGGACTTTACATTTCAGCGGGCGCAAGACACAGGCAAGCAATTCAGGGAGATTAATCAACCCAAAGAAGCGGCAATTAGTCGCCAGGCGACAAAACTCCCTGAATCTTGCCGTGTGGACTAGCCCGAAGGCTTTCCCTCGTATGGAGGCTCCAGCATTCCTAGATTGCCAGGGCCTTGTCTTTTCTAACTCTAGGATACCTTCTTTAGTGTTTATATATCATTAACTATTTTAGATACCAAGGCTTTTCTGAAACAGCTGGGGCCAATGGAAACATTCAACATTGTCCATATTTAAGTTCTTTCTTGATTTCCTGAGATGCTGGAAAAGGCATATTTTTATTCACCAACATAAAAGGCGCAGATGTGACTGAATCAACTTTGTCCACGTAACATTTTTGTGTTGGAAAAGGCCAAAATATTAAAATAATTATCACTAAACTTGCAAGAAGAAAGAGCTTGTGACTATAAAGAGGAAGAATGTACGCAAGTAATTGGTTGCACATGCTCGTAATACCAAATGCACAGCTAGAAAATTAGCTGTTGCCTATAGACTGGCAATGTGTAGGCTCTACTGGAATGTCTAATAGCTAAAAGGGGAACAAATGAACATGTGTTTCACAGGTTAAAAGGAAGGTTGTAGTGAGAAAGAAGGGACATAATGGAAATAGTCTCCAGGGCCAACGAGACTCTTCAAAGAGTAAATCTTTACTTCAATAGATAGGAAAAGCTGAAGGTTAACTTATAAAATCCACTAATAAACACCAGAGATGCAACAGAAAATCCAACAAATGTATTTATTCCCTGCAGGCTCTTTGCAGAGACACCATTCAACGCTCAGCCTAATATACAATTCTGTGACACATTCACGTGCAAAAGAAACTTTGGGTGAACAGCACCAGTAAAATCAAGGAAAATGTTCCATGGGGAGGTTTAGATCAGCTAGCAATGTGACATTACATCCTTGCGCATTCAATCTCCAGTGATGGACTGAGACTTAGTGTTTCCTTCCCTCCCCTCTTGCAGCCTTGAATGGATTTCGGAGGGTCGCTGGCATTTGCAGTTAGAGCTGGAGGCAGCCCACACATAACACTACCCACACACCTCTGTTTCCCTGAGATTTAACTGATTTGAAGGTTTAAAAAAGTGCTTGTTTCTATTGAGGTAAAGCTGGCCATACACATGGCCTATTGGGCAGATGATGATTTGATCATAATTGGCATCTATGCAGGCCCATCAGGACAGGAATGCATTCTTGTGATGCTGTGGTTCTCGTCTAACTTGTCCAACTTTTCCACAGATATCTGTCAAATAAGAAAGACCCCCATACATGGGCCAATAAAAGCCGTTGACAAGTCGAAAGTCAGTAAGATGTTGATTGGGCAGGATAAAATCCTGTAGGATTGTGGCTGCATCTGACCATTGATACAGCCTCGCGATCCAACAGCCCGTGTTGGCTGCGTTATGATCTGATTGTCGGACCCTAGTCAAAGCATTGGGACAATCTGTAATCTGAACAAAATATTTCTAGGTCTGTTACAAAGATCAACAGTTTGTCACAATTGCATTCCTGACCATCAAAAGGCAATTATTTACACCCAAGGAAATCCGTGGAAGTTGCTGGGCGATTTTTTTTAATTTAAAATACATCTATAGGCATCTGAGGGTCACCCCCCAAAACCTACCGTCCTAGGCACAGGCCCTTGGGTGCCTTACTATTAATACAGCCCTGGGGTTGTTCACCTTTCAACACTTTTTTTCAGTTCAGTTGGTTTCAGATAAATAAACAGAATTAAAGACTTTTTCCAGTTAATTTCTATTTTCTATGTGTGACTGTTTTTCAAATTTTGAAGTGTAAAGTGTAATTTTTCACCTTCTAAAGCAGCTCTGGGAGGGAGGTCACAACCCTAAACTATTCTAAATTGTTACATTTAGTTGATGCATTTCCTGTCTTTGTCCCTGTTGAGCAGAATCTCTGGGTTTCATTACAGGCAGCTGTTGGAATTGATACAGTAGTTGCTAATACTCCAGAGATGCTGCTGAGAAATGGATTAACTAAATGTTGCAAAATTGTAACAGTTTAGAGTCTGCACCTGAATTACTGAGCTGCCAGACTCAAACAACGGACAGGAACCTGAAACTTTAAACTTAGATTTTGGGAAAACAGTAGAAGCCACATCTGTGCATGCTCCCCAGTTACATTCTGCACCAATGCATTCATATGTAATGTCCTTGTTTCATACATATACTAACAAGGGAGAATCTTGCCTGAAGTGTCCAAACCCTGCTATGTTTCCCAGCAGTGCCTTCTGTGTGATCTTATGCTTCATTTTCCTAGTGAATCAATCTGACAATCACAGGTCAGCGGATACAACCCAGTAGGGGTCCGGGAACTAACCATGAAGGAAGGAAGACTTAGTCATGCACCAAACTAAAAATGACATGGCTACATTGGACCTAAGGCAGAGAATTGCAGGTCTAGTGAACCCAAGCAGCTGATAACATATTTGTTTTGCTAATTCCATCCCGTAAGCACAAACATAGCATAGATTTTTTTATTTATAGTTTTGCTGTTGTCTTGTTAACCTACATTAGCCTTTCTTCGTCTATACCCTCCTAGTGAATAGTAATTTAAGTATAAGCATGTATTTTAAAGATCTCTCATGCCAATAAACATCTGCAGTTTGTCTCCCAAACATTTATCAAAATGCACCCTATGGTTGAACGTAGAGAAAGGAGCCATAGATGAGAAGCTACAGGTCAATTCAGCTTGGCAAACCCAAACCCCAGGTGAGTGACTGAATTCCTGTCTAGGTGTGCGCCTCTGCCTATAACAGCCACCTATGGATTTGGGCCTGGCCATCAACTACTTGGGTCCCACCAGGACTTACCACATGAGAATCCAGTACTCCTGCAGGGGTAGGCAAAGTGCCAGACGTCTACTTTGTGGAAGGAGCCAGTAATGAAGGTGCTGGGCATAGTCAGACAGCCAGGTCAGAACTAAATAACTGAAGTAGAATAGTGAGGGACAACTCAAGGTCAGGAACAAGCCAGGTCAGAACCAGAAAGTCACACAGGGGACAAGAGCCAGTGTCAAATGAACAACAATCACAGGGAATGGAGCACCTCTTTTTTTTAGGCCAGTGAATTTTCGCGAACTTTTGCTGGCGTTTCACGAATTTATTCGCCGGCGGCGAATCGCAGGAATTCACTGTAAATTCGCGCCTGGCGAATAAATACGCCCATCACTAAAGGTGACCACAGAAAAACATCAACTCCTCTCCAGAGCGTGTGGAGTTGCAATGGTATTACAATATCTGGGGTCTTGACTATGCATATGACAGGCTGGGAGAAAGATTTGGCTATGAAACAGTCCATATGTTAATGCCAAGTATTCATGAGCAAAAGATGGAGATGCTCATTCAAGCAACTCAGTATATGGGTGTTTGATGGGAAAAAGGGTCACTAGGTTGTTGAGTTTGACAGAAATGCTAGTGTATTTGATACAAAGGTTCTATAAAAAGGTGAATACATTTAGCGGGCGAGGCCAACCCAACAAAGGAAATACAATTACCTGCCCATTAAATCACAGGGCTTTTGCCTACAGTCCATAACTCATCTCAGATAGTTGTTCCTAAAGATCCAATATTCTGTCCTTATCTTCCTTTACTACATAAGTCTGTCCTAAGTACCAGCATGAAATTGGCAAATAAGTGTTATGGGACGGATTTAATAACAAAGATTATTTATTCTGAGCTATTTTGTTTAATCTTATCATTTTCCTTTCAATACAAGGTAAATTCCCTACATTTCATGTTGCTCAGGACAGCTCAAATCAGCTGAATACCAGGATAATTTAGAAACTTGGCCATTTCCTGTCTAATCCTGTATCCCATGTTCACATCAATGTATTTACTCTCCTGATTTGACCTGAGGAACTGCTGTTAGGAATTTTTTGCCATCCAAGACTAAGTATGGATCTGTACATAGTGGATTTTGTGCCTTTCCCAGCAGCCTTTTGTAAAAGAACCCTAATCATGTTATAGCTGGCTATTGTAACGCAAGGGATTCATCTGCTGTAGAAAACGGTCTTACTCTAATCCAATTCTTTCTCCTTGTGAAATTCTCATTGGCTTGTTCCTATTGGCTTCTGGGCATTGCATGCAATTTCAAAACTGATAGTTTCTTTTTTTTTATAGCAATATAAAATAGTTCAGGTTATTATTTTCACATTTAAGTAAAAAAAAAACCTTCTGTGGTTTATATGAAACAACCAAGTGATTCTTAATTTTCAATTTAATGCAAAATATACTATAATGTGCTCCTCTTCTGTGTAATTTCCCTTTTTTAGATTCAAATCATATAGTAAACTGAAATGTTGTTCTTAGTTTGACTTCCTTAAAAGCAACTTACTATGAAGCCGGTTTGTCTGTATGATTAAAAAAAACCATGAGGCTGCTTCTCCTACAGTTAAATAGGAAGGCACTCACCATTGAAAATAATCCAGAGAATAAGCCATTGCACATATATTAGGAGATCTAGGGTTTCCTCAGTGGCTCTCATTGTTGTCAGCAGTGCCAAACAGGTTTATTTTACAGGCTTAAGAACAGGAAGGCATTGGCTATAACAAACACATTGAACTGGCTATACTATACCTCTCCAGAAGGTGCAGAGTGCAGTTCCATCAGACGCCCTGTACTTAACTCCTGCCTTTGCACTTGTTTTGCTACACAGTTTGTGCATCTAACTGATGTGCAAGTTAGAGTGTGTCCAAGGAAACTTCATGTCCCAATTCTCATGAATACATAGCTGCCAAATGCAGGGAGCACTCTATTAATGAAAAACGCTTGCTCTTTGTAATCTGTTCTGTAGGGCAGTGCAAATATCTGATTCTGAGGGTGTAACTTGCTCAGAAGGGTATGTTACGACCATAGCTAAGTTTACCCAAGATCACTACACTTGAAAACCATATAAGCTGTTTGGTTTATGGGTTTGATGCGCCAAGCATAGAATACTTCATATTGATATCACTGTGACTTCCTTGCATGGCACCTATTACATGGAATAAACATAACCAGCGTGTTACAATATCCATCCTTTAATTGATAAAACTGACAATGTTTCTGTGTTTTGACAAAAAAAAACAGAGTTATTCAAATTATAACATTCCCAGAAATCAATTCTCAGCATCACTTCTCACTCTATAACTTAAAGTTATTAAAAATGTCTGCTTAATCCATCATTCCTTTGATATAATCATGGACGTTCTACCATATACATGCCCTTTGTATCCAGCTGTATGTCAGGAAACCTTCAGAAGCTGCTGTTTGTTGTAGTTATTACAAGGAATGTGCAGGCTGGATTATAAATAATGGGGTGTTTAACTGTGGGCCCCAAAGACTACAGCCAGCCCTCGCTCTGGTGTATTTTACCTACTGTTTGCTATCAGTATCTTGTAATTCAGAATGTCTCACAAGCTGGGGCTCCACCAGCATCTGCTTACTCTCGTTTCTCACCAGTTTCACCACTGTGGAATGCGTTGACTCCTCAGAAGTAATGCTGGTTGTACTCGTAAAATTAACCTACAGCAGCGACAAGTTTAGAAACAAGGGGAGTGTTTTAGTGCTGCCACATCCACACTTTCCTTCTGTGTCCTTAATTTGCGGCAATGAAAATAGTATCTCCTCTAATCTACTGGAACAACAAACCACAGTAGTTATATTCCCACAAGGGTTTGATATAAGCTGTTAATGAGTTGTGGCTTCCCCTTGTGCTCAAACAGAGGAGGCTCCTAGGGAATCTCCTAGCAGGTAGAGAAATAGAAACCAGATGGCCTGAGGCAAGCGAAACAGGGATTAGCACGTCATTTTAAAGTCTCTGAGATGTGTTAACAGAGTTGCCATATAGCTCAAAACATCAATTCCAAACACCGAGCTCCATCTCACTTTGCTACTATTTCAAGCACAGTATATGTTTCAGGAGGGTTTCCCCAGCCTCTGTCAGCACACTTTAATTATAGCATAGTTAGTAAAGGGATAGTTCACCTTTAGGGCTGTAGCACATGGGAAGATTCGGGGAGATTTAGTCGCCTAGTGACTAATCGCCTCTTCTTCTGGGCAACAATCTTCCCGAACTGCCTTCCCCCTGGTAAAATGAAAAATCGCCTGCGCCTATGAACTTGCATTGCTTTGATTTCCAAAGTGACCCGAAGTTGCTTCATGAGGAAACTTCTTGCAACTTTGGAAATTGAAGCACGGCAAGTGCATTAACGCAGGCGATTTTTTATTTTACCAGGCAGAAGGCAGGGGGATGGCAGTTGGGGGAGATTGTCGCCCAGAAGAAGAGGCGAATAGTCGACATGCGACTAAATCCCCCCGAATCTTCCAGTGTGCTACAGCCCTTAGAATTATTTTTTTTACTAAGACAAAGGGGCATGAAGTCGAAGTGAATAATCGAATAAAATTTGAATTTTGAAACAATTTTGGGCAACTTCGCAACTTCAACTATCGAATAGCCCAAAATTCGATTCAAAGTGCCGAGAATTCAAAGGATTTTGGTTGAAATCGTTCGAATCATTTGAATCGAACGATGCATTCGAACAATTTGAACGATTTGAATTCGATAGAAAACTGACCTATTTGGTCCATTTTCGATCAAAAATGGCCCCCTGAAAAAATTCGTTGGTCGAATTTAGATGTTTTTTCACTTTGAAATTCGACCATTAGTAAATCTGCCCCATAGAAATTCGTATTCAACATTTATTTGCATTTGATCTCCCTTTTGTGTTTTATGGAATGTCATTGATTCAATAAATTAATCTGCAGCTCCCTCTCTTTCTCTAATGCCTATCCTGGACAACCAAGTACCAAAAAGCAGATTCACTGTAAGCTTTGACAATTCTTGGAATTACAGGTATGGTATCCAAATATTTTATCCAAAAGGATTGTTTTGCTTCCAATAAGGGTAATTATATTAGGATCACATACAAGGTACTGTTTTATTATTACAGAGAAAAAGGAGAACATTTTCAAATGTTAGAATATTTGCTGATAATGGAGTCTATGGGGTATATTTAGCAAAGAGTGAAGTTAAAGATCACCACAGTCTGCTAGAGTGAAATTCCGCCACTCTCCATTCATTTCTATGGGATTTTGAAAGGTGTATTTACCAAAGGATGAACTTTCACTTTCACCGACTGATAAATACTCCCATTACTTAAAAATCCCATAGAAATGAATGGAAAGTGGTGGAATTTCACTCTAGTGGACTGTGGTGCTCTCTAAATTCACTCTTTGATTAATATACCCCCATGAGAGATGGCCGTTCTGTAAATCTGAGCTTTCTGAATAATAACAGAAAGATCCAATGGGGCAGATTCACTAATTTAGAATTTTCGCCAGCTTCAGCATCGCACACATTGCACCACTTCACCAGGCACCAAATGTGCTAAGACTAAACTAATTCACTAATATGCAACGTTTCGTCCTGGCCGCCAAACCCTGGTGACTTTTTACTACCATACTTTGGCAGTGCGAGCATTTCAGAGCTAGCGTTTGTTTTGTGCTTAGCAAATATTCGCTAGTGATCTTGCGCTTAGGTTAATTTGCATAGGGTGGGAAATTTAAAGTTGTTTGGACGTCTTTATGATAAATGTTGATGCAAATGCTTGAAGTTACTACTTTTTATTACAAATGTCCAGGAAACCTAAATAAAGACAAGAGAGTTAATATAATGCCCTACTCATGAGCCCACTGTAAAATGAATGAAAACCTGTTAACCAAAAAAAAAAAAAATTTAGGACTTTTGCAGGCAATCCTGCTTAAAAAAAAAGGAGACATTATCAGCGTTTTTTTTTAATGTGAATCAATAACAATCAATTTGTAGCCGTACAGAGCATTTATTTGTTTTTGTTTTTTAGATTGGGTCAGTAAACCCCATTTGTAAGCTGGAAAGAGTCAGAAGAAGAAGAAGGCAAATAATTAAAAAAAAACTATGAAAAATAAACAATGAAGATCAATTGAAAGGTTGCTTAGTATTAAACTGTGGAGCTGCAACCCCCCCCCCCCGGGAAGTAGCAAGGGGGTCCGTTTGAAATTTATGTGAGATTTGTTTTTCTATATAACTTTAAAAGACCGGCTAGGAGAAAATTTGAAGTTGAATTTGCTTCCCTACATTTGATATTCTTAGAAGTATGATGTGATATTCTTGGAGCTACTGATGAATAACTAATAAAAAAAGCATTCTTCTGTATCTATAACATTTTCATGAGTTAACGGAAAACTAAAGCCTAACTAAATAGCTAGAAATTTTGCACATTATGTTTTGGGCTTCTGTACCAGCCCAAGGCAATCACAAATCTTTAGTAGTAACAGGGCCAGATTTCCTAACTACTCCTCCAGAGTGAGAGCACCCGCTGGAGCACTAACCCCTAATATTTTGCCCCCTAGGCCTGGGCCTTTGTGGCCTTGCTACAAATCCAGGCCTGAGTAGTAAATATCTGTGCCTCCAAAGATGTCCCAGTAGCTCCCCATCTTCTTTTCTACTGTTGAACATCCTCTGTGCTGCTGTCAGTTACTGAGCTTAGTGACCCACTCACAATATACTGTTTATTTAGAATAGAAATGTCACAATATAAGGCTGATTTAGGGTTTCCACCTGTTCGGTTTTGACCCGAGCAGTTCGGTTTTCAGCCTTGTGAAACCCGAACAATAATCTAGCCAATAAATAAAAGACATTTAAATACAATGTTACTCACTTCAACATGGCTTAGGTATTATCAAGTGCAGTTAATATCTTATTATTATAGAAACAACAAAGCAAATCAATAAAAAAGAAGAAATGTTATTTTCAAAATTGGCATTCTGTAAAAGTCGCCTGCGCGAAAGCACACAAAGTGCTTTGTTTTCTGAAGTTTCCTTGTGAGGCAACGCCGGGCGACTTTTCTGGACAGAAAATTTTGAAGTGAAAATCCTAGATATCCAGTTCAAAACCACACATGTGGCAACTACCGGCCTGGTTGGTATTTTTGATGGTTGATCCCTAGGGTTGCCACCTGGCCAGTATTTTACCAGCCTGGACGGTATTTTTGATAGTTGATCCTAGGGTTGCCACCTGTCCGGTTTTGACCCGGACAACCCGGTATTTTGAAGGGCTACCCGGGTCAATACTTCCTGCCCGGTTTTCCAAATAGGGAAAACCGGGCGGAATTAGCTTGATTGATGCAGCGATCGGCCAATCGTCATAGCTCCGCCCCATGATGGCACAGACCCGCCCACTGACGTCTCGGGTTCGCCCACCGACGGCATAGGCCCCGCCCCCTGTCCGGTTCGGCCACAGCAAAAGGTGGCAACCCTAGGCTGATTAGTCATTAATACAGACCCCTAAGCTTAGCTACTCAGCAATTGCTCAGAGCCTACTGAGCATGTGAGTGTCACAGACACTTTCCAAGATGGTGACCCCCTGTGACAAGTTTGAAGTCCTGGATCATTGCTGCTATTGACATATTTAGTTTTTAAGATTGGCTCAGTAACCCCCATTTGAAAGCTGGAAAGAGTCAGAAGAAGAAGGCAAATAATTAAAAAAAGAACTATGAAAAATAAACAATGTAGATCAATTGAAAGGTTGCTTAGTATTAAACATTCTATAACATACTAAACGTTAAATTGAAGGTGAACCATCCCCTTTAACTACAAGGTTCCATTTTTGTATAGTAATCCTATATTTTGGCATTTGGCCCCAATTAACTGAAATATTAATCCAGTAACATCACAGAGTAAAATATTTGGCATGGTATGTGCTAATTTTAGGGATAATCAGTAATGCTCTTTCATTTAGGATGAAGATCAAGCTTTCCAGAGATGAACCCTCACAATATAAGGCTGATTAGTAATTGATACAGACCCCTAAGCTTAGCTACTCAGCAACTGCTCAGAACACACTGACCATGTGAGTGTTGCAGACACTTTCCAAGATGGTGACAAGTTTGCTGCTATTGACAAGCTGAAACTTTAGGCTGGTGCAATAATTTCAGTATATGACATATGGCATTTTTGACATATTAATTGTTAGGGTTTAGTTCTCCTTTAAGTGGGGCCCTGAGAGGTGTAAAACCCAAAAAACTGTAAGAAAACCACTGAGCTGGAGTAATCAAATGGATCATACCATGGTTTCTCAGAATGGGCAGCTAGGGGCAAACACAAAATTGCTAAACAGGCTTACCATTTTACTTTAAGCGTCTAACGCTAGCGCTAATTCACCAGCGTGACCTCAATTCGTAACTTCGGATATTCACTAACACCGGCTGTGGCGAATTTTCGCCAGCGAAGTAGATAGACTTGCGCAACTTCGCACCCTTACGCAAGGCGAAGTTACGCACTGACAAAGGATCGTAATTTCGCAAATTCACTAAGATGAACATTTTCCTGAACGTTACCACTTATGTTAGACTTTACTTCGCCTGGTCAGACCTGGCGAAGTTCAATACAATAGGTAGGAGGTTGAAAAAAAAAGTAAAAATTTTTCTGTTTATTTCCAAATAAACGCTGGCGTGTTTTACCATTGAAGGGTGATAGTCTGAAAAAGATCGATTTTTTTGGGAGGGGTTACCCTCCTTCCCCCCTACATTTCCTAACATATGGCAACACAACTATACAGGGGGCACATGTTTAGGGCAATAGGACAACTTTATTTAATTTATTAAAGGTTTCCTGGGCTTGTGTAGTGGAATGTAGTGGCTGTAACATATACTTCTATTATACGTTAAAGTTCCCGCCATATGCAAATTAGGCTTCGCTAGCGTAACTGCGCTCTGCCTAGCGAAGTAACCCTAGCGCAACTACGCTACCGTTCGCCAAACTGAGCGTAAATATATACTTTAGTGAATTTGTGTAGCGCTGGTCGAAAATTTGCCTGGTGAAGTGCGGCAAACGCTGGCGAATTTTCGGATCTTAGTGAATTTGCCCCTAAATGTGCTTACTGCTTGAGAAATAGTTTTATGTGTTGGGAGAAACCAGCCTGAATGTAGATCTAAATCATATTGCCAAAATTGGAATTTTTCAAATTTCTGTCATTTATTACCTGCGTCATCACATAAAATCTCTTTTGTTACTGAGAGGCAGAACTATCCTGCATAGGAGGACACACTAGAACTGGCTTTTGTGTTTTCTTTAACGCTAGAGCTGACAACTAGATAAATCAAACATACAGTTTAAGTAAACTAACAGACGAAACAAATCCCGTGACACTTTTAAATAATTGGCGAAAGCCTAGTAGACTAATGACAGTTGAGTTTTGTGCAGAGATAACCAAAGACAGTTGAGTGTGAATGACCCCCGCTGTCTCCCCCAGGGGTTGCTTTGGACGACTGCCGACTTGTCATGCAAATAAAGCAGCTCTGGGCAATGCAAACTAAACACTGCTTCAACTAATTAGGGGGCAGTGGAGGAAACCAGAACATATGAGATGAAATCACTTCTGAGACATTTTCCAAATATTTTGGGAAGTTAATTGTAAAACCTTTAACTCTAATTATAGACTATTTAATGAGGAAATAACTGGGACAAAGCAGAGGAAATACTCATCTTATAATCTCATTTGCCTTTAGTTTGATTTAAAACACAACATAGCAGTTAATGCGTAAAACCAAAAAGAATTCAACCACACAGCAACAGTATCGCATGCAGCAACACTAACAAACTGGGTGGCAGATCTGAAAGGTTCAGGACAAAGGGTGAGGTTTTGTGTGTTTATAAGAAAAAATCTTATTAATACTGTATGTGTCTTGGCAGACAGTGTTTAAAGAGACGCTGCACTTATGGTAGACATAGATTCCTTCTGAGCAAAGTACAGAGAGAAAACATTTAAAAAAATATTTGTCCTCTTATAGGGTAGAACTCCACGGGCGACTTCGATGCGATTCCGGTGAATCCGACGCCCTGCGCCAAAACGCCGACATCAAGTAGGATGCAATGGAAATAAGGTAAGCAATAGCAATGCTGGATGTTGTTGCAGCATTCATCCAACATGATTGTCAGATGCAGATGTTGCATGCTGTGTTTGCATCCGACAGTCGTGACATGTCGGATGAGCGCTGCGACAAGATCCGACATTTGTATTTTTTACCTTATTTTTGCGTAGCATCCGATTTGATGCCTGCGTCTTGGTGCAGTGCGTTGGATCCGCAAGAATCGCATCGAAGTCGCCCGTGGAGTTCTGCCCATAGATGGTCACCAAACACTTAAAGGGTTTGTTCACCTTCCAACAGTTTAAAGGGGTGGTTCACCTTCAAGTTAACTTTTAGTATATTGTAGAAGGGACAATTCTAAGAAACATTTCAATTGGTCTTCATTATTTATTTTTCCTAGTTTTTTAATGATTTGCCATTTTCTTTGCAGCTTTCAAATGGGGGTCGCTGACACCAGCTAAAAACAAATGCTCTGTAAGGCTACAAATGTATTGTTATTGCCACTTTTTATTACTTATCATTCTATTCAGTCCATCTCTTATTCATATTCCAGTCTCTTATTCAAATCAATGCAGGGTTGCTAGGGTAATTTGTAACCTAGAAACCAAATTGCTGACACAGCAGACTAGAAAGTTGCTGAATAAAAAGCTAAATAACTCTAAAACCACAAACAAGAAAAAATTAAAACCAATTGCAAATTGTCTCAGAATATCACTCTCTACATTATACTAAAAGTTAACTCAAAGGTGAACAACCCCTTTAATTCAGTTCAGTTGGTTTCAGATTATTCATCAGAAATAAAGACTTTTTTTAAACTACCTATTTGTGACATTTTTCTACTATTAAAGTTTATTAAAGTTTCATCTTTTGTTTTGTCTTTCTGAAGCAGCTCTGGGAGGGGGGTCGCTGACTAAGTAACTGTTCTAGTTCAATACATTTAGTTGATACATTTCTTATCGTTCTTGCTGAGCAGAATCAGGCAGCTGTTAGAATTGATACTATAGTTGCTAATATTCCAGAGATGCTGCTGAGAAATGTATCAAATAATGTAGCAAATTGTAACAGTAACAGAATCTGCACTTGGATTCCTGAGCTGCCAGACTGAAACACCAGAAACACGAACATCAACAATTTAAGTTTCAACTTTGGTTGATATTTTAAAAAAAGATAAAAGAAATCAACTGAAAAAAATCTTTATTTCTGGCAAAAGGTCTGAAAACAACTGAACTAAAAAAAAAGTGTTTGGAAGGTGAACAACCCCTTTAAAACTACAAAAAGCTTAATAAAAAGATTGACCAATCAAGTACACTTGGTCAATTAGGGACACTTGTAATGCATGGAAACTGCTAGGCTACAATGACTGTAAAATTATTGATTTTGATTCATTGTAATCATTTCTGCCTGTCTAGCTGTTTCTTTCGGAAGAGTCCCTGATTTTTCCCATGGCCTGGTAACCTTAGCCTAAAGGGAATCATTCACTAACACACACATAAGTGCTAGTTCTATGCCAAAACTCAAGTGCAAGATTTGTACACAAGTTGCACTCCCAACCTTTTCAGATTCACTAACTGTAACCTCCTTATCAGATATTATGAGCACAAAATAGTGTGTATGTAGTGTGCAAAGGGGGTCCTACTAGGGTTGCCGGTAAAATCGATGGTTGATCTCAATGTTATGAATGGGGAAAAATAAAAATATATAGGAAGGCCAGTACGTTTTTCCAGAAAAGTTGGCAACCCTGGGTCCTACATGTAATGCCCGGACAACAGCAGGTATAAAGTACAGGTCACCATTTTGCTTCTGTGTGCGGCACCTTGTGCCCAGAACTTATTCACATTAACATATTGGCACTAGGCACGTTGTTAGACACAACCACAGTAATGGGGGCGTTTCAAATCTGAAAGGTTGCGTGCAAAGTGCATGGCCACACTCCACCATGTTTGTGCACTTTGCACCCTGCCTTCCAACCTAGATGAATTGCCACAGATCTCTAGGTTCTGTTTTGGAGAGACCTGTGGCTGCCTCCAAAAGAGTTGTCTTTTTTCAGCGGTGCTGCATTCATAAGGGTGGGCAGAGCACATAGGCAGAAGACTTCAGACTTCAGAGGTGCAAGAGTTCCTCTGAGTTATGTCACTCGCTCAGTGCACAGTTGCCAACTGGTAACCAATTTGTTGCAAAGGTTTTTACATTTCCATGTGGCTTTCTTTCTAGCTGGACAGACTAAATACCCCCAAAATTAAAGAACATGATCATGTTGTTGCTGTATCTACATACTAAATTTGTACTAAAGCTGGACATACATGGATAGATTCACAAAAAGCAGATCTTTATCCTGTTGTTCTAATTATTTGATGCAGAGGGTTAACAGTTGGATCACAACAGGGTGGCCTATCCTCTTCCATCGGGAGACTACTGCATCAATACTCAAAACAGTTCTCACCCATTGCATCCCTTTGGCAGAGTCCTGCATCAATACTCAATACAGTTCTCACCCATTACATCCCATTGGCAGAGTCCTGAATCAATACTCAATACAGTTCTCACCCATTGCATCCCATTAGCAGAATCCTGCATCAATACTCAATACAGTTCTCACCCATTGCATCCCTTTGGCAGAGTCCTGCATCAAAACTCAATACAGTTCTCACCCATTGCATCCCATTAGCAGAATCCTGCATCAATACTCAATAAAGTTCTCACCCATTGCATCCCATTGGCAGAGTCCTGCATCAATACTCAATACAGTTTTCACCCATTGCATCCCATCGGGAGAGTACTGCATCAATACTCAATACAGTTCTCACCCATTGCATCCCATTGGCAGAGTCCTGCATCAATACTCAGTACAGTTTTCATCCATTGCATCCCATAGGGGAAGTACTGCATCAATACTCAATATAGTCCTCTCCAAACCTGTCCAGTATATATCCAGCTTAGAAGATCGAAAAAGTAGCGCACTCACCCAACTCTCCCCTGAAGTAGAGAACGCCTGGTGCCCAGTGTACGAGGTATCGGCTACCCTCTGTATATAGTGCAGAAAGGATTACACTGGCACTCAAGGCTGGTGAATGGCTGGTGAATGGCAGGGATCCCCCTTGCCGTTTATTGGTATGGATGTGCACATCCATACCAATAAACGGCAATGGGGATCCCTGCCATTCACCAGCCTTGAGTGCCAGTGTAATCCTTTCTGCAGTATATATCCAGCCAATGCTTAATCAGGGGGCAGACAAATTTTGAATTCATATATGATACAAAAATTTGCCAACTTAGTCAGGAAAGCGGCATTGACAATGTTGGCCCATCAGTTTTATTATTGTTTGGTTACACTGGCATTATATATGTTATATATAGTATATATAAATACCACCGAAATATTTCTCTCTATGTCACCATGCTAAAACAACATGAACTACTATACATTTCCTAAATAAACACTCCTACACAAAAACATACCTGGCATTCACTAAATGTTTATTTACTGCATAATTATAATTTAGCAAATTTCTCCGTAGTTAACTGCCATGAGAAAACTGCATATGTTCTTCAAGCCCTTTCAAAGAGCAGCATGAGTCATTGGCGTAGCCCCTATCCAAGCACACAATCTGCAAAAACTGACATAACAAATAGTGGGAGTCCAATCAGTATGGTATTAAATGTGTTCTTTCTCACATACCAGATTTCCTCTTATTAATATTATATTTCAGCTAGCAGAAATGTCTGCTATATGAATGACAGAGGGTACTGTGCATTCTGTGTAATTATTCTAAATACTAACAAGTATGTATACAGTGGCAGCAGATATACAACAGTTAAAAGATTGACAATGTGGAAGTGGAGAAGAAGACAAGATAATGCCTCATCTCCACTTGCATGGGAGACAAATGTTCGATGTTACATATCGGCCTGGATTAACTTGGCATCTAGGGATGCACCAAATCCCAGATTTGGTTTGGGATTCGGACAAATCCAAGCCTTTCTTAGCAGGATTCGGCTGAATCCAAGAGCCTGGCTGAACCTAATCTGAACCCTGTACAACTGTAAAAATTTGCATCAATTTGTGCAAATACTTTGTGTGCACGTTGAAATTTTTCTGCCAAACCTTGCCAAATTTCCAGCTCTGCAAATGTTTCTGATTAGGTTCAGTATTTGGCTTAATCTGTTCCCCAGGAATCGGGGGTTCAGCTAAATCCCCAAAAGCAGTATTCGGCACATCCCTAAAATTTTTCACAGTATCCAAATTTTGTTCCGGTAATGGCATATTTCTTGCGCCAAATCTTAAACACAAAAATGTAGCAGTGTGAACAATGACAGAAGAATTCAGTGAAGCCTGTTGCATCATAGGAAACAACACACAGAAGTGAACTATTTTTCACATTTAGCACTTAGTAGATTAATGGGGTAATGTAATAAAAGGCACTAAGTTTTCCCAGGGGCAATAACCCATAACAACCAATCAGCAGATAGAATTTACTAGTCACCTGTTTAAATGCAAGCATCTTATTGGTTGCCCTGGGTTACTGCTCCTGGGCAAACTTAGTGCCTTATATTACATATAGGTGTAAGCCCCTTGTATAAATCCTAAGAAATAAGATCTCTGGTTAAAACATTGGGCCCTCCCTATGCACACAGAATATTTGTGGGTAAAAACAAACAGGGTACTCCATTTTTTCCTCAGTGTGTCTTTAGCCTGCCTTGTACAGGTATGGGATCTAGAAACCCGATTTCCAGAATGCTCCAAATTACAGGAAGGTCATCTCCCATTGACTCCATTTAAATCAAATAATTCAGATTTTACAATGTACTGGATCCCAACTACGATATAGTTAATCTTCATTGGAGGAAAAACAATCCTATTGGGTTTAATTAATGTTTAAATAATTTTTGTAGTAGATGTAAGATATGAAGGTCCAGGTTATGGAAAACCCCAGGTCCCAAGCATTTTGGATAACAGGTCCCGTACCTGTACTACTTGCACAGCAAATACGAACAGTGTGCTATTTGAAGGATATGATGTGAAAATACAAATTCTGTTAATAAGCCCATGAAGAAATGTCACAGATGAGGAGGAAAGTGTAGGATGTATAAATGTACGTACTAGGACAAACTGTGCTAGGGGCTTAGAGCTGGAAATCCATCTGCAATTATATTGATCATTTAGATACATTTTTGATTGTTGTCCCATCACCAACCAAACATAATGTATTTTTTCTTCTTGTTCCTAGTCCAGGGATCCCCAACCTTTTGAACCTGTGAGCAACATTCAGAAATAAAATGAGTTGGGGAGCAACACTAGCATGACAAATGTTCTTGGGGTGCCAAATAAGTGCTGTGATTGTCCATTTGGTAGCCCCTATGTGGACTGGCAGCCTATAGGAGCTTCTATTTGGCAAGACAACTGGTTTTTATACAACCAAACCTTGCCTCCAAACCTGGAATTCAAAAATAAGCTCCTGCTTTGGGCCACTGAGAGCAACATCCAAGGGGTTGGAGAACAACATGTTTCTCACGAGCTACTGGTTGGGGATCACTGTCCGAGTCTAACAATAACAGACCATTGTGTTTCCTTGTTGTAGTCAGCCTGCTTCATACTGGCCTATAGTATGTTTACATCGAGTAATGTAATCCTATGAGCTGATTCAACTCCATAGTTGTTATTTGTTCAAAAGCTGTTATGTGTACCGATAATTGTCAATGACAGCGAACATAGTACAGTCATGGAATATGCAGAAGATGTCATTTCTTCATTCTCTTTGAGGTGGTAACCAATTTTGACCTCCCT
Source organism: Xenopus borealis (assembly GCA_024363595.1). Classification (NCBI taxonomy): domain Eukaryota; kingdom Metazoa; phylum Chordata; class Amphibia; order Anura; family Pipidae; genus Xenopus; species Xenopus borealis. The sequence goes on from CM044431.1 coordinate 203,245,897, forward strand.
TCTGTAATACATTATTAAATCCTCTTCATAAAAACGGTATAATGAGATCTCTGCAACCTTGAAAATAATGCTTGTATACACAATTCTCTATCTCCCCTTGCCAGAGTGATATATTAGTCTGCTTCAAGATAACACTGCCTACTAGCACTTGTTTCTAAGAAAGGTACACTGTCAGCAGCAGAAAACATGCCTAAGCAAACGGTAACACACATACTGTATATATATATAATTCACCACTTAAACAACACCAAGGCATCAGAGTAGAAAATGTAGAGATGAAGTCATAATTATGGTAACTGGTAGAGGCAAGGTCAATTCTTTAAAATAACCTGTAATTTTCTAATAGATTAAATGAGTATTTTCATTATGGTTTATGGTTAGTGAGTAAAAGATCAATAGGTTCCTAATGGCTATTAAAGTGATGTTTAAGAGACATTTTAATGATTCGGTATATCAGATCAAAGTCTGTAATTTAGCTGACAGGGCGAAATGGATAATGAAGTGCGTTTCCCTGTACATTGGGAGTACATGAAGCTAACTGAATTTTTTATAGCTGTGCACACTAAATAACCTATATAGAATAGATCAGCAACCAAAGACAGACTGATCAGCAATTTGGGGGAAACTTATATCTGTATTTGAGAAAGATTTCTCATCAATGACAAATCTTGAAGCATATATAAATATTTCATTACACATATTTTAATACTCATTAGGGCACCTTGCTGAGGGGGTACAGACACTTACAGAGAAGCACATATAGAACATTCCTTTATGTATGCAGTATCCTTTTCTACTATATGCATTGCGCATTCTGTAAATAGAGAAATAGCTCTGAGAAAGGCAATGTGTGAAGTGAGTGATACTTATGTGTTATAAAGTATTCCACTACCTGCTGTTGAGATGGCACTTTCACCAACAGCAATGGATATTTTGGGCCTCATCTTTGCTATGTCCTGGAGGACTGCAAATGCAGCCCAATATTAATGGCTTGTTCTGCATCACACTAGGACAAGAGCACACATTGCCAAATACTTCTCAGTACCATTGTAACACATTAAGTAGACTGGGTTACCAGTGTACTATTTGGGAGGAAGCATTGTTGTTGGGTTCAACAACAAAATACAATAGTGCAATTACATCACCACCAATGGACCTCTATATGCAAGTCACTGTCCCCACTTTCTCTACTTGATGGAGGACTTCCTGCTTACTATATACCCTTCTAGACTGATACAGCTTTGGGACTTCAACAACTTTTACCTGACGAAGATTTGTATTACAGGTTTTTGAGGTTTTTATCTCTAATTTTAGAGCTTTAGAGCTTTTCTCATTTTTAGAGATTCGTGGAAACAAATTGAAAATGAAATGGTTGGTAAATCTTCCCCTTAGTGTACTTGCAGTTATTTATTTGCTATGATGTATACTGTCATGGGAAAAAAATGTTTTTTTTCAAAATGCATTAGTTAACAGTGCTGCTCCAGCATATTTATGGACTGAAATCCATTTCTCAGAAGATCAAACAGATTTCTTATACTTCATTTTGAAATCTGACATGGGACTATACATATTGTCAATTTCCCAGTTGCCCCAAGTCTTGTGACTTGTGCTCTGATTGAAACTTCAATCACTCTTTACTGCTGTACTGCAAGTTGGAGTGATATCACCCCTCTCTTTTCCCACCCAGCAGCCTAACAACAGAACAATGGGAAGGTAACCAGATAGTATCTCCCTAAAACAAGATAACAGCTGCCTGGTAGATCTAAGAACAGCACTCAATAGTAAAAACCCACGTCCCACTGTGACTCCTTCAGTTACATTGAGAAGGAAAAACAACAGCCTGCAAGAAAGCAGTTCCCTTGTGCTGGCACAAGTCACATGACCAGGGGCAGCTGGGAAATTGACAAAATGTCTAGCCCCATGTCAGAATTCAAAATTGAATATATAAAATCTGTTTGCTCTTTTGAAAATTGGATTTCAGTGCAGAAGTCTGTGGAGTAGCACTATTAACTGATGTGAAAAATACATGTTTTCCCATGACAGGATCCCTGTAACGTAAAATCTTGTCTGAACACAGTAGTGGAATTAAACTCTGTTATCACAACTGATTTGTCTAGGGGATTACCTGATAATTTGCACATTTGCACATCTCCAATAAAACATTTGCAGAAATTAGGCAATAAATCAAAATATATTTGCAATTTTGTCTTTTAAATATAACTGGAAGCTAGAGAAAAGGTATATGAGACTCTGACTTAATACAGTTCTATTTGTGAAGCTCACAGTGTGCACTGAGAGAAATTAATCCTTAAGTTTTTGCTTTCCTATGCAAAGGAGTTTCGTTGAAAGTGAATGCGGTTTGGGAATGTAGGTATGGTATCTGGGATAGAGATGTTACCAGAGGAGAAAAAAGTGAAACTTAAATTCAAAACTGCGTGTGTGGCATTAACCATAATGTAAATTCTCAATCAAAAGCATCTGCGCATAGCCCCATGCATCTGGTTTCCTATGAACACATTGGGATAAAGTCAAGAATGGTAAAAGATTTATTGGAAGACCACACTACTAAAACAAAGCATCTGGTCTAATAATGGTATCAACAGACTTTACTGGGATGTTGGCTCCTTTTCCAAACCAAAACCAACCTGTACCTTCCAAATACAATTCTAAAAGTGTTTCACTCAAAGCCAAGGAAAGAAAGTACTCCAATACAATGAAAGGGAATGGATTGGGGAATCTTCAGATGAGGTTGGATTAATTCAACGATATTATGAAAGTTTAATTTCATACTATACAGTTCAGTTTGAGTTGTAATAGGGATGAAACCAAACCACAATTTTTGGATTTGGATAAAAACTGAACCACCCACATATGATTTGTCCAGAAGCAGAAAGTAGACCTATAGGTGCAAACACTAAGGACTGGATAGAGAGTCATTTCATTTGCAGGCACTGTGATTTTGAGATATTGTGTGCCCTGGATTGGAATGCACATAATCTGTTCCAGTTGCTTTCACACATTCTTTCTCACTGATCCACCTCCAAGGCGATGAAGGCAACAGCCCCTAATCAATGTGCTGCTCAGCACCCTCATTGAAAATAAGCACACAAGCTTCTGCATTGAGATTAGAATGGAGAAGCCAAAAAACTGGCACTTCACATTGCAAGCGATGAGGCACTGGTGTCAAAGGTGGCCCTTGCCGTGGCCTACTGCAATTTGGCACATTTCTACTAATATTTCACTCAGTGTGAATCAAAGTGGAAGTATGTGTAACTGTAAATACCAGTAACAGTATATTTACTCATTTGTAAGTTTATGTCACCTTAGTTTTCAGCTAATTAATCTGATGACTAGTTTAACAAGGGACGCCTGCATTAAGCTGGCCATAGACACAAAGATCCGATCGTTCGAATCCTTGAACGATCGGACTTCCCCATCTCCTGACCTGCCACTAACCTTCAGATCAAATAAAGTAGTAAAAGCACAGATCAGCCAATCTTCTGCCCCTACATGGATTGTACAAAGGTTGTGTCCGACAAAACCTAGAGTTAGAGCTTAGTCCTGTAAGCACCAATGTACAGTATCAGGTCATTCAAAATGAATCACTGTGAATATGGGAAGTCTAGGAGTTGCTATTCTAAAATCATTTATAAGGGATTCTTAGCCTAATTATTCTTCCATTTTTCCCAGAGTTCCAGAGTCATTGCAGACTGAATGGGTTAATTTGCTTGGTGCAACTGTGCCTTCAAATGATTCAACAAAATAACTGTGCATGTGTTTTGTGGTATGGGTATAGGACCTGTTGGACAGGATGCTGGGGACCTGGGGTTTTCTGAATAAGGGATCTTTCTGTAATTTGGATATCTTCATACCTTAGGTCTACTAGAAAATCATGTAAACACTAAATACACCAAATATGCTGGCTTTTTCCAATAAGAATTAATTATGTCTTAGTTGGGATTAAATACAAGAGACTGTTTTATTATTATGGAGAAAAGGGGAAATAGTTTTTTTAAATGTGGATTTTTTTGGATAAAATGGAGTCCATGAGAGATGGCCTTTCGGCAATTCAGAGCTTTCTGGATAGCAGGTTTCTGCATAACAGATGCCATACCTGTAGTAAGAGGGAAAATATGAATTATTTGCCCTATGTGCATTAATACAAATTTGTCATTTTGATTCATCTTTTGAAATTGCTGCATCATTTTCGAAACAGACTGTTCTTAAATTAAATATAATTGCATTTCTGGGACTTTTTTGACCCAAGTGATGAATGTGCAGCTTAACTGAAACAAATGGCCCTGAGATGGAATAACTGATGGAATAAATGACTGTGTGCATAGACTTTTAGACGAAAGATGTGTGCAATTGCAGAGCATAAAGACCAGCAAATTGCACTCACTTTCATGGAACAATTTTTGCAAGAACAGAACAATGCCTATGACAATACTACTAAATAATTTTGTAAACGGGAAATGAAAAAATCCATGGGGCACATGTACACGAGGTGCCTGTTTCCAGTACAAAATGAGAGATACAAATGTCAAATTAGCTAAATAGCCACACTTTCTCTTGTTATATAATCATTCAGGCATCAGTGTCTTTGTATAGAGGCAAGTTTCTGGGGGTGGGGGGGGGAAATCAATAGTTTGTTATTGAAGAACAATTCTGTAGGATTTGCTTGGAAACATCTGTTTTGAGTTTAGAGCTGGCTTCTCTTCCTAAATATACAGTTCATTTCATTATAAATGTAAGTAGAGTGTGCAGGTCCTCTATTACAAAGGCTTGGAAACAACAGAAGCTCTTGGCTGGAATAAGGTTATAAAGAAAAGCTATTAATGACAAACTAACTTATATAAGCTGTTGCTGGACCAACAACTGTCAGTCGCACCCGCTGGGTGGGTGTAAAAGAGTACAATGTGCATTGCATATTTCTGTTTTGTTCAGCAGTTATGGCAGCCTTTGGGGTTTGGCTAATTTAAGAGGCCCTTTGTTTTTAGCCAAACTAACGCACAGCTAGACTATGTAGGAAAATGGATTAAGGTAGTGGAAATATAAGATATTGTTTTACTGAATAGTCCCTATCACAGAATGCTAAAGGTTACTGTTATTGCTCTAAAACCCATAGGTAGGGGCACAACCGTAATATAAGTCTAGGACCCAGTGTCCTGGGAATTGCAACTTATTTTATTTTGATAAAATATTTTCAGAGCTTTAAGACATCAGTGCAAAAAACTGTAAACCCTACTACAAGTTATAAAAAGTCATCAGAGGTCAGGGCCCCTTATAAGTTAAAAAAAAAACATAGGGTCCCACATAAAAGAGTGGGATAGCGTATGCAGGCATATAGACATCTTTATGTGCTTCAGTGCAGTAAATAACTTTGTATATTTTATTTTTCAAAAATACCTTGCTTCATGAAATATTTTCTTCCTCCGGTAAAATAAATCCTCTTCTCCTCTTGTGTACACTGACTGCTAAAGAAAGTACTTCATGTTCGGTACATTGACCACTTAAAAGAACTTTACACAGCACTGCAGGTAGAGGTCACAATCAAGGTGAATAAAAAAGGTCTTGGCTGCAAGTACAGTTCGGTGATTTGTATGTGTATTTGAGCTTCCCACAACATGCACTTGATCTATATCAGACAACGGTTTCCATTATAAAATGATAATTCTAAATATACTGTACATATGGTAATCTGTCAGTTTATCTTTCTCAGAACATTGATTTACTTATCATATTAGTCTGTTTATCTAATTTCTAACCCAACTAAAATATGTGTCAAATGATTTCACCCCCCCCAACCTTACAGTTTAATGACTGCAGAGAAATATATTTTATATTTACGCACACATCTCCCCCACCTACACCCACACACACTACCAATAATATCTTTATTACAGAAAGATATTTTCGGAGACAGAAATGCCTGTTCTACTGCTATTATTACAACTAAATAGTAGTGTCTATTGATGGGTAAATAAATTCATCAGACACGAATTTGCATTGAATCTAAGCGTTTCACCGCAAGCGAATTAATTTGTGAAACTGCAGCAACAATTCACCAACGAAAAATCTGCAGCATCAGAAAAAAATTGGGACACGCATAAAAATTATTCGGACTCCCATTGACTTGAATGCATTTGGACCAAATAGACGTGTGTATAAAAATTGTTGCTCATGTAAAAATTAATGAGCGTCAAAGTTATTTTGACACCCATTGACTTCAATGCATTTAGCAAATTTTTAGCCGATTCGCCAATTTCAATCATCACTATTAGTGTAGAATATACAGATTTTTTTTACAGATAACGTGACTTTCCTTAATTTGATCCTCATACCTAGTAAAAATGACTGAAACAGTAAAAAAAATCCCATATGATTGTTTTGCCTCCGACAAGGATTCATTTTATAGTAGGATCAAGTACAAGCCGGCGCCGCTGTTAAAAAATTTAATTATTTGATAAAAAATGAGTTTATGGGAGATGGCCTTCTTGTAATTCAGTGCTTAATGGATAACAGGTTTCCCATTCGTGAATATACAAGGTCTATTGTATGTAATAATGGTAACATAAAATTTTATTTTTAGTATAGGGATCTTTTATCCTGAAACCTGTTATCCAGAAAGCTACGAATTACAGGAAGGCCATCTCCCATAGACTTCATTTAAAAGAAATAATTCACATTTGTTTCTCAGTAATAATAAAACAGTGCTTTGTACTTGAACCAAACTAAAATATAATTATAAATTATAATGAATAATTATAATAATAATTAATCATTAGTGGAGGCAGAACAACAAACCCCCCCTTCCCGTCTATGTACTAGTCAACTGTTATGAATGCGCTGCTGGGACTGTTCCTTTAAAAGGAAAAGGAGACCCAAAATGGTAAGGGTTAGTGATGGGCGAATTTATTCGCCAGGGGCGAATTCGCGGCGAATTCCCGCGATTCGCCGCTGGCGAATAAATTAGCGAAACTGGCAAAAAAATTCGCCAAAAAAAATTCGCGCGCAAAAACGAGTCGCGCGTCGTTTTTGACGCGACGCGCCAAAAACGACGCGATCGCGTCAAAAACGACGCGACGCGCGTCAAAAACGACGCGCGACTCGTTTCGCGAATCGGCGAAAAATTCGCGAATTTCTCTGGAAATTCGCGAATTTTTCGGCGAAGCGAAACGCGGCCGTTTCGCCCATCACTAGTAAGGGTTTATCCAAAAGTAAGTAAGGTTTAAGAAGGTTGGGGCATAACTGGCCATGACTGGTACAGAAGGTTGTCAGTCTAGCTTCTTAATAAGATATTGTGCACCCCAAAACCTTTAGGAAGAATGTTTGCTTTGCAACTTATCAGGGTTCCCCCCTTCTACTGCTGTCTCTGTTGTTATTTTCCTATACTTGGGCTAAGCATAAATCTTTTTATAGAGTCAACAACCCCCATGGCTGAGACCCATTAAAGTTCTACATCTGCAGAGTGATAAGCTGCTTCTCTTTCTTTTATAAAGCAGCCATTCCTGTTGCAGTCAAGGATACTGGGCCCTTATTGCATCAAGGATACAAGGCCGCAGAGTATAGAATATGCCGCGTTTAAACAACCATGAAAATTCTCTTTTGTGAATGAGGCATCGGTGTTGATTTTGTCAGACACCTCTTATTGACAAAGGCTTTCAATGGATCAATGTTCTCCATAACGGGTGCTATTAGTCCGCATCAAAGGTATTATGATATAACTGTACACAGTCAATCCTACTATTCTTCCGCTTGAGGAAATGTTGCTTTCAGCCGCTGCCAAGCATGTACTAATCCAAACAGCAAGTAGGAAGACTATACTTTATTGCTAGGCAATAATCTGGCTGCCATATAATTCTGGTTTACACTTTTGCAAAATAAAGTGTCGTGTTTAAAAGTAGTCATAGCAACATTACTGTGCTGAAGGGTGAAAAACTGGTTCCGTGTGATGAACATTTCATTTGTTAATTTATTATAATGCAAACAAGGTAGGGCTGAATGCCATCAAATTAAAACAGGCATTGGGTGTAGAGGAATAAATATATGTATTTTTTCATATATGCTGTTTATGTTACACATCGTGTTTTGCCCAGCAGTTGAAGGGAATGTAAAGGCAAAAAAAATAAATCCCATTTTTACTTTTTGTAATGAAAAATAAATATTTCTCCAATATACTTTAATTAAGAAATGTGTACTGTTTTTATAATAAACCTGACTGTATGCAGTGAAATTCCCCCTTCATTTTACTTGCTCTGACAGCTGCAGATTAAAAACTTCAGATGGTCCCTAACTGCTCTGCAGGGAAGCAATCATACTTTCAAATGGCAGGGGGGAGCCCCCCACCTTACTTCCCAGAACTTGAGCAGCTTTCTTTGTTTCCATGTAGAGCATTTGGCGACCGTGTAGAGATTTGTAACCGCAGACCCAGTACAGTCTGTATATTCTGATTATTAATCAGTCTTGCTGTATAATATTTGACTTGTGCTGTTTTGATCATTTATGATAATCCCTAACCTCCCAACTGAAGCCCAGATCACACTGAGCATGTGCACATTCTTGGTCTTGCAAAGATGCTCTGAGCAGCTGTTGAGAAGCTAAGTTTAGGGGTCGTCACTAATTATCCAGCAGAAAATAAGGTTGGTCTGTAATATAAGCTGATGCTACAGGGCTAATTATTAAATTCTGATGCTAATTACACTTGTTTCTATGCTGACAAGTAGTCATTATCTGTATTAATGACTAATCAGCCTTATATTGTGACACTGCGATTCTAAGGGGGAGATTTACTGATGGGTGAATTTTCGCCTTGGAAGGCTCCGCCATACTAAGCACAACTTCGTCAAATGCTAATTTGCAGCTCTTATGCTTATTCCTCAAAATGCAAAGTTACGTCTCAGCCGACGAACACTGTTAAAGTTTTGTATTTCTAAGCAAAATTTCGCTAGAGTTACTTTCTTCCTTGAAAAACTTCATTAACAAACTTACGCTTAGATCAATTTAAATACGGCTGGTATATATATATATATATGTCATGATTAGTGAATTGCTTTAATTGGCAACTTATTAATAATGTCCAAGAAAGCAAAATAAAGACAAAAGAGGTGTTCTTACGCGGCCATCTCCTATCATCTCCATTTTAATCAAATAATTCAGTATTTCTCTGTAACAATAAAACATCCTAACTAAGATATAATTCATCTTTATTGGAAGCAAAACAATCCTAATGAGTTTAACTAATGTTTTTAAGTAGACTTTTCTATTGGATAATTAGTTAGATTTCTTTTGTATAAATGTTCAAGCTTGCATTTTGCATCTCCCCAGGTGTTGATGAAGTATAGCAACCAGCCTTCCTACATTCTCCCGGCACCCCCCTTTTTTCTAAACTCTGTGCTTAGGGGCTTGTATTTAATTCCCCTGCTCATTTTTCTTTTCTCTAAACCAAAAACTGTTTTTAATTCATTCAGACCCCCTGCCCCCCCCCCATAATATCAGTCAGGATATGCAGCCCACACACAGTCTCTATGGGATTTGGTGCCAACTGAAATCGTTTGCCAATACGTATGCCCTTATTTAATGGTTTTCACAAGCTGAATTATTTCCCCACAGTACCTATGCAGTATACAGCCATGTTAAACAGATGTGAGAAATGACCAGGGAAATTAGCAGAGGAAAGAGTTTAATGGCTGAACCTGTTTATAGAAGCCTGGGAGTTAGAGTAAATAGGAAGAGATTAGTTTTGCGCTCCTGGGAGCCAAACAAGGATTGCAGATCCAGCGAGGGAAGAATTTCAGGGGATATAATAACAAAAGGCTCAGGATGTATAGAAACTCAGATTTGTGGCAAGAATTTTATGGGCCTTATATCTGTTATCGGGCAATGTGTTGTAATGACAGCTATACCTTCTGTTAAAATCATTGAGCATCATGTCCATGGACCAGTTGTCTGCCTTAATCCTTAGCCATAGAGATCATGTCTCTAGTGACAGACAGAGGAATGAATGTATTATATTATATATAATACCTTTTATTTTTTATTTATGTGCACAATTATGTGCATTCTCTACGCCGTTTCAGCACTGGCCTCAAGATGTGTGTCCTTTCACAGTCTGGAGTTCAGTTACAGCACAGGAGAATTCAAAACCGCGGGCAGGACATTAGAATTGCAGGGAATACTGTGTGAAGAGGGTGCCAAAATATCTTTGTATTTAGTTACATATGTCTTATCAAGGCACGAAATTAAACGGACAAATCTGTGAATGTAACAAGATTTTTATTATTTTTTTAGAAACAACTCATCATCTCAAGCAAGCCAGATCATCGGTTCAGGGATTAGTGGGTTTAATTTAACTAGGCTACTTGAGGTTATTATGACTGGCTTGGCACAGTGTTACAAAGCTGATGATCGAGGAGACATCTGTTCTGTGGTTTCAAATGGGAGACCTAATTGCCCTCCTATTTTTTACATCAGCAATGTATTTAAGAAAACTAATTGGCATGTTCAACATACACTGTTACTTCACAGAACCGTTTTGGATACTAGGAGGCCTTTAAAGCTCCTGGCGGTCATTTATTAGGAAGAAGCAAATTTTAAAGTCATAAAGGCAGAATTAAGTCACTGCTCACCTAGTAAATGGTGGTATTGCAAATATATATATATATACATATATATATATAGCATCAGTGTTGGGTGGCACTCCATTACTAATCTGGTTGTACATAAAATATTTCCCTCATACTTTTTATAGATACATGGATGTGTCTATGTGTATATAGTGTGTTATATAAGAATAATTTAGGTTAATAATTGAAGATTGAGGAAACAGTACAGGTATGTGTAGTGGATTATAACTAGGGGGGTCCCTTATCTTGAGTTGAGAATACAGAATACTGTCTTAGAATACTGTTGTAGCTAACTTTGGTTCTTTTTTTCTCTCTATATATTTTTTTATAGATGTAGGTAGTTCGCTACTTAGAATGATATCTGGAACTATTTTTAAATGATTCTTAGATGAATAGTCACAGTAAACTTTCACAGTAATATTTTACAAAAGAATTTTTTATATGATAACTTTAATTCAGTATTCTTATGAGCATTCATGCACTAGCGATTGGTTTTATGATTATACCATGTTAATTATTTAACATGAAAGTATATGCACGTGATCACTTTTTGCACCAGTCACTTTATTATCTTGAATGTGACATCATTCCTTAATTGCATTTACATAATTGTCCCTATATATATCACATGATGTTTAGGGTTTGTTTGCCTTGAGAAAGGTCCCAGTGGGGACCGAAACGTCACGTTGGCTGGAACACACTTAAATAAATATCTCTTTTGTTTGAAGAAAATATCCCGATGTCGCTGGTTCTGTTGGAATATATATATATATACATGTTCCAATTAGGTGCTCTCAAAACTACTATTTATCCGCCGGGGTGCTGAAAAAAAAATTTTTTTCACTACATTTTAATAAAAAACCGCACCCCCAGGACATTATAGTGAAACAAAAAGATTTTTTTATTTTTGATGTTTCAGCACCTACACTTTTGCCGTCCTCAGGAAACTTTCCTGAGGACGGTACAAGTGTAGGTGCCGAAACATCGAAAATAAAAATTTTTTTTGTTTCACTATAAAGTCCTGGGGGTGCATTTTTGTATGAAAAAAAAAAAAAAAAATATATATATATATATATAAATATACATATACATATTGGGCCCCACAATAGTGTGTGTTTTTGCAGTAAAGAATAGTCAGATGCAACTGTACACTGGATTTCTCATATAGAAAGATAGAAGATCCTTTATTTGATGATAGCCCATAAGCTCTGTTACTATGGGGCCTATTTATTAACAAATTGATTGCTTTTTTTGAATTCTTGTCGCGAATCCTATTTCTTCTCCAAAACAATATTTTTTTATTTCTCTAAATCTCAAAAAGGCAAAAGACTCCTATAGAAGTCAATGGGAGCTGCACTGATCCTGTTTGACCTTTTTTGTAACCATCCAGACTTTTAGAGGGTTTTTAAAAAAATTTTATGCTATTAATTGTCCGAAAAAGGCATAGGTTTTCTTATTTTTTAGAGCATCATTATTCTATTTTTCCCGTTCATATTTTTTTTAATTCATATATTTTACTACATTTCATGGCATCAGTGGTTTAAGAGATAAAGCTCTAATACCATAAAAAACCCACTAAAATTCGACCTTTTATAAATGGACCACCCAGAATGTAACTATTTCCATTGAGTATTTGAGTAGGGATCCTCATTCCAGCAAAGGGTGTAAATTTTTAGAACAACTACACTGCATTCCATTTTTATGAACTATCTGATACTAGGGATGCACTGAATCCACTATTTTGGATTCGCCCGAACCCCTGAATCCTTTGAGAAAGATTTGGCCGAATACCGAACCGAATACGAACTCTAATTTGCATATGCAAATTATGGGTGGGAAGGGGAAACATTTTTTACTTCCTTGTTTTGTGACAAAAAGTCATGCAATTGCCTTCTCGTCCCTAATTTACATATGCAAAATAGGGTTTGGATTTGGTTCGGCTGGGCAGAAGGATTTGGCCAAATCCGAATCCTGTTGAAAAAGGCCGAATCCTGGCCGAATCCTGAGCCGAACCCTGGATTCGGTGCATCCCTATCTGATACAGAGTCACTAATGCAAAAACTATACTGAGATTTGATGACCTGTCCACCATCTCCAGCCTCTGAGGGATTGTGATGAATAGAGCTAGAGGTGATTTCCCAGAGTCAGGTTACTTAAATGCAGATTTATTGATAAAAGGTTTCACCATGCCAGGACTTTTTTATCCTTTCTGTTAGAGCAAGAATCTGCAGGGTGAAACCTTAAAATCCCCTGACAGATTTTGGACCCTGCCCTCATATCTTCTGTTTCACGTTACTGTGTAGGTCATTGCCTGAACACATGAGAAGGACTGCTATCCTTCCAGAATTAAGAATACTACCTATCAACTAGAGGGAAAGAAGCTTGGTCAGTGACTCCTATTTGAAAGCTGGAAAGGCTTAGAAGATAAAGCAAAATAATTAAAACTATTAAAAAAGAAATAATGAAGACCAATTAAAAAGTTGTATATACGTACATACTAAAAGTTAACTTAAGGGGCATGGGTAGAGAGCGATACACTGAGACAATTTATAATGTTTTCAAATTTTATTATTTGTAGTTTTTGAGTTATTTAGGTTTGTAGTCAGCAGCTTTGTAATCTGTTTTTCAAATGGAGTCAGTGACTCCTATTTGAAAGCTGTAAAGAGTCAGAAGAAAAAGCCAAATAATAAAAACTGTTCAAAAAATAATAATGAAGACTAATTAAAATGTTGCTTAGAATTGACTATTCTATAACATACTAAAAGCTAACCACCCCTTTATAGATCTCTGCACCTACAAAGGCTGCAATAGAGTTGCAAAGCTTCTAAGGACAATGGGACATGGAACATTGTCTCCTGCCATTTAACTACTAAACATCCAAGCAACATACAGTACTTGGGTCATCCAGTGTACCATTGCCCTAACTATGTCAGATATGTTGTAGCTTCATAATTGTTGGGCAATCCAGCTATAAACAATATTACATATTTTGAAATTATGATTGTGTCATTTAACAAAATATTCATGCTCTAGACTGCAAGTCTTTGTCTGTTTCATCTGGGATTTATTTTCCCCCAACACCCTTGCAGAAATACATTAAGCCCACATCTGAGACTGGTTTCTTATCTGTATGACAGGTGCTTCACTTTTACACAGTCCAGAACACAAGAACCCAGAGAAAGAGAGAGTGAGCCGTCAGGCCTGGATTCTATGACTGAGGTTTTCCTTTATTCAAGTCTGCAGAGTTTTCAGACAGTAAGGTTGTCGTAATCTACTAGACATGAGGATGACCAAGCATGCCGTGTTCCTTTCTGCAATATAATATTACTACAATGGCAGATGTTTTGCTACTATCCCTTACTCCGTGTGATCATTTTCACATGCTTAGTCAATTTCCTCTCCCCCTTATCTCTCTGCAAGACTTACTTTCTCTGCCAATTTCAGCACATTTTTCCCTTGTTCCAAGAACCTCTCGTCTGATTATTTCTTGACTTTAAGACCCTCACATCTGGAATAGAGACGGATCATTCTTATTTTTTTGATGTACATTTACCTCTTTTGTTCTAAACCTAACCTGTAGGGTTTAGTTGAAATCACATGGATGTTGTGTCTATAACACAGGTACTGATCTTGTATCCACAAGAGATGATGAAGATGATGACTGCGTCAATATGTCATACATACTTTATACTCAGGCACTGTTGTATTGTCAAACTAAACAGCTTGACAGTGTTCTTTAGCAAATAAAATAAATTCAAAAAGATATGAAAAAGTGATTTAAAAGCTTTGTTGCTGGTCTCCCTAGAGTTTCTGAGCAAAGTGTAAGTGAGTGTGGTTGTACCACTCAGTCAAATATAATGCTCATTGTTATTGGGAGCTTCAGAATTTTAAATACACTTATATTTATTACAGGTATGGAACTTGTTATCCAGAATGCTGGGCACCTGGAGTTTTCCAGATAACGGATCTATCCATAATATTGGATATTCATATTTTAAGTCTCCTAGAAAATGAAAATAGGCTGGTTTTGCTACTAATAAGGATTAATTATACCTTAGTTTGGATCAAGTACAAGCTACTGTTTTATCAATACAGAGAAAAAGGAAACCGTTTTTTTAAAACTTGGATTATTTGGAGAAAATGGAGTCTATGGGCATTCTTGATATCGGGTTTCCAGATTACAAATCCCATACCTGTACTCAGTAGGCAGTGCAAGACATTATAAAGTGGCTGCTTTGACATGGCTTGAAAGCTTTTATATATTTTGGCCAAAATGTGATAATCTCAAAAGTTGTAAAATGTATTTAAAGGGGTTTGCACTTGCAGAATATGGCTGCTGGCAGTTTTTCCCTTGCATGTGCAAATAATGAATGTATATGCGTAATAGCAGCCGGTCAACTCCAAAATGTAGGTTAGCCCAAGCACTGAAAAAATAGCAGCTTGCTGAAGCTACAGTTTCACAATTTCTTTTGTGTACATAAAAAAAAAAAAAAAGGATGACTGGCCAATCTGAATAGAATGACAAGCAGTCACATGACTGTGGGGATTTATTTCAATGCAAGCAGTCATGGCATTTATTTGGAGAAGTTTCGTTCTCAGAGCAGGGTGGGCAAAAAACACACATGAGACCAAGCACCAGTCCATCATCATCATCTGGCTTGCAATGTGTATTCTACACCTAATATGTGTGAAGTCACAGTTATAGTTTCATTAAAATTATACTGTTTTTATCCTCTTTGCATGGCAATGGAGTTCTATAGATCAGTACACCAGGGCCTCTGTGATCAACCTTTTCACCTTGAGCAGCTCCTATAGGATCCCAATGTCCTCCTAAATCTCTGACATTGGCACTAAATTTGGTGGCATCTGTGTTTGCAGTGTTTTTTTCATGTCCAAACAGTGATATGGTTTGTATTGAGCATACTAAGATTAACAATGATAAACAGTATTTAAGTATACTTAAATTGCAGCATCAATACAAATGCACTGCACCCATGAGTACGGCTTGCTGACACCAGCAACATGTTGTTCTGTTTGTAATACTGTGTTGCAAATTGCACACTTATACACACCTTGGCCCTTGCACATGTCTGGTTCTCTTCACTGGGACGGGCAGATAAGGCAGAATGAATGTGTAATAAGACACAGTAATTGTTTATCTTAAAGGGCAAGGAATAATAAAATTACTGGGCCAGATTTTTAAGACACAATTCCCTTGCCAGGTGCATGCCTGGGCTAATGCAAGAGAGAAAAACAGGGTGCTTTGTTGGGGAACAAGGAGCAATTTGTTTTGGCTCCCAGGTGTTCCTTGGGTGGGGTAGCACCACTTGTCCCAGTAAATATGTATCTCTGTACCTGGCTGGTATTTTACTGGCCTGGACTGTAAAAGTGTTGATTGATGCCAATGTTTTCTTCCAGAAAAGGTGGCAACCCTAGGCCAAATTCCCACTTTTCCCACCCTGCCCCTTTTGTGTCTTGGACCTGCCCCTTTAAGTTACTAACCTGCCTGTTTACAGTGTTACCTCCTCCCCTTTCATTTTATATTTCTGTGTCCTTTAATTTCATCACTAAAATAATGTTTGTTCACAAAACACCTGAGAAAACGCCCTTGATCAAACCTGTGAATGAGCCCACTAATAAGTGGACACACATTGACAGTAGCCATCCCTAATTTGCACATGCAACTTAAGATTTGGTATTCGGACGAATCTTTCGAGAGGGATTCTGGGGTTCGGCCATATCCAAAATAGTGGATTTGGTGTATCCCTAGTTTTTAATGTCTCCAAATAATGTTTCCCATCTTTGCTCAAAAGCATAAAGACAGGGTATTATAAATAATACACAAGTGCATTGTTGCTCCATTGTTTGCGGGGACATGGATACTTGCGGTTTGAAATAAAAGTCTGGTAGGGTCCAACGTACATGGTCAGTCCCCCCCCCCCCCCCCCCCCCCCCAGCACAAAATTTTAAGAATTCGTAGCTGCTACAAACAAATAAAAGACATTTAAAAGGTAATTCTGAGCTAAGTGCAGAGGTTTGTCAAATGCAGATGATCAGGTTTTCTGCAGGAACAGGGTGTCCTATGTGAGCAGGAACACACAAGTCAGCTGATTCCCTGGCAGTGAACAAAGTAATTTGACTTTTGCTTTAATTATTATATTAAACATTTCTTATAATACTTTACTTATTCCGCCATCATTTTGGTTGTTTGAACAGGTAATGAAAGTTTATTTTGCTCCTTGTTTGCAAACCGATTAAAGAATGCTGGCACTGAAAATGTCATAAATACACCAGCTTAATCTGTTTGACTATTCATGAGTCACTAGCTAGCACACTCTTCTTGCATTCGGCACTAAAAGGGGAACTACCATAATCATAGGGAATATGTGATATGTTGTAGCTATATGTGAGGCTTAGACACCCTTACTGTTTAAAGTTATACAGATGGAGCTGAAAGTGATTTAAATAGAACATGGAACTTTTAATAAACAACACAATATAGCAATATAAAAAGGGAAAATAGGATCATTTATATTATCCATGAAAATTTGTATTTTTCTATTATCCAATCTCTGATGCCTAATTTAGAGTGTTTCTGACAAACAGCAGTTAACCTTGCTCAACACAATTGCTCCCAATGCATCAAATGAATGTATTTGCAAGTGCACTTTTTTGTGAATTGTGTGCAAGCTGTTCATCGAATTTTCTTCTGCTGCTTGGCTTAAAAAAAACCCATTAACATTTGATTAATTCGGCACAAGTCTGTATTGACAAAACCTGCTTTGGGAACCCTGAAATTAGCTCCAGGGTTCCACAATGTGAACAGGTGCACTTTATGCAGTCCGGGTGGATGCAATGGCACTTAGCACAACTATATGGAATTTGTAGGACCATGTGTGGATACCAGAACCCTTAATGAATGGCTTCGGTGGCATTTGACGATGGGGAAATTCATCATAAATTTGCACTACTGTGGCGACTAATCTCCTGAAAATGCATCACTGCTGGCAATAATTAAAATTGCTTAAGGAAAACCTACACATGGATTTGCCTTTCTGAAGTTGTCTCACAAGGTTTTATCACCAGTGATTATCGATTATTTCCAGTGAAGAAGCAATTTCAAGAGATTTGTCGCCCCAAGTTCATTGGATGACAAATATCTTTTTTCAGCTCAACGCAGACTGCAGTTTTGGACAGGGATACCAGGGGCCCACCAAAAATCCTTAAAGGAAAACTATACCCCCAAAATTAATATGTAAACAACAGTTTATAACACATGAAGTGACATATTAAAGAACCTTACCAAACTGGAATATATATTGAATTAAATATCGACCTTTTACATCTCTCGCCTTGACCCTTATAAGTAAAAAAAAAAAACATTGGCGCTAGGGCCCCGGCCCCCCCCCTCATAAAAGTTATTTTTTAAACCTTTGCGCCAGGGCCCCAAAAATTTTTTTTTTTTTTAATAAATTGGTGGCAGGGGCCTATAGAGTATTAAAATAAAACATTGGTGACCAGGGGATTAAAAAAAAACCCACATTGGTGTCAGTAGAATTGAACTCGTGGCTTCAGGACTTCAATGTCCTTTCGTGACAACAATTATTTTCGCCGCTTAGGACTTCAGTGTCGGCTCCTTTGTGACTTCAGGTCTTTCCGCCGCTCCAGGACTACGACTGTTCAGCATTTCCGCATTCTGCTAGGATGAAAAGCAGCGCTCCTTCAACGCTCGTAAGGGGGGCAGGTGCAGCACTGCCAGGCCCCCCTTTGGGCTCGGCCCCTGGACACTTTTCCCCCCTGATCGCCATGGTACAAACATAGAATGAAGATCGTACAAAACAAATATTTGAACCACATTATTTTTGTGTCTATGGCCAGCTTTAGACTGTAGGCCAACCCTTTAAACTACATTAACTCCTCTTCTCACTCAACCTGTTTTCTTTAAACACTATAATCTATCCTTCCATCTGTGTTTCCAATTTGTTCCCATACAGAATCAGGGACTTACCATGAAACAGGTCAAATGGTTTGGAGATGAAAGGCCCACAGACACCTGGGCCCACCGGGAGTTTTATTTATATTATTGTGGAGCAATCTGGCACTGTAGCACGGCACTGGTCAAGGACCCAAAATAGGGTATTATCTTCAGATACCTTTTCTCATACATGGGTGATGGTCAATCATGTGCATGTTTCTGTTCCTGCCGAGCTGTAGAATGTTTGTCAATGCAGAGTGTCTAACTGCTACAGTATTGTTTTGTCATGTTTAGTGCAATCCTTCGGGAATAAATAGAATCCCCTTTTCCTGCAACATAAGGGTCAGTCATCAACCCTAAGAACAGTGTCAAATGGGGACTTCTAAAATAGCAACCAAAACTACCAATCACTAGGAAGTTTATGTCATCGGGTAAGGTGACATATGCCTTTAGACAAACAACCTGTTGCTGCCTTCATGTCACTTCGGCATATACTTAAATAATTAATTAGATGTTAATAATTTATTAATGAAAGGCTTAAAGAGGAGGTTCACCTTTAAGTTAATGTTTAGTATATTGTAGAATGGCCAATTCTAAGCAACTTTGACATTGGTCTTCGTAGTTTATTTTTTTATATATTTTTTTCTTCTTCTCTTTTCAGCTTGCAAATGGAGATCACTAGCCCTGTCTAAAAAAATGCACTGTAAGGCTACAAATGTTATTTCTACTTTTAATTACTCATCTTTCTATTCAGGCCTCTCTAAAGGTGGCCATACACGGAGAGATGTTGCCAAAGGAGCGGATCCCTCCCCAATATGCCCACCTTGAGGTGGGCGATACCGGGCCCAACGATCGGATCACAATAGAGGAGATACGGGCGTTCTGATTGCGGGACTGCATCAATGAACTTTTTAGTCCCGCCCAGAGGGCCCCATTCCCGGGCCAATAGGCTGCCAACTTGGTCTGTCGGCAGCTTTTATCTGCCCGCGTATGGCCACCGTTATACGTATTCCAGTCTCTTTTTCAAATCAGTGCATGTTTACTAGAGTAACTTGGAGATTAGTAACCAAATTGGTGAAACTGGAGAGCTGCTGAATAATCTAAATAACTCAAAAACCACAAGTAATAAAAAAAATTTAAACCAACTGCAAATGGTGTCAGAATATCACTGTTTACATCATAGTAAAAGTTCATTTAAAACAACCCTTTTAAAGGGGTGGTTCACCTTCCAGTTAACTTTTAGTATATTGTAGAAGGGCCAATTCTAAGAAACTTTTCAATTGGCCTTCATTATTTATTTTTCATAGTTTTTTAATTATTTGCAATTTTCTTCTGTTTCTTTGCAGCTTTCAAATGGGGGTCACTGACACCATCTAAAAACAAATGCTCTGTAAGGCTACAAATGTATTGTTATTGCCACTTTTTGTTACTTATCATTCTATTCAGTCCCTCTCCTATTCATATTCCAGTCTCTTATTCAAATCAATGCAGGGTTGCTAGGGTAATTTGTACCATAGAAACCAAATTGCTGACACTGCAAACTAGAGAGCTGCTGAATAAAAAGCTAAATAAATATAAAACCACAAACAATAAAAAATTAAAAGCATTTGCAAATTGTCTCAGAATATCACTCTCATTATACACTATACTAAAAGTTAACTCAAAGGTGAACAACACCTTTAAAGAACATCAGGGAGAGTAGGGGGTATGATGAGATGAAGTGAAGGTTTGCAAGGCACCATGTACTGTATATTAAAAAATAAAAACCAATACTTAAACAGATGCTCACTGACAGATCTATATATGTAAACATTTTTTGTGACTGGACAAAATCTGATACACAGAAGTGTGTTTGTGCTGTTTTTCTGCAGGCTTGGGAAAACATAACAGAGTAGAATTCTGAGAATGTTCAGAAGTGTGAAGGCAACGACATGTACTTTGAAATCCGAGCAAGTAATAGTTTACTAACAGGTGGCAACCAGAGTGCAGCGAAGCATGGTGCAGCATGTGTGCATAGTAATCTTGGTCCTTCTGATTTAGCTGTCAGGGTGCAAGGTTTAGTAGGGCCTCTTGGGAAACAACACAGAAAGAGCCAACTGGGGATCTTCAGACTGTATGAAAACTAAATGATATAGGATTCTGTGTTCTTACAGCCAGGGTCTGGGTGGCCCGGTGCCCCCCGGGGCTGGCTGCTGTCTGAGAGCCCCCCGTCCCTACCACAAACCCCTCCGCAACCCACTTTCAGCCCACCCATGCACATCACTCCTTTAAGGGTAGAACTACATGAGTGTTTTTCATCAGATTTTGTGGGTTGCTACACCACACACCAGCACAAGCTTTTGTAGGATGCCCCTAGGATAGAATGTTAAGTCGGATTAAATAAGTCGGCTGGAGTCTTTTGTTCATGCGTTTACATCCAACAGTTAGTGATGGGCGCAAATTCGCTGCGAATTCCCGCGATTCGCCGCAGGCGAATACATTCGTGAAACACCGTCGAAAATTAGCCTGCCGAAAAATTAGCTGGCGTAAAAAAAACGAGATGTTCGTTAAGAAAAATGCAACACATGACGAAAATGACGCGACATGCGGCAAAAACGTGACGGGACTCGTTTCGCTCGAAATTCGCTAATTTTTCGGCGAAGCAAAACTGGATAGATTCGCCCATTACTACCAACAGTCAATATATTTCAATCAGAAAAAAAAGTCTTTCCGACAGCATCCGATGAAGACTCAGCATGCAGCGTTCACATCCGACAGTCCAATTAAACATGTAAACATGTACATCCGAAAATTTTACATGTAGTATATGCATCCGATTTCTGTCCCATTATATTTTACATGTAGTCTATGCATCCGATTTCTGTCCCATTATATTTTAAACCACACAACACGACAGACTTGTAGGATGCGTTTTGTCGATCTGACACCATCCTACAACTACAGCGCTTGTGTAGTTCTACCCTAAAACCAAACACATTTGGAATCCACAGCCTGCATGGCTAATTAGCAATTAATTTAGATGCATGCTGCAGACTGAACTGATTTATGTGCATCCATGTATCATGCATGTAAATGAATTGCTAATTAGCCATGTAGGCTGTGGATTTCAGCAGCGGTGTAGGGCTTAGCGAGTTTCACTGGGACTGCAGGGATGTCATCATCAAACGCGCTTGCGCCAACACACACTAACCAAGGCGGGAGATAGAGGGAGCGCATCCCCCTCCCCTAGGCAATGAGCGCAATCCCATCCACCAACTATGCAGGCAAAGCCTCTCACCCACTTAAAGAACTTCACTGCCTGTATGTATGTAGGGACCTATAGGATTGCTAATCCCCTATAGAGTTAAATCCCTACCCTTTTTTTCAGTTACTAGGCAAAAGCCTGTGTAGCTCAGTGTTATTGGCCAGAGGTGTAATGACCACTTCCTGCCACATGGCAATATAGTGTGTGTAGGGCATGGCCTCTTCCTCTGTGGCTGCTGGATAGTGATCCAGCTCGGTGTGCCCAGGGGGAACCTGGGTACAGCAAGGCCCAGATAGCCATGTGCCTAGAGGGGCTGGGTCCTCTAGTGCCTAAGTCGGGGACCAGGTAACCCCGTGAATGAGGAATAGCAAGCGGCAGGTGAGCTTCCAGTACTCTAGGAGTGTAAGTTAGTCAGGGTTTAAAATGAGAAGTTCTGAGCGCCTACATAGGAGTTACTGTTTGGAGGTATCTCTCCCAGGCCATATTGCCTGTAGTAAATGGATCCCAGTGGAGAGGGAAGCAGGAGAGATGATTGCCCTGAGGTTGATCCAGACGACTACCGGAATATGCTGCAGAGGCCGAGCGGGGCTCACCGTGTTTTTTCCCAGTGTTCCCTGGCCCAGATTTGAGGCAAGGCTACAAGGCCTGAGCCTAGGGAAGTAGACATTTAGGGGCAGCATGCTGCCCAGCCTGGGTCGGACTGGACACTAACTTCCGAGTTACTAACCTCAAAGCCCCCCACGTGCCTGTGCAAACACTGGCTCACTGCGTGCATGCGTGAAAACTGGGGCACGGTTCGAATACACAAACGCCGGTGTGCATTGACAAATGGCACCACATTTAGTTTTATTTGGGGGTCCGGAAATTGAGGAGGGGGCAGAGATCGGGGGAAGGGGGCCCGGAGATTGGGGAGGGGGGCTGGCGGGGTTTTTTCCCGGTGTCCTGCCAGCCCAACTGCCTAGTTATGCAGGGAAAAAAGGTATGAGCACCATCTCCCGCACGCCAGTCTCCTATTCTGAGGAAGGAGATGGGGAGGGAGATGGAGATTCCACCTGCAGTGCCGGATTTCTCAAGCCGACGCCCCTAGGCCGCATGGTCCGATCAGGTGACCGCGAGGTCCTAGCTCCCATACACACACACACACCCCCCCCCCGAGAGTGCATAGCCGCCAGTGTGTAAGCGCCGGCAAACGGCACAATTGAACGGGGACGCACAGGTCCCAATAATGTGGCTGGGCAGCATCCTAATTTTTTGCTGCCCTAGGTCCGGGCCTTTGCAGCCTCACCACAAATCCAGGCCTCTCCACCTGCCCAGTATTTTACCAGTAAAACACCAGCCAAGGCCGGGACTGGTATTACAAATATATATACATAGCTGGTAAATTTGTGTTCATCAGTCAAACTGCTCCTGGCCTGCCTCCGATAATAGATATACAGTAGATAGAACAATGATTTTTATGTAGAAGTAACTACACAATATGACTGCGTAAATTAATTATGAATTAATAAGGATTTATTGTAGTTCCATAAACCTTGGTCTTCTTCCTTTTTTCTGATTAATCTATAAACACCATAAGCAAATATCTAGGGTGGGAAAGCCTCAGTTAATCTGCTATCTGCATTAAACATAGAACAGTCATTGCAATACAACTCATCAGGTCCATGGAGATGTTCACACAGGAGCTGACCATTATTAGGGCTAGTCCACACAGGAAGATTCAGGGAAATTTGTCGCCTGGCAACTAATCACCGCTTCTTTGGGGCGACTAATAAGATCCAGTAAGGGCAGTGGAACCATCACTATGTACTTGTGGATAACCACCAATAAAGAAGAGCTCTAGGGGCTCAAAATCCATTTTTCTCCCTTTGCAAAATGATTGTTCTGCCTATGAGTCGAGCAATTAGTTCAGTACAGTTTGGCCACATGATCTAATCTGTCTAAGTATTCATTAGTGTGGAGTCTACAACTAGGGGCTGGGCAACTTCTCGCTGTTACATCATCCTAACGATGCTCTACAGAAGTATATGCTATTGTTACCCTTTAACATGAAGTAATTGTTGATAAGCAACTGCACGACATTGGTCGATTATTTATGTTTAAATACATTCTTTTTGTTTTTATGTACCTCTGAGGAGCTGAACCTGTGATTAATATATATTGATAAAAGGGTCTGGAAAATGTAACCCACGCTTGCAGGGACATGTCTGAGAGGGCAGATGTTTACAATGGTGTTTCATGTATTTCCCATGAGCATTTTCAGGTTCTAGCATCAAGCATGTAAGGGACTGTGATTCATGAAATGAATCTAAGTTTATCCAGCCAGAAGCCTGCCCTGATGAAGGGAAAAGTCAGAATAAAATAAGATTTTATTATACTGTCCATGCCAGTTTATGTTTCTTGTTTATTAGCCTTGGATGTAAGTGGTTCCTTAAAGGAAAACTACACCCCCCCGGACAATGTAGGTCTCTATAAAAAGATATTGCATAAAACAACTCATATGTAAAACCGTGCTTCATGTAAATAAACCATTTTCATAATAATATACTTTTTTAGTAACATGTGCCATTGGGTAATCATAAATAGAAAATTGCAATTTTAGAAAAATAAGGACAGCCTCCTGGGATCCTATGATTCAATGGTGCACACAAACATACCAAACAAACTATAAAGTTAGGCCACATGAGCCAATTAACAGACAGAGTTGTTGTAAGGAACGTACCCTGGTGGTCTAGTGGGGGGACGGCAGGAACGCCTGCCGCCCCCTCGGCGGGGACGCCCGCCACTTCCTTTCCCTACGCCGGCTCCTATGCGCGCGCGCGCACTTCCGGGTTTACTTTAAAGGCGCAGGACGTCAGCGCGCATTGGCGCGAAATTTGAAAAGTTTAAAAGGCCGGTTCGGCTTTATGCGGGTTGCCCGTTATAGGTTTAATTTCCTGGTCCCTTGTACTGTGTTTCAAAGCCTCTGTTCCTGACTATCTGTGTTTGACCCTGCCTGGCTATTTGGACTATTCTGACTTCTGGAACCTGATCCCTGCCTGTACCTGACTGCGATTCTGATTAACCCTTCGTTTGTCTCCCTGGTTTGACTCCTGCCTGATTTTGACTCTGATCTTGTCTCATCCTTTTCTGCTTTGATCACCTGGTTTGACCCTTTGCCTGCCTGACGTTCCGTTGCTATCTGCCCGCCGTGACCCGGCTTGTCTGACCACGAACCTGCCGGCACCGTGACCTTCGGCCTTTCCAGACTCTGACTACAGTCGTGCCCCTTGCTAGCCAGAACCCCTGCCTTGCACCTCTCGTTAAAGTCCAGGTGGCATCTGAGTAGCTGAGGGCTCCTCCGAAGCCAAAGGCGGTCACACTACTGGCGAAGCACGAGCCGTGACCAGGGTGCTTGGCATTTGTTCTGGTTTGGGTGCCGACCGTGACAGTTGTCTTTTGCTTCCACACTTCTTCCTGTTACAGTTAGAGTTGAAATATTTCTGGTCAGGAGATCTCTGAGGCAACACACAGACCATCACGAAATGGTGGTTCAAGGCAAGAGATGTAAAAGGGCAATATTTACTTAAATATATATACCAGTTTGGTAAGATTCTTTAATATGCCACTTGATATAAACTATCTGTTGCTCAAGTATTCATTTTGGGGTTATTGTTTTCCTTTAATCTCATCCTTGCCATAAATATCACCATAACAAGGTTAAAATTTAAGAGAAAAGGGATAGTTTGATCACCAGGGCAGCAAGAGCAGCAGCCAGAATAGCAATAATTTCAGGCCTATGTGTGGCCTTTATTCAAGCTTGAAAAAAGGCCACACATAGGCCTGACACGTTGCTGACCAGGTTCTGCCATGAAGTTGTGAATAAAGGCATTTTTAAACTACGTAGTGCTGTACAAAGAATTCTTGTTTTGGCAATTAATAATTGCAACAGATAATCATAGGTTTAGCGTGACACTTCCCATCTTCATCTACAGAACCAAGTTGCTGCCCATTTACTTCTGATACTATTTTGAGGTTCATGAGTTTGCTTTTGTGTTCAACCCCTTCCATGGTCGTAGGATCACTAAGGTCACCCAAATGCCCATTAATGGACCAAATGGAGAAACCATGCCCCTCTACAATAAACAGCTCCCCATGGGAATTTGTTAATATTTTGTTATTTTGTATTACTCAAGGACAAGAGGCAGGACCTTCAAGGGAGACTCTCATAAAATACCCACTTTTTGCAACTTTCCAAGAAAACTTTTTCGTTCGTAATTGCTTGGTGAGGTAACAATCTTTTTGTTATTGTTACTTTTTATCCTTTATATTTTTATTCAGGCTCTCTCAGTCTCTTATTCCAACCACTGTATGTTTATTAGGGTAACTTGGGACCTAGCAAACAAATAATCTCTGATGTTCCAAACTGGACAGCTGCTCAACAAAAAGCTAAAAAAAATAACATTATTTTTGAATTTGCATAAGGCAAACAACCACAATTTTCCCAACTGTTACCGTAACAAGATGATTACAGTAATTACATGTGTCAAATTGATCTATGAATCAGGCAGGGATGTTATCGGTAGAGCTAGCAATCCTATTGGAACCGCTCACCTAATTTGTCTGTGAAATTTCTGCTGCTTTCCACCCCCACAAACCCTCATCTCTGCAGAGATACAGATTATGGTTACCAAGGAGACTGGAAATAAAATGGAAAGTTTTGTCTAATTTTGTTTCCTAAGTCACTCAAGAGCCCCCTGGGCCGAGCCAGTTGCAGAGATCTGATTATAAGATGTCTGTCATTACACATTCTGTGCCAGAACACTGAGCTTTCCCAAGTACAATGGGACCACAGGCTATATATATAAATCAATTGCCTATTTCTAACATTCATTCTAATGGTTCCTCACCAGCTATGAATAGTGTGTTGCAATTTGACACAATTCCCATCTCTCTGGTTAAGTGAAACAATATTATATTTTATACTGAAGCAGCATCAATATTATATGTATGTGTATATATATATATATATATATATATATCTATATATATATATATTCAAACAAGATCAGAACCTTTATATTCAAGATACATGTCTGCTGGGTATTTGTTTTTACATTCTCTTTGTATTGTGGCCAAGAAAACAGGAAATCTAAAGGACAAGGTGATAATTAGGGGCTGTTATCAACACAATAACAGGAAATATTTTTGAAGAAAGCACAAAGGCACATTAGGATTTAACAACTGGGTGCTGAGGAGCCAGCGTTAAAGGGCAGCCCCTAATGTGCTTCCTTGTGACAACAAGCGAGATGCCAAGAACATTACTCAAATATGTAATTGCTAGAAAGAAGCCCTTACTTAAAGGAGATAATGTCCTTGAAATAAAATGTCAGTACAGGTATGGATCTACTATGGATCTACTATGTATATATAATATTTGGGATCTGTAATTTTCCATATCTTTCCATAAATTAAATCTCGTACCTTAAATCTGCTAAAATCTTTTTTAACATTAAATAAACCCAACAGGATTGTTTTGCCACCAAACAATGTTCCCTCTAAGGCAGGGGTGTCCAAACTTGGCCCTCCAGCTGTTAAGGAACTACAAGTCCCACAATGCAATGAAGGAGTCTGACAGCCACAGTCAGGCAAATGCATTGTGGGACTTGTAGTTCCTTAACAGCTGGAGGGCCAATTTGGACACCCCTGCTCTAAGGTGTGCGCTCTTGCAGGCGCACACAAATTTTGAGTCAAGTGCACACAATTCTGGTGTGCACTAAGAATTTTCGGTGAAAACACAATATTTTGTGAAGTAACGCTAGCGATGCCTAATTTGCATAACTTTAAATTAAATTTTGCCCCAACTTTAAAGTAAAATGGATGTATATACTGCACCAACTACATTACACTACATAAGCCCCGGAAACCTTTAATAAATAAAATAAAGTTGTTCTATTGCCCTACACATGTGCGCCCTGTTTAGTTGTGTTGCCATATGTTAGGAAATGTAGGGGGGAAGGAGGGTACCCTAAATAAATTACAGCCTTTTTCTGCCTATTACCCTTAAAAAAGTAAAAGAAGACAGCGTTTTTTAGAAACTCCTATCTACCAGGCCCAGATTTGTGGAGAGGCCACCTAGGCCAGGGCCTAGGGTGGCAGGATTTTAGGGGGCGGCATGCTGCCCAACCACACCCACATTGGTTCAGAAATTTTAATTTCCTGTGAGCCAATTCCCATTGCTCCATCCTGATGATGAAAATTTGAGCAAATAAAATGGAGGGGACAGGGGCGACAAACGACAGTGGGCTTGTGGGCACCCGCTAGGTAAATCTGGCCCTGGAGGTCACGTTCTAAGTGAATTAGCGTAGTTACGTCCCTTAGTCAGTGCGCAACTTTTCCTGGCGTAAGGGTTGCAAAGTTGTGCTAGAGTCTTTCTACTTCTCTAGTGAAGTTACGCCAGGGACCGTTAGTAAATCTGCGAAGTTCCAAAATGACGTTGCACAAGCGAATTTGCACTGGCGTTAGCCGATTCGCGCTTTTGCCAATTTCCCCCTTAGAGGGAACATTTCCACCAATGTGGAGTAATAAAAAGTCAAGTAGAAAAGGAAAAAGGACTCCAGCAGATCATCTGCAATACATTAATTCAGGATAATGGTTATACAACATGTTTTGTACAATTGATAATGGGTATCAACCTGAAACATGTTGTGCAACCACTATCCCAAATGAATGAATTGCAGATAATCTGGTGGCTTTCTTCTTCCTATCCTACTTGATTTTAGCTGGCTAAACTCTTGTACTACAGAGCAACAAAAAGGAAGTATGATAATTATTTTTCTTATAATTTATACAGATAACCAAACACTTGTCAATGTGGATTCATACAGCTTAGTTACCCATCAAGTTACTGTTTTATTATTAAAGAGAAAAAGGGAATAATTTTTAAAAAATCTGACTAATTTGCTTAAAATTGAGTCTATGGGAGATGGCCTTCCCATAATTCAGAACTTTCTGTATAATGGGCTTTCGGATTAGGAATCCAAGGCCACCACTTTCCTCCTTGCCTCCCATCCCAGCTGCAACCCCCCCTCTGGGCCCCCCCCACTCCAATCACAATCCCCCTCCAACACTGGGGCCAGGGAGGAGGTCAAGGGGCTAGTGAGGGGTCTCAGGCAGGAGTGGGTCTAGGTCAGTGAGGCCCTCATTTAACCCTGCTTCCCCCCTTCATATGCATGGGTATGAACGTGCAACTTTTATCTCTTTTGGTATAAAGCACGGGGATTGGCACACAGGAGTGAAGAGATAGAGAACAAATCTCCTGCATGTCCCATTGCGATGTGGCTGGACAGCAAGCCTTTGCGGTCTTTCCATAAATCTAGGCCTGTTCCTAATTGCTGCCTGGTTACCAGATTAATTAATTCCCAATTACATTTAAAAAATGAATATATTGCATTTTGTCTTAGAATACTACTGCTTCTACTGTCTTTATCATACTATAGACAGACTCTTCAGACTTTCTTTAAAAAAAACTCTCTCTTCACTTTAATTAAGAAGTCAGTGTCTAAATGTCTATCTCTTTTTCTTGGAAAGTGCTGCTGGCTCTGCTCCACTTTCAGTCTCAATTCATAAAACTCCATTATTACTTTTTCTTTCTCTGTAGTGGGGGAAGCACCTTGAAGGTAGACTAAAGGCAGCCTGGCATTGTGGGGGGTACTTACTGATGTCATTGTGGCATGGGAAAATGGAAATATTTAATGGAAAATACACCATCTATCCATCCGTCAGCCTTTAAGCTTAAAGGGGCAATATACCCTTTAACTCTCACCTGTTTCGCACACATGCAGCACAGTCTCTTCTTGCATTGAAGCTGTACGAAGGAATTTAAAGCACTTGTACATACGCTGAGATGTTTTATTATTCTTCCTAAAAGAAACACAGTAACTGTAGCATCCATGCTCCTTAAAATCAGTTGAAAAGCAAACAAATGCAGGCCAGATGGCAATGTTTGCTGGCTCTCCATGTTTTTTTTTCTCTTTACATCTTTCTCATGACTATGGAATAGATACTGAGCAGGGACAGCTGGGAGCCTATTAACCCTTTCCTAGTGTCGGGTATTGCATGGCACTGAGAAGAAACATGAAACTTTCCGACAGTTATGTTCATAGGATGAACCAAAGAGGAACTTAGTAGGGCTTATTTACTTCCTATAGGGAGCAAAGTGGGAAAAAAAAAAAGAGTGCAAACCACCAAGTTCCTTTATTACCGCAGGTATCTGCACTCCATAATGGAGCAGAGGGACCTGTGTGTGCCCATTCAGCAGCAATGTCATTATCAGGGCCAGGCAGATGGAGGCACATAAGTATCCGACCCCCAAACTGGCCCAGGCTCCGGCCAAAATGTGTTCTGCTGCTAGTAATGGATTTCTAATGTGGGGCTAAGTTTAGAGTGCAACCAGAACCCAGGCACAAGTTGATATTAAATCAATACTAAGGGCATACCTCCCAACATTTTGGAAGTAAAAAGAGGGACAAAAATTTTTTTTTACGCACGCCCATTTTTGTGCCCACACCCCCTAATTACCATGTTGATTTTACAAAATTTGGCAGATTATGAAAGTTTGAAAATATTTCTCCTGATACAATTACTTATTTTCTTACCTCAAAAGTGTTACAAAGTATCTTATTTGCTCCTGTTAGCTGTTCTGGGCTCTCTGCCAAAAGCCAATTAAGTTAGAAACGTTGTTTATTTTTCTGGCTGTTCAGTGCAGAGAAAAGAGGGACTTTCCAGTATAAATGAGGGACTGCAGGTTGAGCTGTCAAAAGAGGAACTGTCCCTCCAAAAATGGGACAGTTGGGAGGTTAGCTGAGTGGCAGATTTATCAAGGGTCGAAGTGAAAATTCAAATAAAAAAAAATCGAATTGCAAAGTAATTTTTGGGTACTTCAACTAACTAATAGGCCAAAATTTGTTTTGAAATCGACTATTCGAATATTGAAGTACTGTCTCTTTAAATATTTTGACTATTTAAAGAATTGTTGCTTTATCATATGCGGACCTCCTATAACCTATGTTGAGTCTTTTGGGTAATTTTGAGAAGTCCAAGTTTTTCTTCGGGGGAAATAGTTTGAATCGTTCAATTCGAAAACTGACCTGTTGGATCAAAAACGGTCCGTTTTTGTTCGAAAAAAACACTTTGACTGGTTGAATTTCTAAGTATTTTCACTTCAAAATTTTACCTCTGATAAATCTGCCCCTAAGGAGTGTAACTCTTTACCCTTTAGTACTCTACTACTTACATCCAAATGACTCCTTACTGTATTTTATTTTTCATTCAGTTCTGTGTTTTCTTGTGTTATTTTTTGTTGAATTGTAATTCTGAGCCATGGCTAAAACATAGCAATTTGCACTTTATTATGTACTTTACACTTTGATCTCGGTAGCCAATGAGCCCTTCTGTTTTCAGGCAACAGAATTTACCGATAGAAATAATTTTAAATGCTATGGCTTATTAGTATTTTAGTAGTTCCAAATGCTGGAGATAAGAAAATGGTAGTAGCAAGACTCCAAGTATAATTTTATTGTTTCATTCAATAAAAAATTAGGTCTGATTTAAAAAACATTTTTTAAATAACATTTTATCTGGCATAAAAATCCTCGTTCTCAACAATGTCAGCACAAATTTCAGACCCAACCATAAAAGCTGACATTTTAGTGGACTGAGCCCCAGAAAACCCCCTGTGACAGAATTCTGGCAGTCACTGGAACCAACCAACTGAACTGGTACTAGTGAAAATATTCACTAGTTTGAGTTCTCAATGATTGGCCATCCACAGAAAATGTTTCTTCTATGAAAATGATTTTTCTCACGTATTATAGAGGTTTGGCATGATGTAGAAAGTATTTTAAGACAGTTTGCAATTGGTCTTAGTTTTTTTATTATATGGGATTTTTTTTAATTAGTTAGCTTTTTCTTTTGCAGCTCCCCAGTTTGAAATGGGGGCAGCTATCTGGTTGCTATGGTCGAATTTAACCAGCAACCAGGTAGTGGTTTTAAAGAGAGACAGGGACATGAATAGAGGAGAGCCAAAATAGAAAGATAAGTAATACAAATTAACAATATAAATGTTGCCTCACAGCAGTAGTTTTTGGCCGTTTGAAAGCTTTTTAAGTTGAAGACAAATAATTCAAAAACAAAAAAAAAAAACCCATTTTAAAAGTATCTTATCTTATATATTCTGTAACATACTAAGACTTAACTTAAAGGTGAACCATCCCTTTGTTTGTTACCACTTTATATCACTATTTTCTTAATTAGAATTGCCTGTAGAACTGGATTATTATTGCTGTACAGGAAGCGATTGAGTGTAACAGTCCAAACAACTACAATTTTGAGATGGCTCCACTTCAGCGTGTCCCTGTCACATTCTTCTGTAGTTTTCAGTTTCAAAGAGCAAAAGCCGCTTATTGTTTGTGTTTCAGGCTCCGGAATGTCATTAAAATATAACTGTAATAGTCACACGTAGATTCAAAGCTGGAAGGACACACAGTTCAGCCATTAAGTTGCTCTCATATTTTCTATTTTAGCACATTTCAGTTATACAAAATGAGCCATTTTCATATAGTCACATACTTCACAATTTGTTTAAAACAGCTCTATTGTGTCTTGTTTTTTACAATGTTACAATGTATAGGCAAAGGGGTCAGGCAGATAAAGGGGATTCAATGGTAAAGGGGAAGAGAACCAAAGATAAATTGCCAGGCACATGTATATCCTATTCTTCATGGCAGTTTCTTTATGAGTTTACTTATGAAATAAGGGACAAGCGCACAAAGAATTGAGGAACAAGAAGAGTAAAAGGGGAACAATGAAACACGAGTCTAATTTAAAGGAACAGTAACACCACAAAATGAAAGTGTTTTAAAGTAATTAAAACAGAATGTATTGTTGCGTTGCACTGGTAAAACTGGTGCGTTTGCTTCAGAAACTCTACAATAGTTTATATAAACAAACTGTCGTTAAGCCATAGGGGCAGCCATGCAAAGCTGAAAATGAGAAAATGAATATGATACATATCAGTTAACAGTTAAGTTCTGTAGTATACAATGGGATTCTTCAGAACTTATCTTTTATCTACTGTGTATACTGTGCTTGAATGGCTGCCTCCATTGCTTGTTTATATAAAGAAAGTTGTGTTTTTGAAGCAAACACACCAGATTTACCAGTACAGGACAACAGTTCATTACATTGTCATTCCTTTAAAACACTTTCATTTTTTGGTGTTACTGTTTCTTTAACAATGGTCCTGCCACCTGCACATAAGCACAGCACATTCACTAAGGGACATTTCAGCAGCAACCAATTAACCGAGCTATTTATATTTGGGGTGAGTTAGGAAAACCCAGGCAGACATACAAAGGCAGTGCAGACAGACGCTCAGAACCCCAGTACTCTGGGGGGTATATTTATCAACGAGTGAAGTTAATCGTGAAGTTCCGCCACTAGAGTGAAATTCCACCACTCTTCA
The DNA here is from genome assembly GCA_024363595.1 of Xenopus borealis. Classification (NCBI taxonomy): domain Eukaryota; kingdom Metazoa; phylum Chordata; class Amphibia; order Anura; family Pipidae; genus Xenopus; species Xenopus borealis. The sequence continues at coordinate 203,279,241 of CM044431.1, forward strand.
TTCCTTTCTATTGGATTTTTAAAGGCATATTTATCAAAGGGTGAACTTTCACTTTCACCTATTGATAAATACGCCTTTCAAAATCCCATAGAAATGAATGGAGAGTGGTGGAATTTCACTCTAGTGGTGGAACTTCACTCTTTGATAAATTTACCCCTGGGGATCAGAATTGAACAGAATCAAAACAAACTTTCATATGATTACTTGTGCTTGTATGGAGGCCAACTGATGCAATATCAATGGATGTCGATCAGTTCAGGGATAAGGCAAATTTTTATGCACCATTTAAGTGCATAGTGCAAACAGATGAGGCAGTGAAGAGGAGCTGTCTACATAAACCATCAAAAAATAGGAAGGCAGACGTGTGCCTCCTTGTACATTCTCCATCCATTCAGCTTGTGGATTGCTCAGTCGTAGAGCTCACCAGATGTCCCATGTATGGCCTGCTTAAGTGTACATGGATGCTTTATTTATCTGTATTCTACATTTGTCTACTATAACAAGGTGGTTTGTGTGTCTACATCATGCCAGATGAATATCTATAGAGGCAAGAATGTCAACAAGAAAATCTACCCAGTCGTTCAACTAAACCCTAAAAATGAATATGGCTAAAACCGCCATGTTTTATATACTGAACTTATTACACCAGCCTAAAGTTTCAGCTTGTCAATAGCAGCAATGATCCAGGACTTCAAACTTGTCACAGGGGGTCACCATCTTGGAAAGTGTCTGTGACACTCACATGCTCAGTGGGCTCTGAGCAGCTGTTGAGAAGCTAAGCTTAGGGGTTGTCACTAATTATTCAGCAGAAAATTAAATTAGTCTGTAATATAAGATGATGTTGCAGGGCTGATGATTACATTCTGATGCTAGTTGCAATGGTTTATTTACTGCAGTGTAATAATTATCTGTATTAATGACTAATCAGCCTTATATTGTGACTATATTTCTATTCTATGTGTACTGTATATTGTGAGTGGGCCCCTAAGCTCAGTAAGTGACAGCAGCACAGAGCATGTGAATCAGTGAATCAGCAGAAAAGAAGATGGGGAGCTACTGGGGCATCTACTGGGGAGACACAGATCTTTACTGCTAAAGGGCTGTGGTTGCCTTGGGCTGGTACAGAAGCACAAAACATCATGTACAACATCAAGTCTGGACTGGGAGTCAAAATATGCGCTGGCATTTCAACTGCAGAGAGGCCCAGACAGCCCCCACCAGCCCAATAAATAGTGACTGTCTATGGCATCTTACAGCAGCCCCTCTGGCATTTGCTAGAACCAGTCTGGGACTGTACAACATTTATAGCCTACTTCTTTAGCTTAACTTTCCTTGTCCTTTAAGGGTCATTCAGTGGCAACACTCACAAGCCCTGTGCCATATAGAGCAATGTGTCATCTATGGGAGACTCCTTACAGTCACTCGATGTGACTTTTATTCTTATAGTATTTAACTGGTTACACACGTATCAATATTTCTCAAGACAGGGGCATGGAAATTAATTTTAAAGATCAAACGAGAGCGCTCAGTATGCAGAGTATTTAGATTGTGTTCCTTGTATTCCTTTTAACTTAAGTCATTTATTAAAGGCTCATAGAAGTAACATTATTCATCCCTCTCATTCAGACAGGTGTCAGGCCAAGTGAATGAGGTCTAAACAATGAAACTAAAAGTGGAAGGCTGCCCTTTGTTATGGGTTTCTACAGCAACCAGGCCACAGAATGAGAAGAACCTTAAAGTCTTATGCCAAAGGTTTTGTGTGCACTGTGCTGTGAATGATTCTTTTGCTTCAGCGTGTGGGACGCGGATTTTTTCCCCCCTGATCTTTAATGGTGGGGCAGCAAGCTGAAATTCCCACATCAATTCAGGGAGCATGAGCCCATAAAGTTCCCTGCGGAGAAAGAGGCCCACCCTGACATCAGTATCCCACAGCCTATTAATCAAGGGAGTGGATTGTCATACCACAGAGTTAGTACAGCTGCACTGAATCTGCATGCCGCACATACAAAACGGCCACAGGCTTTTTTTTTTCTTCTCTAATACTGTAACTGTGAGATTAAACAGAAATAAAAGGAAATATTATGAGGTTGCATGAAGTGTTGTCAGCATGCATCTGGTGCAAAGGCAACAGAGCCCAACAAGTTGTAGCCATTCATCTAAATGCTGCTGATTACAGCCTCTCAGCTTCAACCACACGCTTTCACCAGAAATATTTGTCTTGCAAATTACAGCCGTGGTACAAGACTCTGAAGAGGGAACACAAAGTCTAAATAGCAAATAGAGACATTATACTTGGTAGCAGAGACAGGCAGGAGCAGGTAACCACTGCCATACCCAATATAGCTGGACCTGTCATTAATGCCTAGTTAGGATCTAACTACAGTAATTGGTTAGAATGCACATTATTCGGAAATCCTAGGTTCTCAGGCTATGTCCCCAGATTAGCTACAGAAACATCTACTTTTAGACTAATGCACTTATACAGTATATACCAGTGACCCCAAGCAAAATGTTGCTCACCAACCCATTGAATTATTTTGCACTCTCATGAACTGTTTGCATGCTGATGTTGCTCTCCAACTTTTTTTACATTTTAATGTTGCCCATTGGTCAAAAAGGCTGGGGGCCCCTGGTATACACAGGGGTGTTTCTGCCATGAGGCAAGGTGTCATTATAAATGGAAACATCTTGGAGCAACAGCTTAATTGCCACACAAATGCATATGTGCAGAATCGTGTAGTACCTTAAAGGAGAATTCAACCCCCTTGATGTTAAGTCCCCATCTGCCCCTCTCTGTATGTCCCCCTCCCTGCCTCCCCCCTGTACAGTCTTACCCCTGAATTCTTCTCCCTCCAGAAATAGCCACCGGAAAAGCAGAGTGAGCACAGCCGCCATTTTCTTATCATTTGCGGTCCTATTTCTGGAGGGAGAAGAATTCAGGGGTAAGACTGTGCAGGGGGGAGGCAGGGAGGGGGGCAACAGAGGGGGCAGATTAACCTCAAGGGGTTTGCGTTCTCCTTTAAACAGACATCACTGACTCTAGAGACAACAATAAATATTTATCAGTAGACTGTTAGGGTAGGCTTCTTAGGACAAGCAGTTGAAAACAACCCTAACATCACCATGCACTTTGCAAAGTGTCAACTGGAAAAGTATAAAGATCACAACCATTTAACTCTGGAGAGTGGAATCAAACTACATGGTAGCTTGACAGGCACGTCATTTAGCAGAGGATAGAAGAATATTGATCTCGGACAGTTTTTATAATTTAAGATAGGGCATCTCATCCCAGTTAGGGATACAAACTTTAACACTACAGTTTAATATTCTTCATTATTCTGTGCTTCCAAATTTTGGAAAGGCCCTTTCCTGTTTCAGCACAAAATCCTTCCATGACCAAATAGAAAGTGTTGGCTGGAATGTGAGTGCAAGAGACTGACTAATCTGCAGAGACCAGACATCAATGCAACTGAATTCCTGTGGGATGACTTGAAGCACCAACTACAAGCGAAGTATGATTAATGAAACAACATAGTCCAACCTCTCTTATGCTCTTGTGAAGTGGAAGCAATCTAAAGTTGGGGAGCAACACAATCATGAACAAAAGGACCTTTAGATGTCAAATAAGGGCTCTGATTGGCAGTACACCTGGTTATTATGCAACCAAAACTTTCCTCCAAGCCTGGAATTCAAAAATATGCACCTGCTTTGAGGCCACTGGGTGCAACATCTAAGATGTTGGTGAGCAACATGTTGCTTCAGAACCACTAGTTAGGGATGTTTTAGCACACAAACCTCATATTTATATCCTTATCAGAATGAGATGCTGTACAGAAGTCTGTCTAGATACTTTTGACTATAAAGTGTATCTACAAAAGCTATTATATAATCGATAATAAATTATGGTTAGTAAAAGTCGGCAATGAGTTGTGTTACAAATTATGAAGGGATGAGGTCACGTGCATGGCAAGGAGAATGAGGGATGGAAGCAGGATTTAAACGGGCAATCGGGCAGAAAACATGACTAGTATGTTGCGGTAGAAGAAGATGCAGTAGTGAATTATTCTTTTATTTAACAAGGAAACCCACTTAGACACCTACAGCAGAGATATCAGCACTCTCAGATCTCGAATATAATTTGGGTGTGATAGGGTGTAGTCCAGGTGTGGTCAGAAATCTCCTGGAAATTGCCCCAAGGAAGAGACATCTCTGTTCAACCCAGTGTTCCCTAGGTGAAACCTCTAACCCTCTGTAAATTATTCACATCACTAGCAAGTTCTGTGACCCGATATGGGTAAATCCATGGCTAGCCGTGAGCAGGACTGCATTTAACATTATTAAAAAAAAGTTTATAACAACAAAAAAAGACATAGCAGTGAGAAAGATTCAAACAGTGCAAGTTTATTTGTTTTGTTTTTTTATCACAAATCCACTTTGAACAAAAGATATGCAACACAAAGAAAAAAAAATAAACGTTTGCTTTTGAACATAAATAAATAAATAACTTTGGATGTTGCCGAGAACAAGCAGACAATGAAGAAGTTTTTTTTCTTTGTGGAATAAGAGATATCCAAGTATGGGAAATACAGCAAATATGGCTGATGGAGTATATTTAGTTCATAACTTCAGAAGGTCAGGGCACGTTTACACTAGACGAGAACGTTATGTGCCAACTAATTGTATGTGGAAGGACGAGGTACGACCTGTATCGCTGATGGTCTAAGAGAGTGAGCCCTGGCAGCTTATTTTACCCCAGTGAGTAATTTAAGAAGAGGTCCTACAGTCATACAAGCTCCTTTCCAGCTTGTCATGAGCTCTTGATGGAGTTATGGTTTATTTATACCTATGACAAAATATAACTTTAAAATACACCAAGTAACATCCTGCATGCCAGTATTAACTAGTTCTATCACAGTGCAAACAAATGGTAAAGGTTGCTACGAAATGCCAGGACAATAAAGGGCTACACTGATCCAAAATCATGCACGGATTCCTTATGCTAGTACTGAGCAGCCTAAAGGCTGATAAGGGGTGCAAGGAGCAGTCTTCTTTTTGGTTCAACCTTTTTAGCCCTGGACTGAAAATCAGCTGATGAGCACCATTTCCATGTGTTGGCATCATCAGCTGACCAGAAGCACACTCAGAAATCCCATGAAATCTGATATTACAGCCATAGGAATGCCATGTGCAGCAAACTTTATATCTACAAGAAAGGATACTTCATGTTACAAGAGCAACCATTATAAATATATAGTAGAATGCACTCCCTTCTATAGATAAAGGATATTACTAGTAACCAAGGTAATACAAGGTGTCAGGCAATGACCCTGTAAAATGTATTCAGGGCTACATTATAAGGCTTTGATATCCCTCATACAGGAGGAAGCACATTTCTTCACTCTCTGTTATACCTTATGCACTTCACAGCCTCTGCCCTTCCACTCGATGTATAAATGGCACTGCACAGTCTGTCATCCCTTAGCCCACAAAACCATTGTGAGGTGTTGGCTTATGGACGGTTTCTCTGTTTTGGTCAGGAGATGACAGTGGGGATTAGAGGCATTAGCCATGGGAATGATTTTATCATTTCAGACATAGGCAGCTGGAAGTGACAAGCGACATTCAAGATGGGTTTATGGGTGCAGCCCAGTGCAGTAGGAACAAATTATATAAGGCTCGAAACAAGCTTATAGGAATAAGAATGTTGTGGCATGACTTTGTGCTTGTTTTATTCTTCCTGTTAGGTCATGGGAGCTAAGTAACTTGATGCATCCTGCAGTGTATGTACTAAACATGATGAAGGAATAAACAGTAAAAATTTGTTTTGGCCCTTTGACTATGGGAAAACAGAAGCGGTCTACTGGGAGTCCACACTTTTCAGAGAAAATGCAATGCCTCTATATGTAGGGTTTAGATTTAATTTAGACAAGGATGCAGTCAATCATCATGTTTGTTGGTTATTAGAAAAATCCAAAGCTACTATATTAATGAGACTTGCATGAGGCATTCCAGCTATACTGATAGCAAATCTGTAAAAGAACTTTAACTGTAAGTCACGGTGAGCCACAACATTGAACATGTAACCCAAATATAATTCCTTTATCAAATCAAACACAGGGATGTATCTATTAACCCATCTGAACAGAACAGTTTCTGCCTCCCCATGGCTGCACAAATTCTTGTGTGAATTTTCATAAACAAACACTGCCTGCAGGTGATCAGTGCCCCTTATTGTTGCTTACACCCAAATATACAAACGTGGGTCTGGCCTTCTATCTGTAAATGCAGCTACAGGCATTATATCAGCATGCAGACGGCACTGGACAACAAAGAGACAACAAGGAATGTAATGAAGGTGAGACAGTCCAAGTTTTACATCAGGGCAAATGAAATGGGCGCGTGTTCCGGGAGTAAGACATCCAATAGTTCTTCACAGGTTCTTCTTCTACAATTGACGAAAGCCAGATGTGGTTGTTCACAATGTAATGTAAGAGTTTAACCCTTCTGTAGATGTTAGCAGGAAGCCCCTCCAGTTAGTAGAGGTTTGACAGGGTCCCTTGGCACTGCCCAATTGAAGAAGTCTTGTATTATTAAGCTGTACAATCAATGAGACATCTCAGCTGTCTGATGTACTCAGTAGCCAGAAATAAGTTCTTGTGGAGTATTTTCCCACAGGACTTATTTGGGTCCCAAGGCTTTCCTTGCTTTGCAAAGCAATTCATGTTTGGGGAATGACTTATCCCATGAAAGTGAGAGCATGCTGTTGAACGACACTGTCCCTACTTGAAGTCTCCAACAGGGTTAACACTGATATTTAGCACATACAAGACAATATTACTAAAGAGAAGTTCCCTTATGGAGGCTATAAACATTCACGCCAGAGGGGCCAGCAGTTCTCTCTACAAAGAGCCTTGTGGGCAAGATTCAGCCAAGCTCTTTCAATCAAGGAAGTCATTCCTGTCTTCATTTATCAGCTCTCCTCCAGTCTTCACAGCAGAGGTCATGTGTCTGCAGAGATGACAAAAACAAAATTAGGGAAAGAAACAATGGAAGGGAATAGAATCTCCTAACAGTAAAGGCTGATGTGCATGTCATGACAAAGATGACTTGCAACACACGACAAATACCAAGGATACTGGCAGAGTCACAAACTGCTAGCACAATTGTATTACAGAGTCTTAATTGAGATTAGGCTTGTCCCATCTGGACATGAACATGGAAAGTCCTCTTGGTTCACCTCTTCATATTTAGCCAAGGGAGGGTTGCATTATTAATGGGATACTAGCAGCAAAATTGTTTTTGTATTAATACAAAAGTAACTGTAATGTTTAACATGTAAATGTTTACTCCTGGCAAAATATTAAGTGGACTCTACAGATTATAGTTTTTGATAGACTGGGGCAAGGCCAGATTTGCATTTAGGAGAATAGCACATGGGGCTAGTTAGAGAAATTTGTCCCTACAGTGCTTAGCTCAGGGATCCCCAACCTTTTTCACCCGTGAACCACATTCAAATGTAAGAATGGTTGGAGAGCAACATAAGCATGAAAATCGTTCCGGAGGATGCCAACAAAGGGCTTTGAGTGGCTATTTGGAGCCCCTATGTGGACTGGCAGCCTGCAAAAAGCTATATTTGGCAATACAACTGGTTTTTACGCAACCAAAGTTTTCCTCCAAACCTGGAATTCAAAATTGAGCACCTACTTGGAAGACACTGGGAGCAACATCCAAGGGGTTGGAGAGCAACATGGTACTCACGAGATACTGGTTGGGGATCACTGGCTTAGCTCCATGGTTGTGGACAAAACATTCAAATTTGCACCCATTCACTTGTATGCCAGTTGCAGGTACACCTGCTGCAGCCAGACAAGCAAGGGCAGTCATGCTTGCAGCCAACTGTCATACAGAGATTTAGGGGTGGATATTTTGCATTTGATCTGACCCTACAGAGCTGCTCATTGAGGTGACAAAAACTTCTGCATGTGCTATTGTCATAAAATCAAATGTAAGAGCTTGTTTGCAGCAGAGAAACTTGTGTATTTACATTTCTACATATGAGAGGGAGCAGCAGCACTCCTGCGATAGAGTCTGGTGGTATTTTCTATGAATGCCAATCTTGAAAATAAGTCTAGATGGCCATGAAATGCATAATGTCCCGTTTAAAAATCTGAATTGATTTTACAGCCTGTATATTGTCTCCACCATTTGTGTTCATGTGCCAAACACTGAGAAAACTTGTTTTTGCTGTTTTGGTAAAATGTATACATTACTATTGTCCCTATTGTAAACCCTCAAACTGGTTCTTTCAGTCTGGCAATTACCCTATCCCTTCCCTAGGGAAGGGTCCAGATTATTCTGCAGCTTTCAGCTTGATAATCAAAACAAGTGGTTCTTTGGGAATTATTTAATGATAATAATCATCATCATCAAATTGTGATCCCCTCTGAGCTAAAACATATACGCTATACCTTAATTTTCTTTACTCAGAGGGAAGCTGTTAGAACTATAAAAAAAAAAAAGTCTCAGATTCTCTTTAACAGAGAAGTAAAACAGGGATTTCAAGTCAACATTCCTAGGTCTGGCACTAACTCTGCAAGCCAATAGGCATACCTTTACCCTAAGGTCAAAAACTACAGAAAAAGTAAAGTTGTGCCAGTTTCACACATTATTGGTACAGAGTCTTTGGAGTAGGTTTCATTACACTAAAAGCAAACACCAGAAAGTGACTAACAGAACAGTCACGCTAGAGAGAAACTTTAGTCAGTGGCCCGGGTCAACTGTCAGAAATACCAACTAAACAAGGAAGAGGACGGGGCCTCTATTTTTATTTACACTATCCACAAAGAATCGGAAATGTGTGCAGCTGGTTTAAGCATTTGTTGTACTTGTGTTTGCTAAGACAAGAAGAAAGTGAGGCAGCTGCTCTTTACTGTAAGCCGATGGGAAATAAAGGGACACTATGTTCTCAAGAACCTTATCTCCTCCTAACCCACAAAAGCCGCCTGGCAAGTTGGGTCAATTGTCATCAAATGGCCTTTAACACTAAATAATAAATCTTCATTTTGGATGTTTTGTGTACACCTGCGGAGGCCTTTTTAGCAGTAGAATAGTTCATGTCAATAGGTAAAAATGATGGGTTTGTGGATGCATCTGGTCACACCATTCATTTTCATGGGAAAATAGCTTTGATTTTTTTTTTTTTTTTTAACATTTAGTATGTTAATGTGTGATACAGGTTAGCATACACAGAAAACACCAGCTGGGCTTTAATATAAAGTTGTGGACAAAAAAAAAAAACATGTATTGGTCCAATTTCCTAGCCTATGTGTAATGAGAGGTGTCACAGTCGATAGCACCCTCAAGTTCATATGTCACAGACTTGATTCAATTTAGAAACTGGTGAACAAAGTAATGATCTTTAGTTCAGAGTGGTCTGTCGGATTTATCCTCCTTTAGGCCTCCTAATATCTACATGGTCCAATTTATTTCTACCTATAACCTACTTGTCAAAAGTAAGTGTCGAGAATAATGTATTAATAGTGCATTAAACATCTATTAGAAACTGACAAATGAACACATATCCTTACCATGACAGTATAGTGCTTTAAGACGGCAAATGTTTCCATGTGCTGACAAATGCCGTTGGAATAAGAGAGTAAGGTACAGTGGTGATACTGTTCCATACATCAAGCGTAGGGTCATAGCAGTCCAGCGTTTTGCATCTCTGGATCCCAAAATAGCCTCCGACTACAAAAAGTTTATTGCCAGATGCTACTGCGTGACAGCTCATTCGTTTAGCAGTCACATCCCCTGCCTTAGTCCACTGGTAAGTCTCACTGTTGAATTTGTAAGCGGAGCAGGCAGAGAATTCTGTGTCGCCCCCCATGATGAATATCTGCGTTCCCAGTACTGCAGCAGCAGTGTAGCGCCAAGGCTGAGGACAAGTAGCTGGTACAGACCATCGGTTTTCAGAGGGGTCATAGCACTGAACTTTGGGCAACTTGTCGTGGCTAACACTAGTTCCTCCAAAAGCAAAAAGCTTGAGCTTTGCACTAACCACGGCAGCATTGCTCACCCCATCTCTCAGAGGAGCAACCATTGTCCATTTGTTAGTTACAGGGTCATACTGCTCAACTTGTTTTAAGGACACAGACGGAGATGCAGGGAGGCAACCGGTTGCCGCAGTGTGACCTCCAACTACATACAAACAGTGCTTCAGTTCAGCAGAGCCATGCCCAAACCGTGCCACTAGCATAGGTGCGGCTTTTGACCACTCCTCGTGGAGTGTATCATAGACCCAAACATCCTTCGAGACACCATTCTCTGACCCTCTGCCACCAGTGATGTACACTTTGCAACCAATTGCACATGCACTAAACTCCTTGCGAGGACTTGGAATGTCAGCCTTGGGGATGATTTCTTTAGCCTTCTGATCTACAAGATATAGTTTATCGCACATGAAAGTCTGCCCACCCAAGAGAAACAAAGCATGGCCAGTTTTTCTAGGCTTGGCACACAAGCTTGTGACTACACCATCGTTTTGCAATATTTTTAACTTGCACCTGATAGCTTCTTCTACCAGCTCTTTGCTTTTCTTCTGTTTGATAATAAGCTCTTCCATTGCAACATTCTCCATGAGATAAATTGCCGGTAACAGAGCTAATCGCACAGTCTGAAGCAGTTCAGAAAGGTAACAATGTCGCTTATTGAGATCATAATGAATCCAGTTCATTGCGGACTCATAAACCATCCGCTCATCCTCTGTTTCCAGTTCTTCATTGGATAATAGCTGTACTACAAGGTCTTTGGGCAGCTGGAGAAAGTCTTCAGTTTTGCAGATGGTCTGGAAGTTGTTAAGGCACATTCTCCAGGACAACTCGTACAACTTAGTGCACTGATGAGCATCTGAGAGGAGCAGCATGCCCAGGCAGTTGGTTGGGTGAAGATTTTTCTCCAAGAACTCTGCACATGCATCTCTGATATCCTGAAACTCCAGCATATCTCCAGCTTCAAGAAGAGACTCTGCATTTTCTTCATTGATGATGACTCTGGAGGAGTAGGCATAATCTAGGAGGAGTTCAAGGACTTCTGGGTGAACAGCACTGTGGAAGTTCACCTCATTGGCTTGACTTTCTTTCAGTCCACCACTAAACATAGCCTCAAAGTAGCGACTGCAAGCAGCAAGGACAGCCCGGTGGCAGGGGAATGACCGGTTTCCAGCCAGCAACAGGACATCGGTGAAGAGACATTGCTTTCGTAGTAGGTTAAGGTGAGTGAGGACACTGTCAGCATATGAAGACTTGTGGAACAAGTAGATGTTCATGGAGCCAGTGCTGGCCCTTGACTTGCGGTTTTCATGTATGCCGACTGACATTTTCTTCACTCCTGTAATTACAAGAACAGAATAGGTTTCTGATCATTCATCTAAGCCAAAAATGAAACGTTCATTTATTCAACATTTGTTAATTCATGAAATCAGACCTATGGAACCAATTAATACCATCCACTGTTTGCTCTGCCTCGTATTAAACAAACCACAATCTATGTTCTCTTGACTTGGGTGCCTATCAGTAACACTGATAATAGAGTTTAATCTCTCTTTGGGTTTCGGTACAAAACAAAACACAAAAGGTTTGTACCATAACAGTTCTAGAATTTCCTCTGTTTATTTTCTATAACAATTCATTTCCTACTACAATATGCCTGCAAGATTTTTTTTTTTTTTCAAAAACGTATTGCTCAATAAATAATGTGTTGGAAAACCAGTTCCTCTGGATTTTTCAAATAAATAAAAGACCTGGCTCAGCAAAATCCTTCACCTAGTCCACCGCCCCCTACCTTCACCCCTGACTTTCACCTTAGCTACTTTGCATATGTCAAAATACAAATACCACAGGGATTGCACCTGATACGTTTGAAATATGATAGGTACATTATATGCCTGTTTTATTCAGTATCACAGTGAGTAGTGCCCTGCCACATGAAAACAATGGGGAAAAGGCATAAAACTATATACTAACAATCAGCACTGAACAGATCATGACAAATGACAATGGCAGCTTTCATGCAAAGTAATACAGTAATGGGATCTGTTGTCCAGAATATTCAGGACCTGGGGTTTTCTGGATAACAAATCTTTTGGTAATTTGGATCTTTTATTAAGTCGACTATAAAATCATATAAGCATTAAATAAACCTAATAGGCTATTTTTTCCCAATAAGCATAAATTATATCATAATTTGGAAACAAGGAATTCTTATTATTACAGAGAAAAAGGAAATACTTTTTTAAAATTCGAATTATTTGGATAAAATGGAGTCTATGGCAGACAGCCTTTCTGTAATTCAGTGCTTTCTTGACAACGGGTTTCCAGATAACTGATCCCATACCTGTATTTAGAAGAACAGCACAAGCTTACAGACTGTGGAAGCGGTTACTAAACGGACCAATCCAAAAAGAGAGAAAAAGCTATAGAAATTGAGTGGTTTCAATTGAATGTCACTGTAGTTGGGGGTAGGGTTGCAAACATTTGCTACTGCTTCAGTGTGAACAGCCTCCCAGAGAATAATGAAACCAAATTTTAGCTATGCTGCATGTATTAAAGTTGCAATTTACCCATCAGGCATGAGCTATATGTCACGGCACACTTGTGTCAGACACAAGCTCCCATGCACAAGCCATGACAAAAGATTTTTATTATAAGACCTTTGAGTACATGTACTCATTGGTATCCTTACAGACCATTCAATGTGTAATTAAACATGAGTAATGTGTGTCATCTCTGCACCTCATTGCTATCTATAAGTAAGAAACACTTCGGGCCGGTTCCCAGATGAAGAACAGGAGCAGTGAAACCGATACTCTCTCCTCGTGTTGCACTACCAAGATAACTTTTCAACGCCTAATTTAACACTAGATGTACTTTACTAACAGTGCAAAAGGCCAAGCAGCTAAATTGCAAGTGCTCAGCATATCTCAGTCATGCGTTCCTTAGGCTCAGTAGCACTGCACGGAGAGAAAATTCTCACATGGTCTGAGCAGGAGCAACCTGTATGTATACTTTTGTAACATGCAACAAACAGACACATGTTGACCTCAAGGATGCCATATGCTCGGGTATAGGAATAGCCTAGTTTTAGAATAGTAGCACGTGGGATTCCTGAAGATTGCGGTTAATATCCCACTTAGGCACTATCATCACAATGGTCAGACGAAAAATAGATTGTGACGTATCTTCAACACAGTCTTGAAGTTTCCATGGGTGCTCGGAATATACAGTATATCTGGACAAGCGCCAATAGGGAAATGTTTGCGAATACAGACATTCCCTAGCAATTGTGTCAGCGGATAGTCATGTTAATGCAGCATAGGTCTAAACTTCACAAGAACTTCACCCATCTGAGCCCAGCCTTAGGCATGTTTCATGGGGACATTTTTTAAGCATGCTTTGTTATTTATCACCATAATTAACCGTTTACTGGCGGGGAGGGACAGCATCAGGACTTAGGAACTTAAAAACCCTAAACTGGCGTATGGCGTTATTCAGGGGCATAACTACAGAGGAAGCAGACCCTGGGGCTGCAGGGGACCAAGGAGGTATAAGGGCATCATGAGGCCCAAATAAAGAGCAGTTTCACCATATATTGGTAAACCAAGAATCTCTGGATACGTTGGGGGACCTAAAATTAACTTGCTGTGGGGTCGAGTAACATCTAGAAACACCACTGGATTTCCAGCTATTTCATTATGTACCTTGTGGGCAAATGTGTGGGTCACTGGGCATTTAGGCTTTTCATGTGGCCCAGAGTCACAGTCATTTGGGCCAAAAATCTCTGTCACTAGTCAAGTCAGTCTGGTTAAACAAATACACCAATATGTGTGTTTTGGCCAAACTAACCTGATTGCAATGTGAGAGTCAACAAATTCTGACCCCAAGCACGGTCTGTTAGATCAGCTATATTTCTGTTCTGGACATGAAATTCTTGCAGTGACCCAAATGCTTGCTCATGGGCCAGAACTCGTTCACGCGGTTATGTACCTTGTTAGCCATTTAGTTGGGGGGGCCTTAGGTCTGGCCAAACCAATCCTGAATCCTTTATATTGCTCAGATTTTGATGACTGAACATATCAAAGTGACAATTTTCTTCTTATCTTCATTTGCATATGGAAGGAAGGGTTTAGATATGTTTTTGTGGTGTATGCATTGCAGCCCTAAACTTGTGGATTTGGTACATCCCTATCAGCCACAGATAATTATAACACATTTAATCCCTTTATTGAATGACTGATTAATTAGAATTAGTTTGCAAGTTTTTAAAGCAATATGGTTGTCTTTGACTGTATCAGGTGACAGTAGAAAACTTTTGCATTTGAGTAGAGGCAAAGTCGTGCAGTCCCTACTGGGCACATGATACAGAGAGGTTTACTCTGTGCTGTATGACAGAAGTGCGCAGCAGCTCATGTAGATTTGGGAAGTAATTGCAGAAATTTCTTCTAAGGGCTAGGGCAGACGGGGAGATTCGGGGGCAATTTGTCGCCTGGCGACTTCTCGCCGCGACTTGTGGCCCCCGAACCTCCCCGAATAGCCAAGTCCTGGGGCGCACCGGCGTTACTTGAAAACGCCGGCGCCTATTCACACGGAGCGGCACGCTTTTTGAAATCGCTCCAAATTGCCTCGCGAGTCAATTTGGAGCGATTTCAAAAAGCGCACCGCTCCATGTGAATAGGCGCCGTTTTCAAGCAACGCCGGTGCGCCCCAGGACTTGGCTATTCGGGGAGGTTCGGGGGCTACAAGTCGCGGCGAGAAGTCGCCAGGCGACAAATTGCCCCCGAATCTTCCCGTCTGCCCTAGCCCTAATTGTCTGTGCGTAAAAAACAATGGAGAGTCTGTTTTGCATCTCCAAGCTGAGAATTCTGGGAATCAGGACTATTGTTAGAAGATGGGGAGGCAGAGGAGAAGAACTTGTGCCCCAGTGAAAATAATTGTATAATTCAGGGATGTCCAACTGGTAGCCTCCAGCTGCTGTTGGACTACATTTCTCAATCACAAACAGCTCTGCCCTACACAAAAAATCCCCATGCTGTGAACCGTCTACAACAGCAGGAATCTTTACCCTTAGACAGTTTGGGGAAGGTGCTGTGATCTCCAGCTGAACGAAAAACC
Organism: Xenopus borealis; assembly: GCA_024363595.1. Lineage (NCBI taxonomy): Eukaryota > Metazoa > Chordata > Amphibia > Anura > Pipidae > Xenopus > Xenopus borealis. Next base: position 203,294,405 of record CM044431.1, read on the forward strand.
TCAGCCTGCCAATACAGTTACATGGACAATAACAGGAGAACATAAAAGTGAAGCACATAAAGCCGTACATAGGGAAAGCTTCCAACACTTCCAGAACAAAGTGACATCACTCTATGCACTCAGTCGCTTGGCTGCCAAGGGAAACAATGCATCCACCGATTGCTCTATCAACTATTGTTACCCATACTGAAGCCAATATAAATGGAGTAAATGGGTAAAAAGCAGTGCATAAAAAATGACAGCTCCCGCTGGTTGTATGGATACAACACCACTAAATGAACTAGTGCTATGACATAATAGCCCATACTGGAGATTAGCTGGCTGCCATGTCTCATTAAGCTACAGCACTTAGGGAGCGTGACTCAAGTCTGCTCAACTTATTAGAGATTGCACTTACCCCCCGTGCCCCTTACACAATGATGAACATACAATGCAATTCAAGGATTGAATAATGATTGGCTATTAGTCAGGGAGGGCCCCATTAAGGGAAAAAATTTAAATTTCTCATTTTAATTTTCAGGCATCCAAGTCGAATTCTCACCAAGTTTAAGACAGCAATGAATTAAAATTAGATGCACCTAGGTCAAATGCCAGAGATGTCATAACATATCTATATAAACGGTTACCTAAAGATACTTCCACCCGCTAGGCGTTACCATATATGACATAATCTGCTGCTCTATTAGAAAACATTTGCTTCCAACCAGCAATTTTCTCTGACTTGTCAGGGGCAGAGCTGAGAGCCGGAAAACAATGAATGTTCCAAGCTGCCTTTTGAAACGTAAGCCTTTATTTCATTATCACTCTAACAGTCACTGTCCTTGACAATCCCTATGAAGATACAACTTGCACCAAGACCAGCGAAACGGACAACTGTGAAGTCCTACACTCTAATACCGTTGTGAAGACATCAGTGCAGTCACACATTATTTCCCCACTAGGCTGGAGACATAAGGAAGCCTTTTATCGCTTATTTTAGTACAGTTATGGAATCGGTTATCCAGAAAGTTCCGAATTATGGAAAGGCCATAAACTCCATTATAATAAAATAATCCACATTTTTAAACATTTCCTTTTTCTCTGTAATAATAAAACACTTGATCCCAACTAAGATAAAATTAATCCTTATCGGAAGCAAAACCAGCCTATTTGGTTGATTTAATGTTTACATGATTTTCTAGTAGACTTAAGGTATGAAGATCCAAATTACAGAAAGATCTGTTATCTGGAAAAAAAACCCAGGTCCCGAGCATTCTCAATAACAGGTACCATACCTGTACCAGGTATCCTGTGGTCCTAAAAACTAAATTACAATTTTCAGCAACGTCCCAAGCGGTTAGTGGGACATGGGCGTTGCAGTTCAGCATCATCTTTAGACAATAGGTTGATGGAAACTTAGGGCAAGTCCAGTTTTAGAAGTACTTATCCTAGAGGTCCTCTAAGGTTACCGAAAGAATCCAAATATTTCTGGTTACCCAGAACTTTGCAGAGTGGCATTCACAGGTAATATCAGATGCAAGTGCCAGCTCTGCAACAGTCACTCATTATCTGATCTAACCAGTGCCACCAAGTTGTCTGATTGTACATTCACAACTCCCATACAAATCAGCAGAAGTGTATGGACTGGAGTGCCATTGTGTAAACCCATGCATAACCCACAATCAGTCCTGTAGCAGCTGGTACTGCCAACTTATAACAAGCCAATAATATCCAATAAAACTGCAATAAACAGCCAACAGGATGAGAACTTAGTGAATTAACCCTCTGTAATCAGACTAGTCCAGGATCATTAGCGGAGAGGCTTCTCAATGAGGCTACACACTTCATCCTAACACAACATGACAGCTGTGTGTGCAGCACGTGTGAGGCTAAGCCCATGTTTCTGAAGTGACCAACCTGGAAAACTGAGCTCTAACACGCTGGGCTGTTCCCTGCTAAGCGCTTTCTGCATGAATAACACCAACATTAACCCCTTGGGCCAAGTGTCTCACACATCTCCTGGGCAGGTATAACAAGCCCAATCAAACCTTGCCAATCATTCTTAACCCTTTGAGGGGGGGTGGCATTACATATTACTAAACAACATCTCATGTGCTACTGTGTAGAATATAAACTGTATTTGCTTGGGGGTTACAACTTAGCACTGGTGATACAGGAGGGAAGGAGTGAGAGCTGGTGATAGTTACACAGTTACTCCATTCATTCAATGTAAGCAATGGCTCAGGTATATACAGGGCTGGTCTAAGAGTAAGGCACTTGCCCATGGACCCCAAACACAAGAGGTAACATTTTGGGGTCAAAAACATAAGTATAAAAGATATGTTCTCTCTCATTATATCCATCAACAGATGCAGCCCTCCAGCTGTTGTATTGCTGAAACCAGGAGGCACAATGCTAAGCTACAATTACATCAATGGGGGCTGCAAAACAGGCAAGTTGTGTGCATAGCACAGATAATTACCCAGCATGCTCAGCTCTTCCAAACACATTCAGTTCCCACAACTGCAGCACATACCATGATACAGAGGCATGCTAATAGCACATGTCATGTTACATACAGTCATGTTACATACAGTCATGTTACATACAGTCATGTTAAAGGGGCACTTTAAAATCACCGCTGTTACTGCTGCTACTACTACTAGGAAGATCACGTCTTCTTCCTCCAGAGATGGAAGTTGCTGGAGATGATAGTTGCTATCGCAAGCCTGCGTCCCAGTGTATATCACAAGCCTGCGTCCCAGTGTATATCACAAGCCTGCG
>CM044431.1:203307294-203325992 GCA_024363595.1 Xenopus borealis
ACCACATGATTGACCATTTACATATATGGTCCAACTCAGTGGTTCTGATCTGCTAGAAGTAAAGGGTTGCACCATTAGTATGTCCATTCCCCCTACACCCACGTACCATGTGCACCAGCAGAGATAATGTTTGGTTTGGACACACCAATTACAATCTGATAGGACTGCTACATGGTCTATTGAAAGCAGCCCCCTGAGCTGGTTGGTGTTCAGGCTCAGCTGGTTAATATTGGCCACACGTGAACTTATATTTCCTGTAGTATTTTAAAGAAAGACTAATTCTTAGCAACTTTTCAACTGGCCTTCATTTTTTTCTTTTTTTATAGTTTTTGCATTATTCTTATTCTTCTGCCTTTTTTCAGCTATCAAATGGAGGGTCACTGACCCCATCTAAAAACAAATGCTCTGTAAGGCTACAAATGTATCGTTGTTGCTACTTTTTATTACTTGTCTTTCTATTCAGGCCCCTCCTATTCATATTCCAGTCATCCTAAAAGTTAATCAAAAGGTGAACAACACATTTAAGGCAAATTAAAGGGCACCTAAACTTTCCTATAGGGTTGCCACCTGGCCGTTTTTTACCGGCCTGACCGGTATTTTTGATGGCTGATCGCAATATTAATAGGAAAAAAGCTAAATATATAGGAAGGCCGGTATTTTCTTTAAGAAAAGGTGGCAACCCTACCCTGTAATAAAGCATTTGCCCTGTACAGTCTGTATAAGGGAACAATCTATCCAAGGGGCATGTTGGGACATGTTTCATGGGAACACCTAAGCAGCTTCTAGAGCTTTCAGTTTAAGGTGTTTCTTACACCTTAGTGATTCTGAATGGCGTGGGTGCTTTCCACTGCACATTTATTGACTCTTTTTATAGTTACAGAGGAGTGTGGCCCCTGATGATACAGGATCAGGCAATGGCAATAGCCTGGACTAGCAATCTGTGGGTTTTGGCAAATGCCAGGGGCTGCTATAAGGTCCCATAGAAAGTCAGTATTTAGTGGGTTGGTGGGGGCTGTTTGGGCCTCTGTGTACCTAAAATGCCAGGGCCTATTCTGACTCTCAGTCCAAGCCTGCAACTAGGGTTGCCACCTTTTCTTGAAAAAAATACCGGCCTTTCTATATATTTATCTTTTTTTCCTATTAACATTGAGATCACCCATCAAAAATACTGGCCAGGCCAGTAAAATACCGGCCAGATGGCAACCCTACCTGCGCCAGAGCCAAGTAGCAGTTAATTCCAGGGTGAATGGTCATTTTCCCCTGGCAATAGCAGCTCATTTAAATGCCATTTTTCTCCGATGAAGACTACTTAGCTTTGAGGTCTTGGAATGACCTCCTATTGATTCACAAATGAGAGCCTACTGGGAGTCATCTTTTCAGCATGCAATTATTCCCCACTGAGCTAATATGCAGGGATTTCAGCTCCGCATGCCGCTTCTTTCTCCGTGCCAATAATGTCCAAACTCACACGGCTTTATATTATATCGGTATTGCTGTATTAATATCTGGCAGGGAAACTGGAAACAATTCTACAACCCGGGAAACAACTAAATACACACACACACAGAAACACACAGAAACACACAGTATAAGAACAGAAAAACAACATGAGGAGGAATACACAATTTCCAGTAGCAGATAGAAATACATTGTATAAAGTCACTTCTGTCTTCAAGCGGATCTCAAATCCAAAACAGTAAAAATAGAAAGCATGATGGAACGGTGGAGAAGATATATAATGCCCTCTAGTGGTCAGCTGTGAAAGCTAAAGCTGGCCAGTGCAAAGTTTTATGTAATAAAGGAATGGAAAACCGTTACCAGAAATCTGCGAATTACAAAATGTCTCCAATTATATCAAAATAATCCAAATTTTTTAAAATGATTTCCTTTTTCCCTGTAATAAAACAGTACCTTGCATTTTGATCCAAACTAAACTATAATTATTCCTTATTGGACACAAAACCAGCCTATTGGGTGTACTTAATTCTTACATTATTTTCTAGTAGACTTAGGGTAGAACTATATGGGCGATTTTGCCGTGATCCGACGCGACGCTGCAGCATCTGCATCCGACAGGGAGTCGTGTTGGATCGTGCGACTGCATTTCTTACCTTATCTTCGGCGCATCCTATTTCATGATGCCAGCGTTTCATTGCATCGAATCATGACGAAATCGCCCATGTAGTTCTACCCTCAAGGTATGATGACCCAAATTACAGAAACATCTATTATCTGGAAAATTCCAGGTGCAGAGCATTCTAGATAACAGGTCCCATACCTGTACAAAAAAATCCACTTAGCCTTAAACATAAAAAAATAATAATATATCTCAAATTATTTTCTATCAAGATGTTTGTCTAGAAAAAAGTATGGTCAGCTGTCATCATCATTTCTTTATTTATACAGCACTTTACAATAATATGTTGAGGTATAGGAGAGTGGCATTAAATGACCAACTGAGCTAAAGAGCGGTGTAAATGTAAATATAAATATTAAAACCCTACTAAGGACCTGTTATCCAGAATGCTTGGGACCTGGGATTAAATACCATTTATTTAAAGGGATGCAGAATTCTGCACTGAAATCCATTTCTCAAAAGAGCAAACAGATTTTTTATATTTAATTTTGAAATCTGACATGGGGCTAGACATATTGTCAATTTCCCAGCTGCCCAAAGTCATGTGACTTGTGCTTTGATAAACTTCAGTCACTCTTTACTGCTGTACTGCAAGTTGTAGTGATATCAACCCTACTTTACCCCACTCAGCAGCCTAACACATACCTCCAAACTGTACCTTTTTCAGAGGGACAGTCAGTCCCTGTTTTGACAGCTCAACCAGTGGCGTAACTACTCCTTGATGGGCCCCGGTACAGGATGGGCACCAGGGCCCCCCTGTCGGGCACTTTTCTCTATAAATCGGAATCTGGAGTGTTGATGGCATGTGTGCTGTGGCACCAATGGGGCCCCAAGGGGGTGGGGGCCCTGGTGCAATTGCACCCTCTGCACCCCTGGTAGTTACGCCGCTGAGCTCAACCTGCAGTCCCTCATTTGCACTGGAAAGTCCCTATTTTCTCTGCACTGAACAGCCAGAAAAAGAAACAAAGTTTCTAACTTAATTGGCTTTTGGCAGAGAGCCCAGAACAGCCAACGGGTGCAAATAAGATACAATTTTGAGATATGAAAATAAGTAATTGCAACAGTTTAGATAAGGAGAAATATTTTCAAACTTTCATAATTTGCCAAATTTTGTAAAACAAATACTGTAATTAAGGGGTGTGGCCACAAATTGGGAGTGGTCAAAACATTTCACAGCACTACATGCAAAAACAAATTTTGTCCCTCTTTTTACTTCCAAAATGTTGGGAGGTATGGCCTAACAACAGAACAATGGGAAGGTAACCAGATAACAGCTCCCTAACACAAGATAACAGCTGCCTGGTAGATCTAAGAACAGCACTCAATAGTAAAACCCATGTCCCACTGTGTACTATTCAGTTACATTGAGAAGGAAAAACAACAGCCTGCCAGAAAGCAGTTCCCTCCTGAAGTGCTGGCACAAGTCACATGACTGGGGCAGCTGGGAAATTTACAAAATGTCTAGCCCCATGTCAGATTTCAAAACTGAATATGAAATAATCTGTTGCTCGAAATGGATTTCAGTGCAGAAGCCTACTGGAGCAGCACTATTAACTGATGTGTTTTGGAAAAAAGCATTTCCCCATGACAGTATCCCTTTAAACATATGTAGAATTGGTTTGCCTGCGCACAGTTCGTGACAGTTCTACATTATAACATTATTTATAGATACAAATACACAGATAAAGGAGATTGCCTGTGCCCAGTAATTCATGCCAATATGTTTTATTCAACCTTTAACAATAGATCAGCCCCATTTGTATATGTTGCTACTCTATTGTTACACCACCGACTGCCTATGAATAGTTCTTATTGGTCCTTAAAAGGTTTCAAACATCTGTATGTGATTGGTGCCCTGTATAATGTGTTCCTATAACTTATCACTGTACTAATGATATACAGGTATTGGACCAGAATCATCGGGACCTGGGGCTTACCGGATAACGGGTCTTTCCGTAATTTGGATCTTCATACCTTGAGACTACCAGAAAATCATGTAAACATTAAATAAACTGAATAGGCTGGTTTTGCTTCCAATAAGTACAAGCTACTGTTTTATTATTACAGAGAAAAGGAACTCTTTTTAAAAATTTAGATTATTTGGTTATAATGGAGTCTATGAGAGACAGCCTTTCCATAATTCGGAGCTTTCTGGATAATGGCTTTCCGGATAACGGATCCCATAACTGTACTGTATATTCACACTTCCCGTTTTTGCTCTGAGTACATTTTTTTTGTGCATTCCAGCCTCAAATACCTTGAATATTTAGAATATTGCAGCCATTCGCTCATATTATTTTAAATAAATCACCAGGGTCTACTTGGGAACTTTGGGCCTGGTCTGCAAGTGTTGTGGCACATCAGAACAAGAACCTGTGTCATTTTATAGCTACAATTAAGAACATAACTGTCAATATAATATATACACATACTGTATAAAGTTAAATAGTTCAGGTTACATTATAGTTACAGTTAAATAGTTACAGTTGAGGTTGAAAAAGACAAATTCATCAAACTTTTGCCAAGCTAAATGTGACCTGAGCCAGAGGAAGTTAAAAAAAAAAAAAAAAACATTTGAAATAATATATTCTGACTCCAAGAGGGAAATATAGACGATCATCATAATACAAAGCAGTTAAGCTCCCCATAGACGCAACAATCTTTTCCTGCAAAACGACCGATCTTAGCGAAGTGGTTAGCGCGGTTAGTGGGATACAAACGCTCGTACATCTTACGATTTTTCGTCCGACATTGGTCTGATGATTGATCGGCCAGGTTAGAAAATCTTTATCGGCCCCCATGCAATCTACCTATGTTTGCAGGGCCAAGCAGGCTGTGATCCTTCAGTTTTGCTGCAATATCACCTAAAATGGTCTTTTTAGTTGATGGACACATCAGGCATTTAACGATCGTTTTGAGACAATCGTGGTCTCACGATAACAATTGGATCCTTCAAAAATCTTTAAGTCTATGGCCAGCTTTAGGGAAGGTAAAAAAACAAGACTGCAGTCCCCCTCTTTCTGCCTTTTCCGCTTGTGTTAATCCCAGGACCTAGAAACAAATCAGTTACTACCGGGATGACTCCACCACTGTTCTTCGAGTTTTTTCAATTTTCTAACTTGTTTTCTATGATTATGTGAATAGGATGTTGGAGACCTTGGAAAGTTAAAGGAGTGGTTCACCTTCAAATTAACTTTTAGTATATTGTAGAAGGGCCAATTCTAAGAAACTTTTCAATTGGTCTTCATTGTTTATTTTTCATAGTTTATTAATGATTTGCAATTTTCTTCAGTTTCTTTGCAGCTTTCAAATGGGGGTCACTGACACCATCTAAAAACAAATGCTCAGTAAGGCTACAAATGTATTGTTATTGCCACTTTTTATTACTTATTCTATTCAGTCCCTCTCCTATTCATATTCCAGTCTCTTATTCAAATCAATGCAAGGTTGCTAGGGTAATTTGTACCCTAGAAACCAAATTGCTGACACTGCAAAATAGAGAGCTGCTGAAAAAAAAGTTAAATAATTATAAAACCACAAACAATAAAAAAATGAAAACCAATTGCAAATTGTCTCAGAATATCACTCTCTACATTATACTAAAAGTTAACTCAAAGGTGAACAACCCCTTTAAAACAAAGTTTACTCCACTACATTGTTGATTAAGATTTGATACATTTTAAACCTTCACAGTAAACTCTTCACTAGGGAATTTGTGGGAATTTTTCACTGGGTATTTAAGAATTAACTATTTATGAACTGCTTTTGATAATATTGTTTAATCCATTTTAAACCAGATTAAAGGGGTTAATAAATTAATTGAGGTGCACTTGTGGTAATTGATTGTATGGTGAATTGATCGGAGAAAGTTCTGATTTTCTACATACCCTTTCATGGTTACTCTAACTCTCACCCCACTGGCAAGTAGAGGTTAGAGAGGAACATACTGTACTGTTGGTCAATGGTGAGCTTTATTTATACTATGGCACCCAACCCAAGTATAGGACACGCTTGGGTGAGGAACTAAATAAATGGCCTTTGTCATAATTTATTCTTTTTTCCTTGCCCAACTGGTCAATAGTTAGCAGCATCAAACATGGGGGGGGGGGGTCTGGGGCTTCTGCCTCAAGAACCCCTACACCCCCTCATTCCAGTTCCAACCTCCCAATGCCAATACAACCCTGCCCCCAAACGCATACCTTGTACTCTTACTGTGCCATGATCAGAGCCAGAGGGGAGGTCAGGAAGAAAAGCAAACTCTCAAACAGGAAGCAGGTCACAGTTGTCAGGGCCTATTGAGATTTATTTTTGTGTCCCACCAGCCCAGTCCAACCCTAGTGGCTATGTGCAAACCCCAACATAAGCACTAACTACCTAGACCCCCTTGAGATAAGGGTATATAAGGGAGATAAGGGTATATCCAGGTGATTGTTATTCCATTTTGAATGTTAAGCAAGTTTGGATGCAGAAAGCCTTTGGTGATGTCAATGACCAAACTATATCCATATACTGTATATCGGCATGCAAGTTGTTGGATGCAGATACCCTCAATTTCCTTAAAATGGATCAATAAACCTGTAAGCAACCGCAAAACTTGAAACGCCTGGAGAAAAAAAGTGAGTCCTGTAATGACCAAATAATGCAGCCTAAAATGGATATATCACAGACTGATATTATAGGGTGTTTTATACTTTGCATTTCAAATACATTTTAAATATGTAGTGTGTGTATATTCTGAATATAAGTACAATTTAGCTTATCTTAAAGTATTGCTTGTATAAGTTTATGGAGAACTAATATGGTATCGATAAACAAGCCAAGCCACAGAGGTTATTATTCCACTAGCACTAAAGTATTATATTTTAGTTTCCTTTCATTAAATATACACATCAGTTTTTATCAGTTTTGACCAGCAGTTTGCTCACGTATTATGAGCAACATAACAGGATGATAGTAAAAGCTTATTTGACATCAGACTGAAAGTGGACACAAAGACCAAGCAAAGGCTAACTGGTTCTACTTTGTGTGTTCTTGACCTATTTCTTTTCAGAAAATAAACAAGGCAGCTGTTTTCAACATAGAAGAAATTCACACTAGGGGCTGTTATTATGTGAAGGATGGGTTGCAACCTGCAAAAAAAGTGGGTGCAAACCACCATATCATTTGTACTTTTAGCCCTGGAAACACATGCATTTTAATTTAGTCTTATTGCTGATTTATATCATATAGATCAAAAAATGAATGGACACAAAATAATTAGACGGATTTGTGGTGTTTATACAAATGGCCTGCAGGTGGCACTGTGCATACACAGGACTTTCTGAACAACTTGAAAGTGAAAGTAAGACTTACTGCTGTTATGTAATGGCTGCATGACCTGCTAATAAAGCACTGTTATATTCTCCTCTGTTATATTCTCCTCCTTGGCGACAAGGATGGATTTTCTACCTCTGCAACAGCCTGCACCTTTTCTACCAAACCTTGGTGAGCCTACAATACCTTTTACTGCTTAGATCAGTATGTTTGATAATTAGATTATTACTGCTGACCAAGGGGATTACCCACAAGCAAATGGATAAATCGAGCGATTCAACAGAAGTCTGAAAGAAGCACTACAGACAGCAAATCTTACTGGGATATCTTGGAAAGTATTTACAACAGAGTTCCTACATAACTACAGAGCAACATGCCATGCAACAACCCAATCATCTCCAGCTGAATTATTACATGGCAGACAGATGCGCACTAGGTTACATGTTGCAGACATCAAACTTCCACCAAAGACTTTTCCTACAAAATCATCTACTGCTGACATTGTGAAACATCACCAAGCCAAATGCAAGGCTTATACTGATAGAAAACGTGGCGCAAGAGAAGTGCACTTTCAGCCTGGATCTTTAGTCAGAATTAAGAAACCAGGAATACTGAAACAAGGACAATCTAAATTTACTACACCACTTGAAGTGAGACGCCAGCAAGAACCATATACATATGAACTGTCTGATGGACGCACATGGAATGCAAGTCGTCTTGCTCCTGCTAGATATGACTTTGGAGATGTTCCATTTGATGAAGGACATTTCCCTACTACTAATGCCAACTGCAATAGGGCAGAGGAAAGTGAACCTATAAGGCATACTGAGAGAATCAGAAAACTACCTGCATGGACCAAGGACTATGCGATGTGAAGAATGTATATATTGCTTTAAGATACATACGGTTTAATTGTTACTGTTTATATATTTGTCCAAATGCTTTCCTACTATAGGGGGAATATGTGGTGTTTATACAAATGGCCTGCAGGTGGCACTGTGCATACATAGGACTTTCTGTACAACTTGAAAGTGAAAGTAAGACTTACTGCTGTTATGTAATGGCTGCATGACCTGCTAATAAAGCACTGTTATATTCTCCTCATCCTCGGCTACCAAACACAACAGGATTTTATTTAAAGCATTTTTTTCATACACAACAGTGTTTATCACAAGGTACAATGCAAACATAAATATATTTGGTAATGCTTATAGAACAACATACTATGGGACAAACATACACTATAAACTGAATAGCACCATATTTTAGGTTAAAATCAGATCGATCATTTTGCTACTCACGTGATTTCTAGCTCACATGTAGGCAGCAAAATCATTAAAATCATGAAAATTAACTCCTGCATAGCGTACAATCATGATCACGCCAGGGGCATTTCAGGGGCTTCAATCTGTGATATATATATTTATATATATATTTAATTTTTGGGGCCCCAATTTTTTTTAACTTGTATGAGGGGCCCTGGCACCAATGCTTTTTTTTTTAAAAAAAGGGAGTCCTGGGGGGTTACTTTTTTAGCGCTGATGTCTGTGTGGTCTTTTTAACTTTGATGTGGAGTGGGCAGGGATTGGGGCGGGGCTTGGGTGCCTGGGGGGGGCTACTTTTTTAGCGCTGATGTCTGTGTGGTCTTTTTAACTTTGATGTGGAGTGGGTGGGGATTGGGGCGGGCTTGGGTGCCTGGGTGGGCGGCCTGATAGGACCTCACTAACTAATTTGCTAACGCAGTCTATCTACCTAACTGGGAAAAAAAATGAAGTCCCTTAAAAACAGTCTCTGTATCTTCAGCACCTCTTTTGGGTACTGTCCCTTTAACAAGGATACTCACATAAATTCTCTTTGGATGCTTTTGCGCTCTCTTCAGGCAAATCTAGCACTTTCAGGCATTCAGTGCAATTACCAGCCCCATTGGATGCTCAGATTGGAATCTCTTGCTGGTTGTTCCTCCAGTCTGGATTCCTTTCACTCTCTCTGGGGCAAATTCACTAAAAAAAAACGCTAGCATTACCTTCGCTAACGTGCACCACACTTCGCCAGGCGAATTTTCGCCAATGCTACGCTAGCGAACGGTAGCGTAGTTGCGCTAGTGTTACTTCGCCAGGCAAAGCGCATTTGCGGTAGCTCTCTGGCTTCTATCTCTGTCCACCATACGGTTCTCTATGCCAGGCTTTTTTTCTTTTGCCAGTATCTGTGACTTCCTTTTCCTGCCAGCCACTCACTAGCTGCTGTGTCACTTCCTACTGCACTGAACAGCTGGTTGCTAGGTAACAGCTTACAGCACACAGACACTGCTTACAGCAGCGGTTCTCAACCTGGGGGTCGAACAATTGTTTTACAGTTGTCGCCTAAGGGGTGTCCAAATAGAATAGTGTTGCGGCTGCAATTTATTATTAAGGGAATGCGCAGTAGCTGACAATTCCTGGAGCTCACAGTGCTATCATCTGTTTTGGGTAGTAAGAGAGAGTACTCCGAGTAGAGGGAACAGAAGACTGAATGCAACGTCTCCTGATGGGCTTCCTCTGATTGGTGGATTTTGTTTTTTTTCTTCTGCCAGACTCCTCGAAATTTACATTACGATTCATAACAGTAGCAAAATTACAGTTATGAAGCAGCAATGAAAATAATTTTATGGTTGGGGGTCACCACAACACGAGGAACTGTATTAAAGGGTTGTGGCATTAGGAAGTTTGAGAACCACTGGCTTACAGGGATCGAAAACGACTTGACGCACGTCGTAAACTACGCAACGCATCAAAAACGACGCAACGCGAGTCAAAAAAACGTGTCGCGACTTGTTTCACAAATTTTTTGCCAATTTGTGAATTTCACTGGAAATTCGAGAATTTTCAGCGAAGCGAAACGGGATAGATTAGCCCATCACTAACATATACTAAACAATTCTTCTCCCTTTGAGCTAGCCTCACATAGCAGCTTGTTTACCTAAACTATAGTAGTGTTTCTGAAGCAAACACACCAGTTTAACCTGTGCAGGACTCCACTAAAATATTGTAAATTTAATACTGAATCTATTTTAGTGCAGTTGCATGTGATGCATTTGTAAATGACCCCTTTAAGCATCTGTATTAATTGTGACTGTACCTGAGTGTTTGTTACAGTGGTGCCTCGCTCAGTTTTCTTATGACCTGAAACAGAACACAGAAATGTTCCAGAACACAACTATGAATTTAATGTACTTTGCCACATTCATTCAACATTTTTTTATGTTATTACTAATTTGTCCTTTTGGCACTCACCTTGTATTAAAGCTCTGTATAACACTGGTAGATAATTTTATCTTGCAGTATCTAACACTAACACCTGGGAGAAACAGAGGCTTTGTACAGTACTGGAGTTTTATTGCTTTCCCCTAAGATACTTTTCATTTTATATTGGTTGAGTGAGGGACATGGGTAGCTTTCTCCCTCCTAAATCAACATCATCCTTGAAGGAAAGCACGTTCTAAAGATTTTTTTGGTACCCCTATCTGAACCAGTTTATAACCCTCTTCAGCTTGTGTTGAATAAAGAATAATTGAGGTCTGCAATTTAGGTTGGTACTATGAGACTCAATATATATTGCTCTTATAAGGGGCATTAAAGAATTTGTTCTGTTGAGTGATTAAATGAACTATGTGGAAATGACACTTATCTGATCTAATACTTCTTATTGACAGTACACTGTTACACAGCCCAACTTCAAATGGTTCATATTAGAAGCCCATTACCTAATAAATATTCTGTATCAATTAAGGACAGCCCAATGGGATTCCTTGTTATTTAATATTTATAAGGATGGGTGTGAAAAGAAAAGGAAAAATGATTCAAGGGAATACCTTAGCAGTTTAATTCACCAAGCAGTAGGATGTGTGAACTATCCTATTTGGTTTAATGCAGTGATAAGTGAATCTGATCCTTTTTTACTTCACCGAAAAAATTTGCAAAACAGCGAAAGTTCGCCAAAATGCATTGAAGTCAATGGGGTACAATTTTTTTTGACATGCAACAAATCTTTTCACCCATTACAGTCTATGGACTTAATTTTCATTGGAAACTTGGAGATAAAATATCTAGTTTAATTCTTCTAACATTAAATTACCTTTTATAAATAGTATCTATTTAAATAAAGGTTCAGTTTGCCATCACATTTTCCTGCAAACTTTGCCAAGTTTCATAAAATATACAGTCCAAAATCACATCATTCTAGACTACAGACTACGTTATTTGTTTGTGCTTAGTACATCATAATACTCTTTGGGTTACTAGCAAAGTTAGGCAGCTATTCCTACTGAACTGCATTTGGCAGAGGGGTATGACTGTGATGGTATAGTTTTAATATATAGTTTTAATAAAGGCAACTACAAATTTATCAAAAACGGCATCCAGTGACCCCTTTGATTTCCTATTGATTTCTTATTGGCTGTTTGTAGACGATAAAAGATGTGTGTTATAAAACAAAAAACTATTGGTGATTTTAAGGAATGCTGTGGTCAAGCAGCCAGAGATAATGGAAGCTTATATGAGGCTATAAGCTGCCACCTTGTTAGTAAGATTCATAGTACCTGGTTGTTTAAAAATCCACAAGAGATGTCCAAAAAGTATTGTAAGTGACACTATAATACCAGTCAAGGCTGGAATCGGATACAAAGTAAAACTGATATACTTGTGAAAACAGTTGAGTGATTTATTCAGCCCATGTGCATACAAAAAAGGGCAACGTTTCGGACTTCACCGAGTCCTTTATCAAGTGGCTTGACATTGCACTCTGATGTAATCACGCCAGCGCGCACGCGCCTTAAAAAGGAGGAAGTGCGCACGCACTAGGAGCCGGCAGTGCAGAGAAAGAAGAGTAGCGTGGCAGGTGTCCCTACCGCACCACTGAACCAACAGGGTGAGTAGATTTTATTACAAAACTATGAGTATCAGCAGGGCCGGGCCAAGGTAGTTTGGCACCCTAGGCAAGGGGTTCAATCAGTGCCCAACATGCCCCCGTTCTGTATGACCATTTCCCACCTATTCACTTTTTCTTAAATAAAGAAATCTTATAACACATTAATTAATCAAACTGTACGTGTGCCAGCCAGCAGCCAGGGCCGCTCTGGCCATGAAGCAAGGTGAGAACCTTGCCTCAGGTGGCACGGAGCAGCCGGTTACAAGGGGCGTCAAAAAGCCGCCTCTTGTAACTTTAAGAGCCGAATTTTTAACCTGGAAATTCGACTCCGCTAGTGCAGAGACCGCAATTGCGATCAATGCACTAGCGCCCTTTTCACCTGCTCCAATGCTGATTTTTAAGTGCGGAGTGGGAGGGGGGTGGCATCGGGGCTGCTGCCTCAGGCGGCGGCAGCCCCAGAATCGGCAGCACACAGAAAACTGCCCTAATCTGTACCTGTGCCAGCCAGTAGCACCCAAAATATGTCTCCCAATATGTATCTGTGCCAGCCAATAGCGCCCAAAATATTGCTCCCAATCTGTATCTGTGCCAGCCTGCAGCCAAAATATTGTCCCCAATCTGTACCTGTGCCAGCAGCACCCAAAATATTGCTCCCAATCTGTACCTGTGCCACTAGCATTGCCCCCTAAATCTGTACCTGTGCCATCAGCCTGTGCCAGAACAGCAGCAAAAATATTGCCCCAAATCTGTGCCAGACAAAGGGCAAGTAAGTGGGAGGTGGGGACTGAAGTAAAGCAGAACGCTGCTGCTGGATACAAGGGCGATGTTAAAACTTAAAGGAATTGTTCAGTATAAAAGTAAAAACTGGATAAACAGATAGGCTATGCAAAATAAAACATGTTTTCAATATAGTTAGTTAGGCAAAAATGTAATGTATAAATGCTGGAGTGACTGCAAGTCTAACATAATACTACTTCTTGCTTTTCAGCTCTCTTTTGTTTACACTGACTGGTTACCCTGGTTACCAGGCAGTAACCAATCAGTGACTTGAGGGAGGGCCAGATGGCTCATAACTGTTGCTTTTGAATCTGAGCTGAATGCTGAGGATCAATGGCAAACTCACTGAACAGTTATGTCCCATGTGGCTCCCCCTCAAGTCGCTGACTTACTCAGATTTAGAGAGCTGAAAAGCAGGATGTTGTGTTGTATTCTGTTATATGAGACATCCAGTCACTCCAGCTTTTATATATTACATTTTTGGCTAACTAACTATATTAGAAACATTTTTTATTTTGCACAGCCTATCTATTTACCCAGTTTTTATTTTTACCCTGAACTGTTCCTTTAAAGAATAAAAAAAAACATTTCCCTTCTAAAGTGCGCCCCCCCTATGACTGCACCCTAGGCGGCCGCCTACTCTGCCTAGCCCTAGTTCCGGCCCTGAGTATCAGTTATGTATTATAGGGGATAATGATAAGCATATTAGAAGTCACTGAGGGGTTGTTCTGTGACCATATAAAGGCACATGGCTGCAGTTATACAAGGAACTCTGAGTATCAAAGGTTACAAACAGACTTGAGTTGAGGAGCTCACCTCCTTCCGCTCCCTGCAGACCTCCCGACATGCACCACTCGGCACTGTGGTCAGTAATTAGCAACTATTCTTGTGTCTGGAATCCACAGCAAACTTTCACCCGATATCGTTAAAAAATCTTACTTTATTATATCTTCATCGAAGCATACACAATTAGGCTACATTACAGTGAAGAGACTGCCAACGCGTTTCGTGACCTCCTTGGTCACTTCCTCAGGGCATCAAGCACTATACAAATTGACAAAGCTTTATACAAAATGACAAACTTCTTTTTACATCTCTTAAAGCTGTATAGTCACAAATAATCACAGATAGTTAAAAACAAATACTTGTTCTAAAAAGACAAGTTGTTACCTTCGGTCTTAAGCTTCTTTTTTACTTTTTTACTTTCTTTTCAACACCAACCCCTCCTAGGGAAAAAGATAGAGTTTTTCTCTCTTTAATTATTTATATATTGTTTATACTCTACGTGACTCTTTCCATTCCAACAATGTCTATGTTCTACATATTTCCACCTTTCTTTGACTAGTTTTCTATAAAATGTTTGATTTCCCATTCCTTATTTAAACCTACTGGCCATTCAGTCTATAATAGGAACATCCACCAAACTTCTCTTTTGTTCAACAGTTTTTCTATATCTCCCTTTCTTTTTCCCAGCTTTACATGTTCTAGAACATTGTTGGAATGAATGGAAAGAGTCACGTAGAGTATAAACAATATAAACAATATATAAATAATTAAAGAGAGAAAAACTCTATCTTTTTCCCTAGGAGGGGTTGGTGTTGTAAAGAAAGTAAAAAAGTAAAAAAGAAGCTTAAGACCGAAGGTAACAACTTGTCTTTTTAGAACAAGTATTTGTTTTTAACTATCTGTGATTATTTGTGACTATACAGCTTTAAGAGATGTAAAAAGAAGTTTGTCGTTTTGTATAAAGCTCTGTCAATTTGTATAGTGCTTAATGCCCTGAGGAAGAGACCAAGGAGGTCACGAAACGCGTTGGCAGTCTCTTCACTGTAATGTAGCCTAATTGTGTATGCTTCGATGAAGATATAATAAAGTAAGATTTTTTAACGATATCGAGTGAAAGTTTGCTGTGGATTCCAGACACAAGAATAGTTGCGAACTCTGAGTATCACTCATGTATTATAAGGGATAATGTACCCCCTTCTGTAAATGATAAGGATATTAGAAGTCACTGAGAGGTTCTGTGACCATATAAAGGCACAAGGCTGCAGGCTGCGTTATACAGTGAACTCTGAGTATCACTCGTGAATTTTAAGGAACAATGTACCCCCTACTGTAAATGATAAGCATATTGTAAGTCACTGAGGGGTTCTGTGACCATATAAAGCCACAGGCAGCAGGCTGAGTTATACACAGAATGCTGAGTGTCACTCATGTATTTTAAGGAATAATGTACCCGTTACTGTAAATGATAAGGATATTAGAAGTCACTGAGGAGTTCTGTCGACTGTATACAGGCACAAGACTTCAGGCTGATTTATACAAAGTACAGTATCACATATTACAGTGAAACCTCAATTTTAAGTACCCTGATTTTAAGTTTTCCCACACTTGACTTTCCTTTGTGGTCCCACCAATTTATAATGCATTTCAGTGGGTACATTTCACTGATTTTACCTAATGCTTTCCTGGATTTTACATAAAAATTTGTACTGATGTTCCCAAAATTGGCTGTAGATCAGAGCCGGACTGGGAGGAAAAAGAAGCCCTGGCAAAAGTGTCAAAGCAGCCCATGTATTCCCGCGCATGCAACACATGATATATATTTCCAACCCCAAGGTTAACTAGAAATAGTGTTTATTAATTGATATTTTAAGAGTCCATTGTCATATAATCCCCAGCAATATTATACACCCCATGTGCTGGAACTGATTCATGCAACAAATTTCTCACCATCGTTTCTATCACAACTATTCTATCAGTTGGATTAGTGCCCCTAAACTTACATTATATTCTAGATTTTCCTTTGTGTGCCCCTAGCTAGACCATGTACCCTGGCAGATAAGAGGACTTTAATTACCATATGTGTCACAGGGCCAAAGTGTGGCATACTTAAAGAGACTAGGCTGTCTCATGGAATTAATGCTACATATCACATTGTTCCATATACAGGCTGAAGTGACTGTTCTGAGCATGGATCCTCCTGTCGCCAACATACCTATCATAAGCATAAGGGATTGGGTATATAGCAAGCAACTCTAATATTACTAACTGAAGTTGGTCAGAATTCCTGGTTCCTCCCATATGCTAGTACAGGTATGAGCACTTACAAATGCAGGCATCGGCTTATATGTGTCTGGCTATTACAGACAGCTGATTTACATTCCTAAAGTGATTGGCTCATTTACATATTACAGACAGACTTAATTTGGCTTTTTTAGGTGAGAAGCCCATTTTCATTTTAAAGCAAGCAGCCCATCGAGCATTTGCCCTAACCTACAGATTGCCAGTCTGGGCCTGGCTGATGTTCATCAAGACAAGGTAAGTTTACCAAGTGTGGGTATTTGCATGCCAGGTCTGATGCTTTTTGTTGTTCTATTTCAAAATGCCTGTTCAAAGCTAGCTAACAAACAGTGTCCTGTACTACAGTTTTAAATATTTTTAGTACTTTGCTGCTTATATTAAAAATACAGGTATGGAACCTGGGGTTTTCTGGATAAGGGATATTTCCATAATTTGGATCCCATACTTTGTCTACTAAAAAAAAATCAGATAATGGTCAAAACCAGGCATCTGGTGATGGAGAGATGCATTAGCATGGCTAAAGGCAAATAAGATATCTTTGATATCATTGAAAGCTGGCTAATCTTGGAATGAGGTACCACCCAACATGCTTGACAATCTCTAGGCTGCCTTGATCCACGAAGGATAACCAGTAGATGTAAATGGTATTTAAAACACACAAACCCATGTATACAATTACAGTTTAATTGTATTGTTTATATTAGTTTTGGGCATTTTTCTATTCCAGACCCTTTTTCTCTTCTTTCTTGTTTTTTGCATACTTTTTCATTACAGTAAACTGGCCAATGTTAATTTTTCTTATAAAACAAATAATAATAGTTTGAAAAAAAAAATAATCAAATAACGCGTTTCCAGATAACGCGTCCTGTACCTGTACTATATATTATGTGACTAGACAAAACATCCTCTATAAAATAAACCAATGTTACACATTGCAATTTTTTTTGTGGAAATGTCACTGTCCATAAAACAACATTTTTTCTGTCGTCTGCTACTGCTTTGCTTTCAGATGAAAAGTGTTGATTGTAACAGCTACAGAATATTTCACACATACAGAAGCAGCAACATTCCCATTGCCGGTAAGCTGGGTGATCTCAGACAAGTCCCATTTTTAAGCACTAGGGTAAGGAGATGTTTATTTATAGAACCTTCTTCACTGAAATTGGAAGCGTATCCAGAGAAAAGAAAAGATGTGTGATTACTGTATGTTGTTATTTACAGTCCTGGCTACATGCCATGCAGCTTTTTGTAACTGTTAATTGAATTTGTTCCCACTGCAGAGGTGTTTATACATGGGCCAATAAAAGCTGCCAACTCTGCCCTTTCAGATCAAGTTTGTAGCTTAGTGTCCTGTGTATCCGGTCCTCCCATGGTTGGACTGGGCTGGCAGGACACCGCATAAACCCGGAGGGTCCTGACCCTTGTGGGTGCCACAGATCCACACCCACCATCCCAGCACTACTCCCCTGATCTCCCTCAGTCACAACCACAACAAAAGACGATTTACACTCGGGAGAGTGTCAAGTTGAGGTTGAGGCAGGGGGCCTGGAGGGATCTGTGACTGGGGAGCCCTGAGGGGGGTTGCAGCTGGGATGGAAGCCCTGTTGGGCCTAGGACTCTCCATTCCAAAGATGGGCCCTCTGGACTATCAGTTTGACTAATATCTGGCCCACAATTGGCCAGAAGTCTATTGGGAAAGTCAGGACATCCTGATGGGTTAGGACAGCATTAGTGCATTAATGTGCACTCCCTAGGTCCCCATTGTTGACTTTTGGGGCAAATGATAAGATCATCCCAATTAAGCAGTGTTGGTGGTCAAATCAGTTAAAGATCTTCTACAGCAAAAGGAAACGTTTATCATCTCCAGCTCCAAATGCAGTATAGTGCTGCAGGCTAAGCAGTGTTTAAGACATTTTAATATTGGTCCGTGCTTTATTGTTTTGTCTTTGAAAACCCTTAAGGATCAAATAACATTTTATGTAGGCAATATGGCAGAGCTGAGCTCAGAACAGTATGGGGTTAACTGAATAGCCAGTTTGAGATCTAACACATTTTTATACAGTAATTTGCACATTGGCTGGATGCATTTGAGCAGTCTCATTAAGTCTATGGAAAGCAGAGTCGTGTGGATGTCCTTTGAGATTTCTGCTTTTCAAGCACAGGATTTTGATTTTTTTGGCTGTCATTCTGCTGATTTTCAAGCAAACTGTTCTTGGGGACACATGCAATCACTCTCATGGATTAAAAAGGTTGGTCCAAAAATCTGATCACTGGATCAGCATGACATGGAATGTTCTGCATCAATCAATGATTACGTTATTTGGTGCCTGGTCTGAGCAACCTTTTCTTTTCAACCGACCTTGCACATGTGTAGCCAGCTGTCCTGATCCTTTGCATCTGGTTGAAAAAGCAAAACAAACATAAGTGTAGGGACCCATAAGAAGCATGGCCCTTATGGCTTCTTCCCTTGCCCTTACTTTAGCTA
>CM044431.1:203368744-203408236 GCA_024363595.1 Xenopus borealis
AATGCTCTACCTATGCTAGTTGGTTTGGTTAATTATAGCCAAGAAAGGGTTACATAAGGTTAACACAATTTTATTTTTCCAGTGAATTTTGTGTTTACACAGCACAAAAAATAGGTCCATTTACCTTTTTGCCAAAACATCTAAGGGCATGCTGGCAATTTAAATAAACTGACCCCTACTTTTTTATCTCACTAGTAGCACATAAAATAAGCCACTTAAATATTGGTAATTTCTGCCTACTTATTTAATGGAATATAGAACAGGATCCTATATTGGTATGCACAATTGGGTCCCATTTAACATTCATTTGCTCATGTTTTTGGCACAGCAGCTTTGAACTGTTATGCTGGTTGGCCACCAGAGCCTCAATAATTTATGTAGGTGGTTTCTCTGTATACTCTCTCTTTAAAAAAAAGAGTGATGAGAATAGCACTGTAATCAAAATTACCTTACTTTTTGGGTGGGGTATAGACCCATTTAAGGGACAGTTAAACAAGTTATGTGACTCTATAATTATTTACCAACAAAAATGCATGTTTACTATGTAGGACAATCTGTCCTCTCCTCATATTTACAGAAAAGCACTTAAGGGTGCTGATGCAAATCAGTCAGAAGACTTCATTAGTGAATACGAGGCCTCCAGGTGTGATGCCAATTCAGCCGGTGCACTTGAGTGTTTCATCAATTGCCAGCAACTGTTACCTGTCAACTGAATACATTTCTTTACTGTATGTCTCCCATTAACAACAGACCCTAACATGGTTTGTTCTATAATGTATTGTTCTGCTGTACAGTATTGTGTACACAAATAGCACGGTGTATATACATAATACACACATATACAGTACAGTGCTGTGGCTTCTTAACAGCACTTTAAAAATAAAGTTATACAATACAAAACACCTTCAATGACAACTCTGAACATGATGTCTGGTCCATGATCTAAGGTTGCCCTCTGGTGGCTGCACTGCCGAAATACTCACCTAAGGCATAAGTAGACTAATGATAATGTAGTTCGTTGTTGAGATATTTATAATATCTATATTTCTTTACACTGAATTTGTGCTAATTTACATTGGAAATGGCAAAAAGACTGTCTTGTCTTTCTTTAAAATATCAAAGAATTTTTTATCTCAGATTAGGAACTAGAAACATACATATAAGCATGTACATGTACGGCTTTTAGAAGGAAGGAAACCAAGATCATACAAACTCCTTGCAGACAGTGTCAAGATTGTAAAGTTGGAGGTGCTGCAGAGTAGAAATGCTAAGCAAAGAACCACCAGCCACCAACCCTGGGTTGTTGTTGGGAATAAAACACTTCCACTAACAGGAGATGGAGTTCCAGAACAACCCACAAATAGTGCTATTTCTGCTCTGGGCACCTTGTGTCAGGTTGTACTTCATGAGTAAGGGCCACCCCTGGTAGTTTTAACTATTTAATTTTTAAACTGAAAACTTGTTCTTAACCATCATGACCCCACCATCCCCACTTTAAGAGCTGGAGGCGATTGTAGGTGACTTGGGTGGGTGGCAAGGTCAAACACAGGGCCTATATTATTAGCCTACAGGTCACCTGGGTTAGCCCAGACCCAATTAGAATGACAAATGATCAACAAAACCCCACCCACTCTTCTAGAAACCTCAACCCTTGTGTCCCACACATTATGCCTTCATATCTCTCAGGGTCCCCATCCTGCCACATGGCCCCTGACTAGGTACACCTTGTTCCCCCTAATGGTGAACCTGCTTCTAAAAGTATGTTATTTTAATTACCTTTTACAGGGTTGACAACCTTTTTTACCCATGAGCCACATTTAAATGTAAAATGAGTTGGGGAGCAACACAAGCATGAAAGAAGACAATGGGCATGCTAAATAAGTGCTTTGGTAGTACACTTGGTTTTTATGCAACTAAAACTTGCCTCCAAGCTTGGAATTAAAAAAATCAGCACAAGGGTTTGGGGAGTAACATGTTACTCACAAGGCACTGGTTGGATCTATTATTGTGGTATCAACAGATAAAATAGAGCTTGTTCATAATCCATCAGTCCCTATCCAGTGAAGCTTACTCTCCAAGTCCCTATCACTTACACTATAAGTATCAGGAACCAATAAGCCTTGGTTTTGGAGTGTGGAAACAGGAGTACCTGGAAGAACCCCAAAAAGAGATAACATGCAAACTTCTTGAAGATAGTCTTCAGAGTGGAATTAAATTCTGAACCCAACTCCGCAAGACAGCAGTGAGCCAGGTGCAAAATAAATCTAGTATTTGTTTCTTTTTTAATTTCATGCAAAATACAACAGTGTTTACCAATTGTAATGGCAATTTAAAATACCATCTATCACTACAATCAAAAGTGCAGTGTGCAAAGTGCAATTTCATAAAGAATTTGCCATTTTTTTTTACCCTCAATTAATTTTTTTCTCATAATTCCAGCATAATTGCAGACACAAAACAACCACATGGAAGCAAAAGCTGTGGCTTTGGCATGAACTACTTCTAATGTATGGATTCCACAACCCTTGCCCAACAGCAACTGCAGTGGCGCTTCATATACGACCCATAAAATCTTTCTGGATTGTTGCAAAAAGCCTCACCAAGCATTTGCATTGGCAGTAGCTCTTAATAACCTTAAATTGGCTTGTAATCATTCCCTCATCCACTAGAGCACACTATAATATTGCTTTCTGAGTCGTACCATATTAGCCATGGATTTTACTGGAGGATCATGAGACTATGAATGACTGCCATGTAAGAGCGAAATGCATTAGGTCCTCTGTGGACATGTTTTAATACATTTTTTACTATTTACACTTGGCCTGTACATTGGTGTTTTTGAGAGTTTATTTACTAAAATGGTCTAGCCTTCCATGCAACTTTTTGCATGTGATTTACAGCTTAACTGATCTTGTGTGTTACATGCCCTGTCAGTGGTCATAGGTAATGTAGGGGGAAGGGGATGGACACTGAGGGACAAATAAATAACACAGATATACAATAAGCAATGCAAAAACACGCACCTATCTGACACACAGATCACAACAGGCAGTTAGGGAACTAGGAGTGCATCCTGCTACTGACTGGAGAACAGAAAGCAATAGAAATGTAGTTGCTGCAGGGGTCTAGTGGAAAAGGATGGCAGTAGGACTGAGATGCTGATAGGAAAAGGAGGGGGTGGAAGTAGAGAGGTGTAATCCAGCCCCAACCCAACCCAGGAATGAAGCTCTAACACTAGTGTAATAACCATTGTCGTTATCATACCTGCCATTACTTCTAATATTAAAGTTGCCTCCATAATTTTGCACTGTTAACATTGCTACCACAGATATTGTTTGCATAATTACCATAGCTGTTATTGTTAGTATAGACACCAAAGTTACCATTTTCTCTATGGCCTTTATTGATATTATTGCCTTCACTTGTTACTGTACTTACCACTGCATCTGTTATTACCCTGGAAACTATTGTCTGCATTCTTACAATTGGCTCCATGTTTCATATTCTAAGAATGGTCACCATTTCCAGGCCTGGATTTGTATAAAGGCCACCAAGGCCCGCAGAATTTTAGGGGGTGGCATGCTACCCAACCACATACACACATTGATTCAGAAACACTGGGGATGAGCAGGAGATAAAATAATTTTCTTTTTAATCTCCCGTGCACCAATCCCTATTTATCCGGTCCCAATGATGAAAATTTGCTCCAGTAAAAGGGAGGGGATGGGGGCGACTAACAGCAGCAGGCCTAGGGGTGCCCACTATATAAATCCAGCCCTGATCATTTCACAATATTATTGAGTTTTTGTTGTCACTGTTATTTCAATAACTTCCATTATTTGCATTTGATCATACAGTACTTATGTTTGCTATTATAGTAACCATTGCCTCTATAGTTCACAATGTTTCCTCATTGCCTTTATTGTTACCATACTTGAGTTATACTCATTTTTTTTTCACCAGCATTGATCATCATTCAGATGTATCCCTCTCCCATGGGGCTTACAATCTAAGGTTTGTACCATGTGCATGCACAATTTACATACTAGGGATTAATCTGTCTGTATGTAGGAAAGGATGGTGACATTTAAGGGGAGGTGCCATAATTACCAGAGAAAGGCTAAAAAGGTTAAAAATGAGTAGTTCAGGCATCTTTTACTAGGTGTCTCTTGGGTGCTAGGACACCCCGCCACAGTATTGTCATTTTAAGTTTTCTATAGTATAGTATAGTTACCATATGGTTTCTGTTGTTACTATTATTTCCATTACCATTGAGGTCATACTTACTATTGTTTCTATATTATTTCTGTATTTTACATTGCTACCATAGTTACAGTTGTTTCAATAGTTACTATTGTTTCCTTAGTTACTATTATTTAAGTAGTTACCATTGCTACTACAGTTTCAACTATTGTTTCCATAGTTACCATAGGTACTATAGTTTCCATAGTTACCATTGATACCAAAGATACGGTTGTTTCCATAGTTACCATTGCTGTCATAGTTACAGTTTCTATAGTTCCTACAATATTAATGAAAGAATATGGTTTGGAACAGTTACCTAAGCCTAGCCACCTGTTCTGCTGACCTGCCTGACTACTTTGAGACAAAAAAAAAAGGGAACAGTAGTTGGCTGTCCTCAGCCTGCCTTTAGCCTGCAGCTTCCAAATCCCCCAATTCCCTGCACATGTAGGGGCAAAAAGTGATCTTAATAAATAAAAGCTCACCCATGTTCTATTCATTCCTGTGGGATTTTTAGAACTGTATTTATCAAATTGTGTAACATTCTCTTTTGATAAATACAACGCTCAAGATCGGTGCCTCATTCTTAAAGGAGAACTAAACCCTAATAAAAAAAACCCTACCCCCTTACCCTACATACACCACCCTCCCTTCTCCCCACCCAGACTAGGTGGTACCCTATGTAAATGCCTCTAACTCTTTATTTACCCTTTGCTTTACACACCCCTTGGTGCAGATTCAGGGCATCAGAGTTCACAGGTGCCATATCCTTCTCTTCGGAAATCTTTGGAACAAGAGTGGTGTATTGGCGCATGTGCAGTTGGAGCAATTTTCTGGTTCACAGCAACTTCTCATGGGCCGAAAGTAACGGGAATTGCCGAAGCACCAGAAGACGATGTAGAGTCCTGCAGCGGGTTGGGTACCTGCAGGTTACCTGCAAAAAAGTTCCGGGTGGGGGTATAGAGTGGGGTCGGCTGTTCTGCCGGTTGTGCCGCGGGTCTTATCAATAGCAATTCCGATGATGTCGCTTTTGGTTATGATGACAGCACTTGTTGATTCTTGATGGTCAGCATAACAGCATTTCCTGATTCTTGATGGTCAGCGGGTTGCGGGTCTGGGTTGCGGCTAAGGTACTTGCAGGTTGGGTATTATGTCCAGGCGGGTAAGAATGCGGGTTGCGGGTCCGGGTTGGAGGTTGTGGGTACAAGTTGCAAAAAAACAGTTCAGGACTCTACTCTGAAGCACTGAATCTGCACCAAAGGGTAAGTAAAGAGTTAGGGGCATTTACCCAGGGTACCACCAAGTCTGGGGGGGGGGTCTATATAGGATAGGGGGTATGTTTTTTTTATTAAGGGTTTGGTTCTCCTTTAGTATGTCACAGAAAACACTCCATCTCAAACCTGTCAAGGTCATGTAGAAGTCAATGGCAGATATACCTGAGGTTGTTTCTTGACATCCTGATCTGCACTGGATGATCTGAAATATTTTGGGTTTTTGGCCAATAATCCAAAAAAAGTCGATAAAAATTAGTTTTTGGAGCCTCAATCGCATAATATGAATGGACGCTTGATTTTGCAGCGACATTTCTCTCTGAAATTAAATTATTACATTGTTAATAAATTAGTTAAAATCGTGGAGGGGAGTTTGGTCGGATTTGTTTTCATAAAGAAATGAGATTAATTTGAGTTTTAGTAAATGTGACCCTATCTGTCCGTGAAGAAAGTAAAGGTGGAAATAAACTAACACAGTCAGACCTTCCATTACGAGTGAATGAATCATTTTACATAGAGCAGTAAAGTCATTGTGCCCTAGTGTCATGTTGCACAAAGTGTCATTTTTAAGGATTTTACACTGTGAATTTAATTATAGAATTATCTCACAACCTTGACATTTCATTTTCCAAATCTATTTAATCTATGGGATGTGCCACTGGTCACCAGAGAACAAAGTGTTTAGAGCAGGATTATTAAACCTATGGGGGCATGTGAATTAACTGGTCACAGTGTGCTATGCCAGCAAATTTTCTTCCAGCTTTGAATATTTATAAAAGGATGAATATTAAACTGTACCATAGGTTTATATGGACAATATTACAACCCCTATAAATACATGCTCCCATGATGTTAATATTATTAGAGAGGTTCTTCAATTAGTACAGGCTGAGAGAACTGCTATAGTACTAAGCATATGCACTTGTACATTCTGGGGGTTGGCTTACAGTACATGCAGGGTTCATATTATATTTTAGCATGAAGCCCAACATTTAAAAAAAGAACATTTGGAACAGTTTACACAGCACTTACCACTTACCCTCCTCAAACCCTACCAACTTCTAGTGTTTTTTGGGGTTTGCTCTGCGGAGGAACAATTATGCTAGACTGTGGGCTCCAGCTAGCAGGGCCACCATCCGTAATCATGAGGTCCCATGATACTAAGTTAACAGGACACTACTGTACCAACCAAACGATTTGCAACTCTCAAATCACATTTTTGTCCTTTGGTGCCCTTCTCTGCCCCGAGGCCCTAACTGGAGAACTGCCTGTAACTCCTTGGTGGTGGCCCTGTGGGTAACAATCCCCCAAGCTATTTTATTGCAAATATTATTTTATTATAAATTGCTTTTCTTTGCAGATCGGAATGTTGATCATTATCTTTCCATGGCAGTGTTTTAAACCTTCTATACAATATAAAATGTTTCGAGAGAGACTGTGTGCTGGTAAAGGCTCTGCCTATGAAATTCACATGCTTCTAGTTGGTTTACCGCAGGATTGTGTGCTGAGGTGCTGACACAAGCAAAGTGTTGTTTGCTACACTACTGACCTGCTGGTACTCATGTATTGCTGAATGAAGCTGTTTTATTTATGACCTGTTGTCTGTTGAAAAGAAACTTGGGAGACTGGTTTCAGCTGAATTTTGTTTTCCTCTGTTTGTGTGTTTGTTGTTATGTCACCCTTCATACAACGCATTTTCAGCAGTGGTGAAAGAGTGTTGCTGCCCTAGACACACACCGTCCTTAAGCCCCTTCTCAGTGCTTTACAGAAAGTATATTGCATAGCCAAGCTGGTAGTAGTTGACAAACACATTATTGGGAT
Source organism: Xenopus borealis (assembly GCA_024363595.1). Classification (NCBI taxonomy): domain Eukaryota; kingdom Metazoa; phylum Chordata; class Amphibia; order Anura; family Pipidae; genus Xenopus; species Xenopus borealis. The sequence goes on from CM044431.1 coordinate 203,376,079, forward strand.
AATTATTTCCGGTATGTTGCCCCCCAGAACTTCTTTCTGCTGCAGTATTTTGTCCCTGATTGCAGGAGATGATTTTTTTATGAAATAATGTTGAATTGTAAGTAAATAGAAAAAAAAATGGTGAATTGTGCCAATGTTTCTACTCTGTGCTTACTTAGTGAAGGAACCCTTCGGGGCAGAAAACAGGTAAAACCCAGGTAAACCAGGGCTGTGCCAAGAGTGTCTGAGCCTCTGAGGCATGTACCTCTTGTGCCTGCTCCAGATATTTTAACATTCAGATTTTAATAAATAACTCCCTTAAAGGAGAAGGAAAGGCTGGAGGCACTTGGGGGTGCCAAACGTTAGGCACCGAAATATGCACCGGCATGGGGTTATAAGAGTGAGCCCCGTGGAGAGATCTGCTTCCGTCTTCTTCTGACTTTACAGGGCTGTGCATGCACAGTAGAACGAAAAGACGAACTTTAACTAAAAAGTCGGCTTTTACGGTAAACTGCCATGTGTCAGTCCGGGGAAATCAGAGAAATCAAGAAAACGGAAGTAGATCGCTCCATGGTGCTCACTGGTATAACCCCGGACCGGTGCAGATTTCTGGTGATAGGAGCACCAGCCCGGGGTTTCAAGTAGGTAGATACAACCTAACGTTAAGCACCCAGAAGTGCCTCTAGCCTTTCCTTCTCCTTTAATGTCATGAGTCCAGCTCAAATGTACTGACAAGTAATGAGAATCTGGATAGGATTTTCCTGTATAGGAAAAGGATTACCGCAATCCCATGTAGTCTCATAAATCGGCAGTTTAGAGGAGAGCACTCAAATAGCAATTGCTGCTAGAAAAATTTATTGACCAATCAATATCTAAAATGCTGATTTATTTTGATACATTTTTATCTTTGTCCCTTCTTTTCTTTTATCTGAAAACAACTGAGCTGAAAAAAAGTGTTTTGGTTGGAAGGTGAACCCATAAACCCTTCAAAAAAAAAACCTGTATTCATGACTACTGTATAAACAAACCTTGGTTTTGCTATACTTTACTTGTTAACTGTATCTAAAATTCTCAGCTGTCAATGATGTATTGCCTGCCACACCTCTATGCTTCAGGCACTGTAATCACTAAATTTGGTAGCCAGGGCCCCCCTACAAGTTAAAACAAATAATTGTTGATCAGACCCCCCTATAAGTAAAAAAAAACAACAGGGTTCCTATATAAGTTTTTTTTAAAAAAATATTGGGGCCCCCCTCACAAGTAAAAAAAAAAATTGGGGTCCCAGAGAATATTTTTTTTTAAAAACATTGGTGGCAGCTGGCAGGGGCCTATAGAGTATCAAAATAGAACATTGGTGTTCAGTAGAATTGAACTAGTGGCTTCAGGACTTCAACTTCGCCTTCTTTCATGACTTTGGGTCTTTTCACCACTTATGGATTTCAATCTTGCCGGTCTTCGTGACTTCGGGTCTTTTCGCTGCTTCAAGACAAAAATTTTGGCTTTTTTGTGACTTCGGGTCTTTTCGCCGCTTCAGGACTTCGGGCCTTTTCGCCGGTTTGAGACTTCGAGTCTTTTCGCCGCTTTGGGACTTCATCTCTTTTCGCTGCTTTGGGACTTCAGGAGAGGCTTCGGCGCGGTCAATGTGGCAGCACAGTTGGGACACCTCCTGTGCCCCCCTGATGGTGTACCTGTACATAACACTAACAATAACTTAATAACTACTTACTATGACTTTAAATTCCAAGACTGAAGGACAAAAGGTTTAAATGACTTATACGGTATAAGTAAAGTTTTTTTTGGCTTGACTAACACATAAGAAAATAATTTGAAATTATTTCTGTTACTTTAAAGAACACATTAGCACATTCAGGGGTCTATTTATTAAAGATTGAGTTTTGTTTTTATTTATAAAAAAAAAGTTTGAATTTTGAGAGATTTATTATGCCCCAAAGCAGCAAAAACAAAACCCCAAAATACTCTAGTTCAAAGCCTGCCGAATTCATGTAAAATTCAATGGCAGTGGTCTCTCTAACTGTTTAATTATTAGTAGATTGGGCAAATTTGTGGATGGGAGTTAGGTCGAGTTTGGTTCTGGAAAAATAGGAGTAAAAAATTCTATGTGTAAAAAAGCCTCTTTAAAGTGCCAGTAACAGCAAAAAAAAATTTTATTTAAATTTCGTTACAATACAATTAAAAAAAAAAACACCAAGACAAATTAAACTTTAAAATAGCAAAGCCTTTATTAAGAAGTAACTTACAGAAACTCCACTTCCCTCTTCTTCAGAAAAGGCGACAGGACTACCATCCATCCTGCGGTGCTTGATTTCTCCTCCTTGGCTATTCACTGACAGCATGTGGCTGGGAAGCCCCCGGGATAGCCCACACAGCCTCAACTGCCTCCTTTTACTGCTTCTCCTCCTTGTTGGAGTCGGTGCCACCTTGCATGGCTTTGCATAAAGAAAGGAATGTGATACCCCGCTGAGAATAGTAGCACATTTAGCTGCTGGGATAGGGCCACAGAGAGAGCGCCCAGGTATGTGCTACATGATCCTAGTAGTATGGGACTGAATCTGAGGTCCCCTGATGCCTTATCTGCTTCCCTATCCCCAAGCTTCTCCTCCTCTCTGGAAAGGATCAGGGCCTGAGGGGAGAAGAAGCACCCACACGGCAGCGGGTGGGTGGGAGCAGTTTATGCTGTGGGTGTTGGAGTTGATGTGCCTGTACATCAGCCGCTCTGCGGCTCACACTCTATTGACAGTTCCTGGGTGTGGGTGCTTCTTCTACCCTTAGGCTGGTGCTTGTACTAATTGTGCTGAAATAAATTACTTAAAAGCAATGCTGAAGTTTCTGGTGTGCTTCCTCTCTATGGGATATTGGCCACAAACAACAGGCAATTTACTAGGTCCTAGTAGGTTGTGTGTCGGTGCAGGTCTGGACTGAGAATTGAAATAGGCCCTGGCACTTCCAGGACACCGAGGCCCAATCAGCCCACACAGAGGCCCAAACAGCCCCCCACAAGCCCACTAAATTCTGATTTGCTATGGCACCATATAGCAGCCCCTCTGGCATTTGCCTGAACCCACAGATTGCCAGTCCGGGCCTGTGTCGGTGCAACACAATGGGGGGGAATTCACAAAAGTGTCGGTAAAATAAGTAACCCAGAAGTGACGGCCGACAAATTTGTAAAATCTCGTAGAAACGGCAAATTCACAAAGGCAGATGTTACCATCTCTGAATGTCTCGTAAGTCCGACAATTTTCTAAAATGTACATCTTTTCATCGTACAGAGGACATTTTATACGACTTTTTAAAAGACAATTTGACCGACATTTTCATTTTTGAGAGCCTGTTGTGTCGGAAAAATTGTCGGCAATAAAAATTAGGTTACGAGTAATTCATAAAAATGTCGGGGAAAGTGGAGCTGAAAAAGCCAGGCCCACTTTTCACTACACTATTTCAAAAGTGTTGTTTATGTCAGAAAATTGGCAGGGAAATGCTCTGTGAATTTGCCCGCTGTTGCTACGACATTTTAAAGACATTTTTACCTTTCCGACATTTTTGTGAATTCCCCCCAATGAGTCAGTGCAAGCCATGTATGGACACTGGTCATCCAAGTGTTATTAAGGCAAGAACAGTTCCACAGAACATTTATGGAAGCCGGTAGCCAGTTTCCAGATTCCCAGTCCTGAGCACAACTATGAGTGTGGATGTACCCAAGCACTATGTTCTATGGCAGGAAACCTCCTCAGTGTTGGTGGCTTAATGCTAAATTCCTACGCCTACAAATACCAATTACCCAGTGTGCACAGCAAGTTCTGATACAGACATCTGAATGAGAGACATTCCTGTGTTAGATTATGTGAACTGACTCTCAAACTGGTTTTAGACCTATCCATTTCATGAGGGATAGATATATAGAGGTTACTTGACCTATTGCAAAAATCTATAATACATATAAGAACCATGAATATCCTGTAAATTATATCATTATAAACTTGGTGATGGTGATGTCACCAGTTGTAATCGGAGCTTGGTGATGTCATTTCTGTCACATAACTCACTGAAACTCGTGTGCTAGAATAAAATATGAGGATATTAGGAGTCACCTCCTTGGTAACTTTACAAGAGGGGGTACTTTATTCACTATATAATGAATCAGACCCATTCCTCAAATGCAGAGATGAGACAGGAACTGTGTTTCATATCTTCTGGTCCTCCCTGGCAATGCAAAGATACTGGGGTGAGCTGTTACGATATTTCAATGAGAAGCTTGTACTTCCAAACATTCACTCTCAGGAATAACAGGAAACCTACAACTCTATTTTCAAGGATGTGCTACCTACAGCTGCTGTACTATGTGCTAAGAAGACCATTCTAATGCACTTTTTGCCAGAAGTTGGTGAATGGCTTTCTCTCACGTCTGGCTAGATTTACAGGATATCCAATTGTAAAACATCTATTACTCTGTATATACAGTAATTGGTGCCTTGGCATCACTCCTTCCTTTCTGCTCTCTTCTCTGTTTCCTCTTTTCTTCTACTTGTTTGTAATTTGAAAATAATGCAACATAAAATCTCCATAAAAAAAAGAAAGGCATGTGTTTGGTATGGAGGAGGACACTAATGATGTCAGAACTAACTGTCCTCCCACTCTCCGTTTATCCCCTGTCACGCCCAGAGGGCGCCAGTTTTTAACCAAGAACACAGTAACGTAACTGAAGAACAAACTCTCAACATGTAGAACACTATAGAACGAGTTCAGGGGGGAAAAGGCCTGTGTCCCCCTTACGACTGGAGAGAAAAGGATTTAACGGTAAGTACATAAATTTCCTTTTCTCCCACGTCTAGGGGGACACAGGGATCGTGGGGACGTACCAAAGCACCCCCACAGTAGGGAACTCTGACATTCTAGGTAACTACCGCCTGGAGAACCTTCCTTCTGAAGGCTTCCTCCGCAGACATGTAGGTATTGAAGTTGTAGAATTTTGTGAACGTATGTAGGGAGGACCATGTAGCTGCCCTACACACTTGCTCAGTCGAAGCAGAATTTCTGTAGGCCCAGGAAGTTCCAAGTGCTCTGGTGGAATGAGCTCTAAGTCTTATAGGAGGAGTTCTCTTCCACACCCAGTAGGATCTGTCTCCTTAATCCAACGTGCAATTGTGGTTTTGGAGGCTGGGAGTCCTTTTCGGGCCCCTGAGGGAACCACGAAGAGAGTGTCCGTCTTGCGGATGGACCTTGTACTGGAGACATAGACTTTGAGGGCTCTTACCACATCCAAATGATGTAGGCTTGCTTCCTTGTCATTGGCTGGTTTGTTGCAGAATGAAGGTAGAACGATCTCTGCATTGATGTGAAAGGCAGAGACCACTTTTGGTAAGAATCCTGGAACTGTGTTTAGCACTGCCTTGTCCTCGTGGAAAATCAGGAACAGCTCGGAACAGGATAGGGCTCCCAGCTCTGAGACCCGTCTGGCTGATGATATTGCCACTAGGAACACTGTCTTCCATGTGAGTATTTCCAATCCCACTTCGTCTAGTGGTTCGAATGGGGGATCCAGAAGAGCCTTCAATACTAGGTTCAAGTCCCATGGTGGGAGTGGGTGTCTGAACGGGGGAGAGACGCGGGCTACGCCCTGAAGGAAGGTTCGAACGTTGTCTTCTAGGGCTATTCTCTGCTGGAAGAGGACGGAAAGAGACGATATTTGTGCCTTTAATGAGCCCAGACTGAGGCCTTTGACTAGTCCTGCCTGGAGGAACTTTAAAATCCATGGGAGCTTGAATTCTCCAAATGAAACCTCCTCTGATCTACACCAAGAATGATACGTTCCCCACACTCTGTGGTAAACCTTGGAAGTGACTGGTTTGCGTGCCTTGATCATAGTCTGTATCACATCTTCCGAGAACCCCTTTTGTCTCAATAGTGCCGCCTCAAGAGCCATCCCGTTAAGGCGATGAGCTGAGGGTTGTGGTGAAATACTGGCCCCTTGCGTAGTAGTTGCGGAGACGAAGGAAGGGTTATCGGGGGTTCCAGGGACAGATTGAGGAGAGCGGTGTACCAAGATCTCCTGGGCCAAAGTGGTGCTACAAGTATCACTGTTACTGGTTCTGTGGCGATCTTTCATAATGGTGAAGTGATGTCCTGTTCCAATGCCTCAGTACCTCTGTCTGAAGCGGCCGGATTTGGAATTGGGTAAATGGTACAGCCTCCATGAAGGAGACCATCAGTCCCAGAACCCTCATGCAGTCTCGTACCATTGGAAACGCGGAGGTCCTCAGTGACCTGACTGCTCCTTGAATTCGGTTCTGTTTGTCTATTGGTAGGAATATCTGTTGTTGGGCTGTGTTGAACTGCAGCACCAGCATGGTCTGGCTGGGTATCAGAGAGGACTTCTGGAAGTTGATCGTCCACCCGAACCTTTGCAGAGTCTGGATTGTCAACTGGACATTGTGCTCCGCTAACTCCCTGGATCTGGCCTTGATGAGGAGGTCATGCAGGTAAGGCATTATGAACACCCCCCTCACCCAGAGAAAGGCAGCCATGGTGGCCATTATCTTTGTGAATATCCTGGGTGCCGAGGACAGTCCAAATGGCAAGGCCACGAATTGAAAGTGGAGGTTTCTGTAGGTGAACCTTAGGAATCGTTGATGTTGAGGAAATATTGGGATATGTAAGTAGGCGTCCCGGATGTCCAGGGACGCTAGGACGTCTCCTTGCTCCAAGGCTCTGATAACGGTGCAAACCGATTCCATTTTGAACCTGTGGTATACTACCCATTTGTTCAGCTGTTTTAGGTCGAGAATGGGTCGGAATGAGCCGTCTCTCTTTGGAATGATAAATAGGTTTGAATAAAAACCTTGAAACCTTTGGTGAGGAGGAACTGGAACTATGACTCCCAATCTGATTAGTGAGTCTATGATAGATAGGAAGGCTCCTTCACTGGCACCCTGGACATGAAAAACTGAGTGGGGGATGATGGTGGAACTCCAGTCGGTAGCCGGTGGTCGTCTATTAGTTGAACCCAGGTATCTGCGAAAAACTGAAGCCTTCCCACTAGTTGTCCCTTGCCTTGACCTGAGGTTTGCGGTGTTGCCATGATGATTTCCCCTTGCTGGGAAACCGGTTTTTGAAGGATGAGTGGGTGTTCGTTCGCCTTGTTGTAGTGAAATCCCTGGTTACGAAAGGAATGTCCCTTGAAGGAGAAGGCTGACTTGGCCCTTTGTTGAGGCAGGAGAGTGCTCTTGCCGCCTGTTGCCTGAGAAATTATTTTGTCCAATTCCTCCCCGAATAACTTGGAGCCATGAAAGGGGTTAGAGATTAGCGACTTCTTGGAGCTGAGATCCGCCGACCACAGCTTCAACCATAGAGCTCGACGAGCTGCAACTGAAAGGGCCGATGCTCTTGCGATGACTCTTGCCGCATCAAGCGAGGCATCCGCTAGGAACTGGTTGGCCTCTTGGATATAAGAGGCTAGCTTTATGATCTGGTCCCCTGACCCGTGCAATCTGTAACAGGGAATTTGACCAGGTCTCGACCGCTCGGCTCACCCAGGCGGAGGCTAGGACAGGTCGAAGTGCCGAGCCCACGGAAATGAAGTTGGCCTTGAGTATACCCTCCATTTTCTTGTCGGTGGGATCCTTAAAGGCGGAGGCATCCGGAACTGGAAGGGCAGTGGCTTTGGAGAGGCGTAAGACCGGTGCATCCACTACTGGTGGTGTGCTCCACTTTTCAGTACATTCCTTGGGAAATGGGTATTGTCTGGCAAAGTGTTTGGTAACCAGGAACTTCCTGTCTGGGTTTTGCAACTCTTCCTGGAATATGGCCTGTAGCTGTTCATGTGCAGGAAAACAGACTGAGGACTTGTGTTGTCTTTTGAACAGAGAAGACGACTTCTTCTGAGTTGTCTCTTCTTCTTGAATATGCAAGGTCTCTAGTACCGCTCTTATGAGGCTGTCAACCCCAGGGGCTGCGTCAGCTATATCCTCCTCTCCAGAGTTGGAAGTATTTGATGGTCTCTTCGTCAGAAGAAGGGAGTGTGGGTGGGCCCTTGGGTGCATCCTTTTTGTGTGGTCGCTAGCGCTTTACTGTGATCTGTGCCAACATCTTGTCGATGGAAGAGGCTAGTTGAGGTATGCATTGCAGGCTGGTGAGTGACTGAGATAATGAAACAGCCCACCCTGGTGCCTCAGAGGTGTCCTGGGAAGCAGAGTCCCCTCTATGAGAAGGCCCAGGAGCAGAGGTCGCTGGGATAGTAAAGTCAGACACTGTTAGATAGGAAGTCTGTGCCTGGATGGGGCTGCAGGTAGAGCATAGGGGGTTTACTTGGCCCTCCCAGAATTTAGTGAGGCATTTTGAGCATGCGAAAAAAGTGACAGACTGATTAGAGAGAACGCCCCCCCCCTAGAGAAAAGTACCCCCTGCCATGCTTAGAGTCTGATCAGCGTGACGCACGCTAGCCCTGATACCTGGTGCTGGAGGAGATTAAGGGAAAGAAGAGAGCAGAGTCTGAGCCTGTTGCTGACCCTCACTGGAACTGCTCAGGTGGCTCCTTCAGATGGACACAGAGAAGCGTGCTGAGCCGCACAGAACTACGGAAGAGGGGAAGGTGTGCACTTTGACATCAGAGTGGCGCGAAGTCCCCTCACGCGAGAGTACCGATTCGCACCTGTGCGCACTATTGCTGGGAAGGGAGCATGCCGGAACCGGCGGTTCATCTGGCAGAAGGCAAGGAAGGGGCTTAGGGGTTGCGCTCACCTGTCTGGCTGGGGAGAGTGCTGATGCTGTGCATTTGGCCCTCCCTCTGGTGTTTTGCTGCTCGCCTCAGATGCTGCTTCTCTTCTTCTGGAGCTGTGGCAGCGCGGTGGGGGCTAGCGCAAGTGAACAGACTATGTCTGACATGGCCTCAGCCCTGGTGCTGATGCTAATCATCAGCCGATGAAGTCCATTGTTGGGCCTTCTAAGGCCAGTCCAACCTCCTGTGTTAGAGGCGCCCTCTGGGAGTGACAGGGGATAAAGGGAGAGTGGGAGGGCAGTTAGTTCTGACAGCATTAATGTCCTCCTTCTGATGGGCAGGACCCTTTACTCACGGTCCCTGTGTCCCCCTACACGTGGGAGAAAAGTGATTCTAAAATTATAAAATGCTTCCTGCTGACAAGGTGTTATAGGTTGCTGCTTTTTATTACATAATCTTATAGTTTCATACATTTTTGTAAAGGGGTTTTCACCTTTAAATACATTTTTTGCATGATGTAGAGAGTGATATTCAGAGACAATTTACAATTGCTTTTCATTTTTTATAATATATGGGGTTTTGAGTTATTTAACTTTTTCTTCAGCATCTCTTCAATTTGCAACTTCAGCAATCTGGTTAAAATCTGGGTCCAAATGCCCCTAGCAACCATGCACTGATTTGAATAACAGACTGGAATATGAATAGGAGAGCAGAGCCGGGCCATTCTAGCCCTAGGAAACCTGGCTGGCCGCAGCGCTGACTGGTTGCACGCATGCACGAAATCACGCTGGCGCGCCATGTGCAAATAGATGCTGGCGAAGCGGAAAGGCGTGCATGGAATCAGACAGTCCAGAAAGGGGACGGGGGTGGGAGCCAGAGAAGGTACGGATACCTCCCAAAATTTTGGAAACGGAAAGGACAAAAATATTGGCCACACTCCCAAATTACCATGCCCATTTTGAAAAATGTGCCAGGTTCTAAAAGTCTAAATACATTTCTGTAGTTTTTATGTTTTATTACAGTTATACTCAGGGCCGCCAGGGGCTGAAGGGGGGCCCGCAGTGCTGCACTTTTTGAAGAGCAGGTCCCCCTTGACAGCTCCAAACAGAGGCCCACTCACGCTAGGGCCCGATGGTGGCAGGATCCGGCGGGGGTTTCATGAGCAGTGGGGAGGGCACTTCCCTTAGACAGTTTACCCACGTGACATGACAGAGAGAGAACAAGAAGGCTTGTGCCGGGAGAGGTGCAGACCATGTGTGTGTTTGTATAAAGGTGACTCCTCCCCAACCCTCCCTCCTGTCCTGACAGTTCCCCTGTGCGAGGCCAGGCTGCTGCAGCATCTCTCTCCGCCCCATCTGTGTTGAGTAAGGATCTGCCTCCTGTCAGACTGCCCTCGGCTATCTATCTTTAACCTAGGGTTGCCACCTCACCCCTTTAAAACCGAACACATATGGAATACACAGCCTGCATGGCTAATTAGCAATTCATAGATGCATGATGCATGGCTGCACATAAATCAGTTCAGTCTGCAGCATGCATCTAAATGTATTGCTAATTAGCCATGCAGGCTGTGTATTCCATGTGTTCGGTTTTAAAGGGGTGAGGTGGCAACCCTACTTTAACCCAATACTGGTAATAGTTATTGCATTCACACACACACACACACATTCTCTCTATCTCACACACATTCTCTCTCTCACACACTCATTCATTCTCTCTCTCTCTCATACACACACACACACTCTCACACTGTCCTTAAGGGTAGGGACAGACAGGGAGATTCGGGCTAAAAACGCCAGGCGACAGAATCTCCCTGAATCTCCCTGTCTGTCCCTACCCAAAAGGGGGATCCAACCCCCCAGGCGCGAACTGCTCCCCTCCAGGAAGCTGTAGAAAAGATAGAATATTGATTCAGCCATAGCTGCACTTCCCTGTCTCTGTAACAGAGAAATGGACCTGACCACACAGCCACACACAAACAACCCTAATGTCACAGAAATTCCTATCTACTTCCTCTTAAATCACATGAATCAAGGGGCGGGGCCCATGTTGTGCTTATCACATGACACGGCAGTCTTGTGACTCCGGCAGATCAGTTCAGAGTCAGACAGCGGGAGACAAGGCTGCTATGGCTCTGTGGCGAGTGGCTGTTGTAGGGCTTCTCTTCCTCTCCTTTTATCTGTCCCCGTCCCATTGTCTACACTCGCACAGGGAGCTGCTGCAGGATACGGAGACGCAATTAACTGTAGCCGAGGACTCGCCCTTTGGGTCTCTGTGGCCGCTGCCTCAAACAGTGACTTTCTCTCCCGATACTTTCCGGATCCCGCCGTCCGCTTTCAGCATTGTACATGGCTCGGGCTCCACCGTGGGCACTTCTTGTGTGATGCTGCAGGATGCCTTCCGCAGGTGAGACTACGGGTGCCCACCTCGTCCATATCTGCCCACCCACCTCCTCAGAAATGATTGCAAGTCCGGGGCTCTGCTTATTTCCTTTGTGTGCGCCGACTTGTTTCTAGGGGCACTGTGTTATCAAAGAGTTTGTGCAGGAGGAATTGGTATACCACACCTGCTTTATATACCTAGTCGCTACCCACACACCGTTTAATAAGTGAAAGGTATAAAGCAATGGGTCTGAGGTGGCTGACTGCTCAACAAAGCAACAACAAAACCCGGGAGTGTCCCTAGAAATGAAGGATAGTTGGCAAGTTTGTTTTGTGAAGCACTTCTGGCAGCACCCACACTGTCTCCTGAGCTTCTGGTCCTGCTTTACACATACTGGGGATTAAATGCAGCTGCTACAAGTTACTTATTAAGAGGAACTTTCCAGTACAAATGAGGGACTGCGGGTTGAGCTGTCAAAATAGGGACTGCCCTCCAAAAAAGGGACATTTGGAAGGTATGCTGATGCATTTTGAAAAAATAAATCCTAATGCTCAACCTGCAGTCCCTCATTTGTACAGGAAAGTCCCTCTTCACTAACTTGTAGAAAGTTTCCAGAACAGCTAACAGGTGCAAATAAGATACTTTGTAACACTTTTGAGCTAAGAAAATAAGTAACTGTAACAGGGAAAATATTTTCAAACTTTCATAATCTGCCAAATTTTGTAAAATGAACATGGTTATTAGGGGGTGTGGTCACAAATGGGCGTGGTCATAAATTTAGCCACACTACTTGCAAAAAAAAAAAAAAAATTGTTCCTCATTTTACTTCCAAAATGTTGGGAGGTGTGCATCAGCTAATAGTGCTGCTCCAGCAGAATTTGGCACTGAAATCCATTTCTGAAAAGCGCAAACAGATTTTTTTATAGATTTCATTTTGAAAGCTGACATAGGGCTAGACGTATTGTCAATTTTCCAGCTGCCCCAAGTCATGTGTCTGATCAACTTCAATCACTCTTTACTGTTGTACTGCAAGTTGGAGTGATATCACTCCCTCCCTTTCTACCTCCCAGCAGCCTAACAACTAGGGTTACCACCTTTTCTGGAAATAAATACCGTCCTTCCTATATATTTATATTTTTTTCCCTATTAATAACATTGGGATCAACCATCATTTTTACCAGCCAGGTGGCAACCCTACTAACAACGGAACAATGAGAAGGTAACCAGATAACGGCTCCCTAACACAAGATAACGGCTGCCTGGTAGATCTAAGAACAGCACTCAATAGTAAAACCCATGTCCCACTGTGTCACATTCAGTTACATTGAGAAGGAAAAACAGCCTGCCAGAAAGCAGTTCCCTCCTGAAGTGCTGGCACAAGTCACATGAAATGGGGCAGCTGGGAAATTGTCAAAATGGCTAGCCCCATGTCAGATTTAAAAATTCAATATAAAAATTGCTGTTTTGAGAAATGGATTTCAGTGCAGAAGTCTGCTGGAGTAGCACTATTAACTGATGTGTTTTGAAAAAAACCTCCTTTCCCATGACAGTATCCCTTTAATAGCTGTGTTCCCACCACTTTATATGGACAGGTTTCATTGGCACAGAGGGCCTCATTCACTGTGATCTTGTCCTGTTCTGACCCACACACTGGAGAACAGCGGAGCACAGGGGCGACATGTTTGTCAGCCTCGGCTTCTTTGTTGAGCTAGCGCCGATCCATATCGATATATGGTGCATGCGCAGTTGGAGACGGAAAGCTCCATAAATTAATGAACGGCAAGAACGGTATCCGGAAGAAGCCGAGGCTGACGAACATGGTGCCCCCGTGCTCCGCTGCACTGTTCTGCATTGTGCGGGTCAGAATTTTTAAGGGACACAATTCTAATGTAGCAGTGTGCAGCGGGGGGAGGGCCTACGGAGGGGAATCACTGGGGACTTTTGACTGGGGTGGGTTTACATCTCCTTTAAAAGGTTGAACTTGGCGGACTTGTCTTTTTTTTCAACCTAACTTACTATGTTCCTATACCACCTCCATTTTCCCCCTCATCCCTGTGCATCAAATACTGTGTTGAGCAGGAGGATGGGATGTTGTGTTTGACACTCTGTAGCAGTGATTGCTGACCCGGTCCTGTCTTTAAAGGGAAACTGTCATGGGAAAACATGTTTATTTTTTTTTTTTTTAATGCATCTGGTAATAGTGCTGCTCCAGTAGACTTCTGCATTGAAATCCATTTCTCAAAAGAGCAAACAGATTTTTTTTATATTCAGTTTTGAAATCTGACATGGGGATAGCCATTTTGTCAATTTCCCAGCTGCCCCAGTCATGTGACTTGTGCCAGCACTTCAGGAGGAAACTGCTTTCTGGCAGGTTGTTGTTTTTCCTTCTCAATGTAACTGAATAGTACGCAGTGGAACATGGGTTTTACTATTCAGTGTTGTTCTTACATCTACCAGACAGCTGTTATCTTATGTTAGGGAGCTGTTATCTGGTTACCTTCTCATTGTTCTGTTGTTAGGCTGCTGGGTGGGGGAAAGGGAGGGGGTGATATCACTCCAACTTGCAGTACAGCAGTAAAGAGTGATTAAAGTTTATCAGAGCACAAGTCACATGACCAGGGGCAGCTGGGAAATTGACAATATGTCTAGCCCCATGTCAGATTTCAAAATGAAATATAAAAAAATCTGTTTGTTCTTTTGAGAAATGGATTTCAATGCAGAATTCTTCTGGAACAGCACTATTAACTGATGCATTTTGAAAAATGTTTTTTTCCAATGACAGGATCCCTTTAAGTGTGCATGCTCCAGCTCCTGTAACGCTGAAGAAGTTAAATAATGACCTTTATTTTACAGAGGCTGGTATAGCCAAAACATTTCCATTGTGCTAATTGAGCCACTTTCTCCACCTACATCCTATTACTTTTTTGTACATTAAAACAAGATTAGGATTGGTCTTTGCAAGTGAAGCAGTCGGTTCTTCTTTATAGTTCTTCATTTCCTTATCGTTTTGCTTTTTGTATTGCTGCTTTGCAACAGCTTGCTAATTGCTCTTCCAGCGCCATTTTGCCTATGGAGGAGAGCAGGAGGGAGGCTGGAGCGGGCCTGCTGGGAGTTCATAAGTGTGGGGGCAAATTTTCCCCCAGGCCCAAAGGAAAACTTGTTACATTACTGCCACTGGCAATTGTTAAACATACTTTTAATATTTCTACTGGTTTGTGTATTGTTTGCATATGTCAATTCTACTGCCTGAAGCTTTGACTTCTGGTTCTACTTATACTGCTGGTAAAAGAAGATGAGGAGCTACTGGGGCATATTTGGAGACACAGCTTTACTGCTAAAGGGCCGTGGTTGCCTTGGGCTGGTACAGAAGCACAACATGCAACATTCTACTATAATTCTTTAGTTAAACTCCTTTAAAAATGCTACTTATCCGCATACTATAGGCTACAGGTTTCAGGTTACCCAGTTGACTTTCTTAGGGCTCTTACGCATAAGCGTTTTTACCTGCGCTCCCCTGCGTTCCGTATTGTTCCGTTCAGCCGCAGGGAATTGCAGGAATAGACGCACTTGATTCTTTTAAATGGGGCTGTACAGATGCTTGTAAGTGACGCGTGTAACGCTGATAAAATGCAGCATGTTGCGTCTCAACCTGCATTCGGCGTCTACATGCGTCTTCGTGAGTACAGTACCATTACTAATCCTGAACAGAACAAAACAGATTGCAGGGGAGCGCAGATAAAAACGCCCATGTGTAAGAGCCCTTCATTTCCTATTTCAAATAAAAGGGGATCAGATGTTTAAAGGTGGGTTGTGTGCCTGTAACAAACAGAATAACTGCATAGTGTTGCCATTTTTGTGGATGGATGAATTCAGCAGACTTCTTTAAATAACTGAGGAAATCAGGGTGTGACCCATAATTGTTGGTCACATCCTGAATCATACAGTTTTTTTGCCTTTTTTTAATATGCTGTTAATGCAGGTTGGAAGGGTTTAAATCTTTATCTGGCAAGAATGTGCCTAGGTTTGAGTTGAAGTTAACCTGTTCGCTATGGATGGCATGGAAGATAGATATGAAAAGCAAACTGTGATCTGTGAATCACTTCTCCCTTTTCTAAAAACCTGAGCTACTAATCTCCAGTCTACATGGGGGGTAATGTAATGTACAGCTACTAATAATCAATCTACATGGGGCTAATGTAATGTGCAGCTACTAATCCCCAATCTTCATGCGGCTAATGTAATATGCAGCTACTAATCACCATTGTACATAGGGCTAATGTAATGTGCAGATACTAATCTCCAATCTACATGGGGCTAATGTGATGTGCAAAATTTGCTGCAGGTCTAGTAACCCATAGCAATCAACATGCAGGAAGCATTTACTGATTGCCTGTTTAAAAGTAAACATCCTATTGTTGCACCTGGGCAAACTTAGTGCAATTAAAGGGGTTGTTCACCTTCAAGTTAACTTTTAAAATATTGTAGAAGGGCCAATTCTAAAACTTTTCAATTGGTCTTCATTATTTATTTATAGTTTTTTAATGTGCCATTTTCTTCAGTTTTTTTGCAGCTTTGCTATTGCCACTTTTTATTACTTATCATTCTATTCAGTCCCTCTCCTATTCATATTCCAGTCTCTTATTCAAATCAATGCAGGGTTGCTAGGGTAATTTGTTCCCTAGAAACCAAATTGCTGATACTGCAAACTAGAGAGCTGCTGAATAAAAAGCTAAATAACTATAAAACCACAAACAATAAAAAATGAAAACCAATTGCAAATTGTCACTTTCTACATTATACTAAAAGTTAACTCAAAGGTTAACAACCCCTTTAATTACAAATGAGGGTATCCGGGCAAATTAATAAAAGGTGCACATTTTTACTGCAGGTTTAGTAACCCATAGCAACCATTTAGGCAGGTCAGCTCTTTGAAAGCAAATATTTAACTGGTTGCTATGGCTTGCAAAAGTGGGAATTTTTTTTATTACCCTAGTGAAATATGCCTACTAATGTTCGTTAAAGTATATTCAAATATATATATATACTTATATAATAATACTTTAAATAAAAAAACTTTATCTAAGTACAAATCATAAAAACTGGTTTATTGCAGGCAAGAGGAAGGGCTTATATTGTTTGTGCAATGTACCTAGGATAATGCTTTCACAGGTCATGGCAAGTTGGCAAAGAGCCGTGGCCAACTCACTTCCTTAGTGTGTCATGTGTTCATTAGTGGGAACATCTTCATTCAGCCATCACTTTCCTTACAAGTACCAACTGGGAATGAATTTTAAAGGAACAGTAACTAAAAAAAAAAAAACTTATTTTAAAGGAGTGACAATATCTTGTACTGTTGTCCTGCACTGGTAAAACCAGTGTTTGCTTCACTGAATTCTAGTTTATGTAAACTAAAGCTGGCTATAGACGCAACAATCTGATCGTACGAATAGAGCATTCGTACGATTTTCGGACAGTGTGTGGAGAGTCCCGACATTTTCCGTCAGTCGCGTGGTCGATCAGACAGGTTAGAAAATCGGCTGCCGATAATATCTCTGCGTGTATTGCCGATCGTACCATTTTCAGTGGGAGACTGTCACTAAGTTTTGTCGGACACAACTTTCATACGATCCCTGTCAGGGGCAGAACTTTCGGCTGATCTGAAGGTTAGAGGCAGGTTGGGAGATGGACACAGGTCTGAAAATCGTACTAATCCTTGATTTTTACAATGTCTGTTTATTGATCAGTATCAGCATGGGCCAGCTGGCATAATTGCACAATTTTGTATTCTCATTATCTCTGCAGGTATTATGATTACATGTTTGGCTACTCCAAGTGGAAACATGTGTCTGAAAAGCCCTCTGATGCTGGACAGTTGCTGCAGCTTCAGGTTATAATTCTTTCTCAGGATCATGAATGCCATCAGTATCCCACTGTTAAATCAGATGAATCATGTAGGTATTTCTTTTCCTGTTGCCTTTATCTGTTAAACGTTGTGCAAAATGTTAATGTTTATCTAAAGGGAAAGTAAAAAAAAATGAACTGCTCTTACATACATAATATATCAATTTATAAGAACAATTGTCATTATCACTCTACCTGCCATAGAAAATACTGCAAGGACCAGTAGGAATGGCCAGCTGTTGTACTGTGTATTTACCAGCAACACATGCTAAATCCAGATATACACATACACACCAGTTTAACCCACCTTTCATATTAGGTGTAGGTCTCAATAATGCTGTCGATCTGAAAACAATACGCTGCGTTTTTCAGCATTGCTTTATTTTCTTGCAATTTAAAATCAATCCTGGTTGATGTGTTTTATAAAACGGTCATTTTCTTTTCTTAAATTGCTTCTGTTGTTGCAGATGAACTGAGTGTTGGAGAGAATGTAGCTGTCCTGAAAGCAAAGCAAGTTTGGGGTGCCCTCAGAGGTACACACAAATTATTATCTTTATCAATATAAATATATAAATATCTGTAAATCGGGTAGGTAATGGGAATCGGTAAATGAGAGAGAATATAAGTATCTAAACAATTTACTATATGTAACGTATGTATGCTCTGACAAATTTTTAGGTAGTTTATGGTTTTCCTTGTATGTTAACAGCCCAGAGGCCCAGTAGTTTTTCTAACCCCTCTTAAAGGAGAAGGAAAACTACTGAAGCAGTTTATTGCCAATAGATTAGCCTGAATAGTGCAATCTATAACACTACTGTATATTTATTCTGCAGAATGCTTTACCATACCTGAGTAAACTGCTCTAGAAGATCTTTGTTTAGGATAGCAGCTGCCTTATGGGCTTGGAGTGACATCACTTCCTGTCTGAGTCTCTCCCTGCTCACTCCTAACTCTGGGGAAGGGAGGGGGAGAGGAGCAAACTGAGCATGCTCAAGTCCTAGCCCTGGCGGTTTATGCTGAAAACAGGAAGTCTGATACAGACGCCCATGTGTACACAATAGAAGGAAAGAATTGCTGTGTTTCTTTTTGTCAGAACATTACTTTGAGGGTTTACTGGTGTATTTATATAGACCTTTCTGATAAATCTTACTTAATTTTAGCCTTTTCTTCTCCTTTAAAATATCCTCTGCATGATTTTGGATTCAAATGTGGCAGCACCTTTTGACCACTTGTTTTTTTGTTCCTCCGTGAACCATAGCAAAACACCATGCAATCACCGCTACCATCCCTTTCATGGCATGCCAGGTATTTTCTTTACTGGTGAGAAACACGTCACTACTGGGACTTCATCTTCAGGCAGCCTGAACAGCAACAGGGAGGCCCACACGGGCCATAAATGCTGCCAACTGAAATAACCTATTGGCAATAAAAATCTCAGTTGACTTGTGTGTTGCATGGACCCATCCCATTGTGTTCCAAACTGCTTTAAACATACATTATGAATTGTTCGTTACTGAACCAATGATTTTTTTCCAGGAAGGGTTAGTATCTAGGTAAACATTCAGAAGTTGCTGATAGATTTAAAGGCAGTTATTTGTTATTCTTGTACTACTTGTTCTCTAGATTCAATAATGCAGACATGTGACCATTGTTTTAGCACAGGGTGTGTATGATTGTGGAGAAGTCTTGAGTTATTTTTGTTGATGGACAGAAAGAGCAAGGCTTGTCTAAACTTTTTTTAAAATCCTTTTTAAAGGGCTGGAGACTTTCAGTCAACTCATCTATGAAGACCGTTTTGGAGCTGTAAGTGTAATTTTTTTTCATGTGAAACTGTACAGGATGCTAAAAAAAAAAAACAATGTGTGTTATGAATGGTACATGGTAAAGATGTTGCCTCTCACCAAACCAGGTGAAAGGTGGTATCAATAATATCTTGGAATTTAACGTCATAAGAGACCTCTTGCATAAATGGCAGTCATGTTTGATTCAATGCAGCATACTTCTATGGGGAAGGCTATAAAACTGTTACATTATACTTTTACAACATCAGTTATTTTGCATGTTTACCCTGTCATTGTGGACTAAAGGTGATTATAATAATTTAAACACGTGTGGCTTTAGGCTTAGTCCAGACGGGGAGATTCAGGGGCGATCCGTCGCCTGGCGACTTCTCGCCGCGACGGATCACCCCTGAATCTCCCCGAATAGCTAGGCACCGGCATAGCTTAAAAACGCCGGCGCGTGTTCACACGGAGTGGCACGATTTTTTAAATCGCTCCAAATTGCCTGGTGAGGCAATTTGGAGCGATTTTAAAAATCGCGCCGCTCCGTGTGAATAAGCGCAGGCGTTTTTAAGCCTCGCCGGTGCCTAACTATTCGGGGGCGATCCGTCGCGGCAAGAAGTCGCCAGGCGACGGATCGCCCCCGAATCTCCCCATCTGGACTAAGCCTTAAAGAGGTCATATACCACTCTTTTAACAATGAGTGCAATGAATAGGGCTTGTGTTGCACTTATTTCTTGCCTATTTTTTAATAGGGAAATATGTATGCCATAGTGATGTTTAGGCTGGCCTGAAGCCCGTGGGACCTGCGCAACTTTTTATATACTCATGCAGGCTTGCCACGCCCCCTTCATGACATCACAACAGGGCAGATATATAAAGAAAGGAGCACGCTAGGTTAGGGTCAGGTGTTGGTCGAATATTAGTTGACCCACACATCATGCTTGTTATTTCTTGCAGTAAACTGGGCACATATAAAAATGTAAAGTCCTATTCTACTTCCTGACAAGTTGGGGTCCAGTGAGAAGCCCTCTTTATATCACAGCCGAAAGCTGGGCATACACAGACACATAATAGAAACTGACTTGGCCTATCCAAACCGAGCTGGCACTTTATCAGCATGTTTATGGGGCCATACTGGAAATTGGCCCATATCTGACCAGCTTTGGGCTGTGAAATAGAGCAGCTCAAAAAGAGGCCTCTCAGTGGACTGCTGATTTGTTTTGATTATGATCAAATAAATCAGAAAGTAGACTTGATTTTGGTTTCAAGTTTTGTCCTGTTTAGTTCAAGAAATAACAAAAACCATAGATATTTTCTATTTAAGACAAGCCCCGTTCATGGAATTACTGTTGGAAAAGGGCTATACAAGTACCTTAAATGGAAACTGTCATGGGGAAGAAATGTCTTTTAAAATGCATCAGTTAATAGTGCTGCTCCAGCAGAATTCTGTACTGAAATCCATTTCTCAAAAAGAGCAAACCGTTTTTTTTTTTTTTTTAGATTTCATTTTGAAAACTAACATGGGGCTAGACATATTGTCAATTTCCCAGCTGCCCCCAGTCATGTAACTTGTGCCCTGATAAACTTAAGTCACTCTTTACTGCTGTACTGCAAGTTGGAGTGACATCAGCCACCCCCACCCCCAGCAGCCTAACAAAAGAACAATTGGGAGGTAACCAGATAACAGCTCCCTAACTCAAAATAACGGCTCCCCTGGTAGATCTAAGAACAGCACTCAATAATAAAAACCCATGTCCCACAATGAGAAGGAAAAACAGCCAGAAAGCAATTTCCTCCTAAAGTGCTGGCACAAGTCACATGACCAGGGTCAGCTGGGAAACTGACAAAATGTCTAGCCCCATGTCCGATCTTAAAATTGAATATAAAAAAATCTCTTTTGCTCTCTTTGAGAAACTGATTTCAGTGCAGAATTCTGCTGGAGCAGCACTACTAACTGATGCGTTTTGAAAAAAAAACATGTTTTCCCATGACAGTAACCCTTTATTTTGAACAAGAAATTGAGCACATAGCTTACTTTTAAGTAATGAACATTTTTTTTTAACATTCAAATAAATATAGTGATAGTAAGTGTAAAATTGCATTAGCTTTTTCATTCCCCCAAATGCATATTGTGTTCTGTTAAACAGTTTCTGATAAACAAGACTCGTGTAGAGGATTCCCCAAGGTTTGCACACAGAGGAGTTCTACTGGACACTTCCAGGCATTACCTACCACTGAAAACCATTTTTCTGAACTTGGTAAGTTTGGTTCAAGCAACTCTGTGTTTGCAATTTCTTGAATTCATATTCAGTCTGTGCTTCCAATTACATAACTTATTTATCCATACATAACATTAATAAAGATGTATATTTTAGTGCATCTACATAGTCTGTTAATAAGGGGAGAGATATACACTGTGCATGCTGGGACCTGGTTATACATCATTGTGTTATTTTAAACCAACAGTATTTTCTTTGCTTGACATGTTCCTGACTTGTCTCCAATTATATTCTTGCAGGATGCAATGGCCTTTAACAAATTTAATGTGTTTCACTGGCATATTGTTGATGATCCATCTTTCCCATACCAGAGTGTTACTTTCCCTGATCTAAGTGACAAGGTAAGAGCACTTAAAAATGAGCTGACGACGTATGCTGGGGCTTATTCTAAAGTTTGTGGGTGCTGTGGCTTTAGATCTTTGTTTTATGCAGCTGTGTTATTGTGATCCTAGTGCAGGTCACTTGTAGTACCGGACAGCCTTTTGGGGATAGGTCATATAGGACTTTTAATTAATATTAATTTATTAGCCTTAGTTTAGGACCGGTGAGAGAAACAGATTGCGAAACTGACTAAAACTAAGATGAACCCTTCACAGAAATATGTTGAAGCAGCAATCATTTTTTTTTAATAGTCAGCTGCCAAGACCAGTAGAAGCAGTAGTAACTGGTTATTATTGAGGTGTTCTAGAAGTGTACTTTTTTTATGTGGAACTGATTTTTATTATCTTTGGAAATGGTATATGTGTAAATTAGCTGTTGAGTTCTTGCTACTATATGGAATAAAAGTGTGATTATTGTTTAAGCCAAGAACTTTATAAAATGTGTGTTTCCAGGGTTCGTATCACCCATACACGCATGTTTATACCCCCATTGATGTCCGGATGGTGATTGAATATGCTAGAATGAGAGGAATTCGTGTTGTACCAGAGTTTGATACACCGGGACATACGGATTCTTGGGGTAAAGGTAGGTAATATAATTTCTACTTTTATTCCTTGTTCCTTTCAAAATTATTTACATAATATGGACCTTTCCTTTACAGAGCTTTGTTAGTAGAAATACGTTAAGACTGGAGGTTGCTTTATCCTAGAGAACAACACAAATTATTAGGACTTTAGTCATGCTTTGTCATAATCTACAATAATCCTCATTGCAGATAGTTTCATGTAAATTATTTTGTGCTTTTAACACAGACTGCAAATCAAAAGGTAGGTCCCCCTGTGACAATTGTTATTTGCAGATGTTTCAGTTCTGTAGCTCTGTACCATATCACATTTACTATAGAAATGGGTCTCCAGATGTAATAAAAGTTGTAAAGTTTGGTACCAGTTTACATGTAAGGCTTCCTCTGTTGTGGGCACCAATTAATTTTCTGCCTTATTGGCTCATTGAGTGCCTGCTCATATCTTCATGGGTGATATGCATATGTAATTGCCCTCCTTTTTATGTTGTGGGAACCTAAACAAAGAAGCCATAATTTAAGTCTGGGACATTGTATATAGACCTAATGCCACTATTATTATTATTATTATTATTATTATTATTATTATTATTATTATTATGATTAGTTTTTTTAAGAGTTTAAAATATTAATCAAAATGTTCCTTTTTGCAGGACAACAGAATCTTCTAACTCCTTGCTTCAACAAAGGACAGCTGACTGGTACATTTGGCCCTGTCAATCCCATCCTAAATGATACTTACAATTTCATGTACAACTTTTTTCAAGAAGTCAGCGGTGTTTTCCCTGATCAATACATCCACTTAGGAGGGGATGAAGTCGACTTTTCTTGCTGGTATGTTGTAGATGTGCAGCGGACTCTTCACAATCTGCAGTTTACCTTTGTGTCTCTGTTCTGTCACATCATCATGTATAAAGTATGTATTCTATTCTATAGTTTTTTATTTTGCTCATTGCTTTTCTTTTTATAGGAGATCAAATCCTGATGTTACCAAATTTATGACTGATCGTGGCTTTGGCACAGACTACTGCAAGCTAGAATCGTATTACATCCAGCAGTAAGATTCAGAATTTTGTTGTTTGACAACAACGCTGCACTACATTAATTATGTAACTAACAATGCCACCAGCAGCTAAGGCCACCAAAATATGTATTTAAAAGAGCAATTGTCATTCTTCCCCTTTACTAGGGATCCATAGAATCCATAATTTTGGGATCCTGGATTCTCGTCAATAGATTCAGCATAATTGCAAGCATCCCCCACATTTACATAATCTGAAGAAAACAAATTATCACCTTAAATCATCCAGACATTTAGTCTCCTGACTTGAGTGCATGGGACATTGGACTTGGTTTGGCTGAACCAAGTTCCAGATTTGCCACATTACCACATTGACTTTACAAAGCACCAGGAAGGCTGCATCTAGAAAATACACTGGTTATATTACAGAAGTGGAGTTTAAAGGGAAACTGTCATGGGGAAACATGTATTTTTTTTTTTAAAGCATCAGTTAATTGTGCTGCTCCAGTAGACTTCTGCAAACAGATTTTTTTATTTTCAGTTTTGAAATCTGACATGGGGCTAGCAATTTTGTCCATTTCCCAGCTGCCCCGGTCATGTGACTTGTGCCAGCACTTTAGGAGGGAACTGCTTTCTGGCAGACTGTTGTTTTGCCTTCTCAATGTAACTGAATAGTACGCAGTGGGACATGGGTTTTTACTATTGAGTGCTGTTCTTAGATCTACCAGGCAGCTACCAGTTATCTTGTGTTAGGGAGCTGTTATCTGGTTACCTTCCTATTGTTCTGTTGTTAGGCTGCCGGGTGGGGGAAAGGGAAGGGGTGATATCACTCCAACTTGCAGTAAAGAGTGATTGAAGTTTATCAGAGCACAAGTCACATGACCAGGGGCAGCTGGGAAATTAACAATATGTCTAGCCCTGTGTCAGATTTCAAAACTAAATATAAAAAAAAAATCTGTTTGCTCTTTTGAGAAATGGATTTCAATGCAGAATTCTTCTGGAACAGCACTATTAACTGATGCATTTTGAAAAAAAAACGTTTTCCCATGACAGGATCCCTTTAAAGGAGAACTACATCTTAACAAAGAAGTGGAGTAGAAATGTTGTACATTATGTTTTGGGCTTTTGTAACAGCCCAAGGCAACCAGAGCCCTTTAGCAATGAAGATCTGGGTATCTGAAGACACCCCAGTAGGCCCCATCTTTCTACTGATTCATAGCATTTGCTGTGGT
Source organism: Xenopus borealis (assembly GCA_024363595.1). Classification (NCBI taxonomy): domain Eukaryota; kingdom Metazoa; phylum Chordata; class Amphibia; order Anura; family Pipidae; genus Xenopus; species Xenopus borealis. The sequence goes on from CM044431.1 coordinate 203,400,346, forward strand.
GATATAGATCTAGAGCTGTCCCAGCAACAAGTCCCATTACCTTATAAAAAGGTTGTGCATAAAAAAAATTGTTTTAGTACAAAAAAAAAAACTGCAATTGTCTTTACCCTAAATGGCTTCCCAGAATATATAAACAGCAAACAAGAACTCACCTCAGATCTCAGGGTGACTGCTCTATAATCTGGCCCGCCTCCCGCATATCCGTTTGGGAGCCTCTAAAATAACATTATGAACATTTATGAGAGTTGTAAGATTCATTCCTTTACATTCCTTTATTCCCCCTGTGGCCAAATGATTCAGTATAAAAGTACAGTATAAATAAATACGTATGTTTAAAAAAAAAAATAGGCCTGTCACCTGATTTGTCCCTGTGATGAAATCTTCCTCTATATATCGCTGAGTGAAAGAAATGTTTATTAGACTCTACTTTGCTATTCCCATCTGGAAACCGATTTTGCTTGTGCTTTTTGTCTAGAATCTTGGGTATAGTCTCATCTCTCAAGAAGGGCTACATGGTCTGGCAGGAGGTTTTTGATAACAATGTAAAGGTAGGTACATAATTACAGACAAATGTTTAACCCTTCTCCCCCATACATGGATAATGAAAATGTCCTAGATGTATAATATTTATATCTGAAGGCATAAAATCACACAATTACCCAGGTACATTATATAAAATAATTATTTACATTTTTCTTTTAGTTTTAAGAGTTCTATTTTATCACTTTCATTTTCATGGTTCTGATTTAATTTTTAATATACAAGTGAAACAATAATTCACTTCACCCTGTGTCCAATTCTTAATATATTTTTAATACATTACAAAACCTGCTTGTTTTTATTGCTGCCAGTAGGGGATCTGAAGGTGGCTAAATACAAGCCAAATCGATGGATATAATGCAATTTTTGGCCATCAGCCTGATGGTCTGATCTGTAAGGAAGTGAGTTGGAGCTGCCACCGACTTCTCTCCCTTCCACATAGGAAATGACTTTACATGTAACATAACTGACTTCTAACCAACTTTAATTGAAAATATCTGTTGTAATCTTTCCAGATTAATCCAGACACGATAGTGGAAGTGTGGAAGGGGGAGAACTGTTATGAAGAACTATACAAAGTGACAGCTGCAGGGTTCCCAGCTATCATGTCCGCCCCTTGGTACCTAGATTACATTAGTTATGGCCAAGACTGGCAGAAATACTACAAAGTTGAACCTCTAAGTTTCAATGGTTCGTTCATTTGCTTTTAATAACTTGCATATATAAAATGGAACTGCTAATTGTGCTACTGTAACATGTTCTTTTATAAGCAAAACAGTAAGAGGTTAGCAGTGTTCGGTTATAGCTTTAAAACCAATCTATATGTGCCACTAAGCTGCTTGGAGCATTCCCCAATATGTTATAAAGAGGTTCGGTTTGTGCCTCTAGCAGCTACCTCTTTTATTTATTTATTTTTTTTTTGAAAGCTGCAAGGTCTTGTAGATAGGAGTTCCTGTTCATTAGCATTTATGTAAAAGATAACATACATGGCATTTGGTCATTTTTTTGGACTCTGAATGGCATCAGAATTATTGCAAGTATGGCTCCCCAGTAATACTTACCAGCCTGTGATTAGCTGGCATAAGTGTAAATGGTGTGGCAAATTGCTCGGTGTCATCCAATATTGTGCTAGCGGTTTATTATTGCCGACATTGCACAGCTGAAAACCCAATATCTAGCCATGCAATGCCCATTGTGATTGCAGTGGGCGGGTTTCAGACAGGAAACGGGAAGGAGAACATTGGGCAAGGTATTGTGTAAGTAACTTATTGTAGCCAATATTGTATTAACTACAGTACCGTTGGGCATACACCAACATCAGCAGATCATTACACATATTGGTCACCAACATTCTGGGCCATTTAGGGATAACCACTCTTGTTTACCCCAATTTTTTCAGACAAATATTAGTCAGGCCATCAGTAGGGCTCCATTCATAGGACAAGTAAGCAGTTTTTGGGTTCAGTTGGCTCAGCTTTTCACCACAGGATTAAATCACTTCATGCGAAAACTCATTCATCAAAATTCATTCATTGTCTTTCTTCCAGTGTGTTAACACTGTCCCCTGGGAAATATGACTTACGATTTCCTTGCTTTCCTTCAAGAAAGATTATTAACATATATGGTTCATATTTGTGTAGAATACTTGCCTATGCTGAATTTACACGTTTATATGTGCCGGGTTCTCTTTTGTAGCTCCTTATATCCCTCATTTATATGTACAGGAGATGAACCCGCCATGTTTGTTCTGCTGAGCCAGTCTTCATAGGTGTTGGACATGGGTAGGCGGCTAACTTGTAATGTTAATTCGACACCCATCGATCATGTCTCCTCTCCGATCCACAATATGGCAGCTCATGCTCTACAACAGGTGTCATGTACATTTTATACTGTACATTTGTTTAGTGAAAAGTATCCTGGAACTCTGCATTGGCTTGTTAATTCAGAGACTTCATAAACTGTTTATTTTTTATTTAATTAGCCCTAACCATAACCAGTTACATGGGAGGATCTGTGTGATCAGTGATATACTTTTCTTTGTCTGTTGAGTAGATCTACTGGTTTGAAGCCAATGCCATCCAGTGGGGAAGAGGTTTATTTATAGGGACTTGACTGATTCTATCAACCAACTGTACCTGAAATCCACTGGGGAGTGTACCTTGAAGTTGCTCTTGACCTAAGCAGTTTAGGTTGCAGTGATTATTGCTCATTGTCATTCAGCCACCCACATAAGGAAATCTATTGGTGCAGCAGGTGGTCTGTTTTTTTTTTTTTGGTTATTGATTACACCTGTAGCAGAGAGTAGGGATGCACCGAATCCAGGATTCGGTTCGGGATTCGGCCTTTTTCAGCAGGATTCGGCTGAACCCTTCTTCCTGGCCGAACCGAATCTGACTCCTTATTTGCACATGCAAATTAGGGGATGGGAGGTAAATAAGGTTTTCACTTTCCCATGCGGATTCTGTTCACTATTCGGACGAATATTTTGCAAAGGATTTGGGGCTTCAGCCGAATCCAAAATAGTGGATTCGGTGCATCCCTAGCAGAGAGGCTCCCAATGAAACTATAACTCTAACTCACGCCAGAGTATCTGGCTTGTCCAATTTCATTCATTCTATTAAAGCTCTTCTGATCTAAATGTTACACTGCAGGCCCTCATCCGCTCATGTACTTGAATTGCTTAATGCCAGGTCTGGACTGACTCCCACTTGCTGGTTGAATAGCCCCTACTAGTACTTTCTCCCTTTTTTTTACCAGTTTGTGTCTGAAATATTAATACCCAATTGGCTATATGGCTATATTTATCATGTCAATGTAGCCGTACTGTTGCCTTTAGAGAATCTTCTTGAAAACAGTGAAGTGAGTGGGGGATGTACATGAACGTTCAGCAATTGGTTGTTAAGCAAACAGAGTAGCCCATTAACAAGATGGTTGCTGCTATGGTTCAAAACTGTGTCTAGGTTTGTGAACTCAACCTTCCCATGCTTCTCCGTGGACGAGTAACGTTTCTTTGCATTCATCAGTAGTTTTTTTTTAACCACTATTTAAAGGTCACGCGTTCTTCAGTGTCTTTCATTGGCAGTCACAAATAATGCAAAAGTAAAGTAACATTTCTGTGCAAAGAATGTTTGCCCTGGGCTTATTGGTGTCACTTCTTCAGTCTAACCCTATGGAGTTGTGTAAGTGATATAATTCTTCTTTCCATACACAGATGGTTGGCGGATGAGTTCCGGGAACACTTGATCATTTATTTCTAGCCAATTCAATAACTGGACCTTTTTATGTTTTCAGGGTGAGGTTATTTGGATGCGAATAACAAATGTCATTGATTTAAATGAAGGCGTCTGTTTAAATTCCCCAGTTGAATCCAGACACCATAATTGAAGTGTGGAAGGAGAAGCTGTATCAAGAGGAAATGGCGGCTGTTACAGCTGCCGGCTTCCAAGCCCTTCTTTCTTCTCCTTGGTATCTAAATCGCATCTCATATGGTCAGGACTGGATCCAGGTCTACAGAGTTGAACCAACCAATTTTAATGGTGCGTCCCAGTGCCTGCTCGATTGCTGATTCACGGCTAAACATGGGCCTTTTGCCATGGCTCTGCTTCCAAGGCATAATCTCTTTCCTCTCTAACATCCCTATAAAAATATAGACGCCTACAGTAATAACAAAGGGTCATTAAGGAACATGCAGGGTGTGATACCAATGCAATTGACTTGTACTGAGGACCAGACATCTCCGTATCTGCAAGAGAATATGCCATGCAAAAGAGCAAGTTTAGAAAAGCCACACTCCATTATCTGTAGTGAACCCTATTCCACCATCCAATATGGTAATCGGCAGGAATGATTTTCAGATATAAAGGACAACTGAGCAACATAAAGACTACACGGAGATCATTTCAGGATCATTGGGCCGTACCATGCACACACTGAAAATTGCAAGAAACTTTTCCTGCAATTTTATCAGTACCTGTGGTCCCTGCAGGGCTTGTGTGGGATATATGCAGATACAGTCCATTAGTCTTGTTTCTAGTTATCCTCACTTGTGCTGAAAATAAAAAGTGCACATAGAAACGTGCAGTAGGTGACGAGGAAAGTGCTGTAGGGCCATTTAAATGGAAATTGTTTGGAAATGTCTGAAATATATGTATGTAGGGGGGATAGTGTTTGCAGCTGTGCTAGCTGGCCAAGCTTTGAATAGTATCTGCTGGACATGGGCTACAGTATGTCCATTTGTCTTTTTTTTTTGCAAGGAGTAGCAGCAGTTTAAGTCAAAATAACTATTAAAACTTGCATACAAACACCATTTGATGTACAGTTAATCGAGGTTACAACCTATTGCCCAGGTTACCTTGTTAACATACAATAGTACAGTTTTATACAACTTTTTTTTTTTTTTTAACTTTGAGCTAGTGGTCCATTTGTCTTTAATGTCCAGGATTACTTTGTTTTTTTTTTTTTCTTCTGTATTTTGAACATGACCGAAAAAGAGAAGTGTAGTGGGTTGGAAGGAAAATGATCTTGGAATGGAGAGAATAAGGCTAGGAATTGCATTTTAATGCACCATGGCTGCCACTCTGTCTGCTTGTATTCAGCAGAGGTTGGAAATATGGTGCCAGCCAGTACTGAATATATTATGCCATGGGTATCCCTGATAAAAAAGCATTCATAGTGGAGAGTGTAGCACTTTGATATTTGCATGAAAGATTGATGCCCCGATACATCTGTCTAAATCGAACGTATTTGAATGTGTCCATGATGGCAGAAGCTGTTCTCGCCATAAGTTATTGCTGAGTCGTCCTCCTTCCAGCTTTAGCAAACATGGCAGCTCAATCATACTCCATGTGCCCACTGCCTGCTCGGAGAAAGCATGGCATGTAACAAATGAGTAAATAGCTAAGTACCCCAGGCTTGCTGGATAAACACTAGCCATGCCAGGAATACTCAGCACTACTCCAGGATATTGGAGCATTCCACTCACCATTTATAAATGACCCTGCTGTGCCATTCTTGCATGAAGCGGGAAGCTTTCCTTAGAATAGACATTCTTCATGCAGAACAGATTAGATTCTCTCTTAGATGTCTTGTATTGTTCTAATCTTACAGGCATTGCATAATTAAGTCAGTGCTGTATTTGTAGACCTAATGCTGAAATTGGGATATTCTAGTGCATGAAAGGAATGGATGATGCACCCCCAGATTAAATCTCTAAGGCACCTTGTGCCATGGCTATGGGATTTCTTTACTATTCTTATAGCGATTCATTAACCCCTACAGTACTGGTCATTATTCTTGCATGCAATGTTGTCCAGTAGACTGCGCTATAGTGTTGGGGTGCACCATACCATACATAAGCCAAATCAAGAGATGGTGTTAAGATGTTGTGATTCATATACTAATTAAACCTTTCCATGGAACTAATAACTCTTTGTGATTTGTCGCAGGAACTGCCCAACAGAAGCAGCTTGTGATTGGAGGTGAAGCCTGTTTGTGGGGTGAATTTGTGGATGCCACCAATCTTACTCCAAGACTATGGTATGTGGCATTCTGTATTGTGCTTGGTATCTACTTGTGCTCTCCTACTAACTGCTAGAAACAAATATTTCCCATACCGTCTGCTTTCCATACAGGATCTCTGGTAGTGAATTCACTTAGACTATTTTCCCCTCTGTATCACACAGGCCTCGAGCGAGTGCTGTAGCCGAAAGACTGTGGAGCAGCCAGAGTGTGACGTCAGTAGGAGATGCTTACAATCGGCTTGTGAAACATCGCTGCCGCATGGTCAGGTACAAGCAGTGCTTTTTACTCCTCCTGTGCTACTCAAATAGGATCTTATTAAGGATAATCTTGGAGCAGTGCAGTCACTGTATATTTTTTTTCAATGGAAATATGGTCATGCCAGAGACCTATGACTACTGATGATATTTTAAAGGAGACCCACGCCTATACCACCCCACCCCCCAGGCTACTTGCTACCCTACCTCTAACATTTTACTCACCCCTCATGGAAGATTTAGACATCTGCGTTCACGGCAGCCTTCTTCTGTAATATTTCCCAAGTCACCATGGCAGCACTTCACCAACATGGGTTATCCCTCCCCTTTAGGCCATTGGACAGGAAATCAAACTCTTCTATATAGTCTCCTCCCCTCCAAACCCCAGTGTCTTTTTTTCCTGTCCTTAGCCATATGGATGGTGTGTGCTTACCCAGTCATTATTTTGCCGGGAGAAGGGGGTTTTTTCTCTCTCTTTCCTCCCTCTCTCGATGCCTCCCTTGTGCTCCCTGTGGGGATCGCCGTGGGAGAAGAGCCTCCTGGAAGTGGTTGCATGTTCCTGGGTCCGGTCCCCCCATTGGAACCTCCAATATGGGGCAGACGTGTAGGCTGGCTGAACTCTGCGGCGTGAGTAGGCGCTTCGCATTGTTCCGGAGCGCGTGGTGACCAAGATGGCGCGGATGCGTTCCAAATACCGGAAGTGACGCAAGCGGCTACCGGAAGTGATGCGCGAATACCGGAAGTGATGCGCAAATGTTAGCTCTTCAGCGCTGCATCGTATTTAAACGCCTGTAATGGCTTTTTTAGCGTGCTGGTGAGAGTTTTATTCAACTTCTGTGTGCCATTGTTTGGATTGCTGTCAACATGGATTCTTCTAGCTCTGGAAAAGGAGCGCAATCTAAAGGCTCTGGGTAAGAAGCTTATGTACTTTTGAAAAAAAAAAAAAAAAAGAGTGAGGGATGCATGGCTGATGTTGTGTTTGCATTCTAGCCTCCCTGCTGCCAGTGATGTTCAGAAGGAGGCATCTGGGTCCAAGAAGTCTGCGGAGGGACAATCTCCCAGTGGACAGCAGCAAGTTTCTGGAATGCCCCAGCTGGATGCTTTTGTGTCTCTGATCAAACAAGCTGTAGTGCAAGGAGTTCAGGAAGCAACTGCATCGACCTCTGTACCTGGGTCTGTCCGTAGGTCCAAGAGGATCGGAGAATCTCTTTGAGTCCTTATCTGAGATTTCGGAACAGGAATTGTATGATCCAGAGGAGAGTGTCTCCGAGGAAGGGGAATTACTTTCTGAAGAAGAAAATACTCTAGATGTTGCTGCGGTGGATGGTCTGATTAAAGCTGTCAGGAAGGCTTTGACATTGTCTGAGGAAACCCCAAAGGGTTCCTCTGCGGATAGATTTTTTCCGTCCTTGAAAAAGAAGGCGTCTACTTTTCCCGTGCATGAGTCAATAAAGGATATGATTCATTCGGAGTGGAAAAATACGGAAAAACGTGTCGTTGTGCAAGGGAAGTTTGCAAAGAAATATCCGGTTGAGGAATCCTTTTGTAAGCTGTGGGATAATCCACCTAAGGTGGAT
>CM044431.1:203426899-203451890 GCA_024363595.1 Xenopus borealis
TTTTGAGAAATGGATTTCAATGCAGAAGTCTGCTGGAGCAGCACTATTAACTGATGTATTCTGAAAAAAAAATGTTTTTCCCATGACAGTATCCATTTACGGTTTTTTAGGGGAATGTAATATGTCAGTAATGCAAAAACTATTCACAATGCAAAAAGTTAAGCCTTTGCACGAACAAATTTTGCTTGGCGCGAATATAATATACCTTTTGCAAACCCAGAAACTGTTTAGCGACCACTTCCGCCAGTGGAAGGCTGTTTGCGAATTTAATCGTTTCCACCAATGCACAATTACAGTTTGCAATACCAATTCGCAATGCAATAACCGTTTAAGGAACAATATCACATTGCGAAATGTGGATTTTTAATCTTATTGGTGCAATGTTTTGCTCTTTGTGACTTCAATTACAGTTATTTAGCTTTTTATTTAGCAGCTCTTCAATTTGCATTTTAAGCAATCTGGTAGCTAGGGCCCAAATTACCCTAGCAATCGTGCATTGATTTGAATAAGAGACTGGAATATGAATAGGAGAGGGTCTGCATAGAAAGATGAGTAATAAAAAATAGTAATAACAAAATATTTATAGCCTTACAGAGCATTTGTTTTTTAGAAGGGTTCAGCAATGCCCATTTGAAAGCTGCAAAGAGTCAGAAGAAAAAAGCAAATAGCTATAAAAAATAAATAATGAAAACAAATAATGAAAACCAACTGAAAAGTTGCCTAGACTTGGCCATTCTAAAACATGCTAAAGTTTCCTTAAAGGTGAACTACTCCTTTAAAGGGTTGTTTGCCTTTAAATGAACCTTTAGTATGATGTAGAGAGTGATATTCTGAGACAATTTTCAATTGGTTTTCATTTTATATTATTTGCGGTTTTTTAGATATTTAGCAGCTCTGCAGTTTGCACAATTTAACAAGTCTGCTTGCTAGAGTCCAGCTTACCCTAGCAACCATGCACTGATTTGAACAAGGGACCGGAACATGAATAGGAGAGGCCTGAATAGAAAGAGGAGTAATAAAAAGTAGCAATAACAATAAATGTGTAGCCTTACAGAGCTTTTGTTTTTTAGATGGGGTCAGTGACCCCCATTTGAAAGATGGAAAGAGTCGGAAGAAGACAAATAAATCAAAAAACTTTAAAAAGGCCAATTGTAAAAGTTGTTTAGAAATCGTCATTCTATAACATACTAAAAGTTACTGTAAAGGTGAACCGCCCCTTTAAATGAATGTTCAGTATAAAAATAAAAGCTGGGTAAATAGATGTGTAAAATAAAAAATGTTTCTAATATAGTTCGTTAGCCAAAAATGTAATGTATAAAGGCTGGAGTGAGATGTCTAACATAACAGCCAGACGCTACTTCCTGTTTTCAGCTCTCTAAATCTGAGTTAGTCCGTGACTATAAGGAGGGGTCACATGGGACATAACAGTTCAGTGAGTTTGTAATTGATCCTCAGCATTCAGCTCAGATTCAAAAGTCACTGATTGGTTACTGCCTGGTAACCAATCAGTGGAAACCAAGAGAGCTGAAAAGCAGGAAGTAGTGTTCTGGCTATTATGTTAGACATTCAGTCACTCCATATTATTACATTTTTGGCTAACTAACTATATTAGAAACATTTTTTTTTATTTTGCACAGCCTATTTACCCAGTTTTTATTTTTACACTGAACAATTCCTTTAATGTATAGTACCATTTTATTTCAGTTATCCACAGAACAACAAATATAAAGATCTCTGGTTTCCGGCTGTGTAATATTGACATCTGACACGGGCAGCTGCAAAAAAAAAAAAAAACCAAGCAGAGGTAAAATGAAGTATAGGGATATATAAGGGGAAGGCAAGTATGTTTGCTATTTTAATAACAATATTCTGTGAATGCCCACCTTGCAGGTACGAGCTACTGATGCCATTTGCCACCGCTTCTTTAAAGTCCCGCAGTAGCTGATCAGGAATCTCCTCAGCATATTCAATAATGGGGTTTGGTCCAAGGCTGTCTGTATCACAGGGTTTCACTTCCAGTTCTGCTGTAACCAGATGCCGTGTATCCCCGACTGTCCTGTCCAGAGTGTCTGTCAGTAGCACAGTTCAGTGTTAGAGCCAAAGACTTAAAGCTGTAGCAGCAACACAATGGCCTGTTCATTATCCTGCAATTAGGGTGCCCACCACAATGATATATGTCCTTTGTCTCCTATTCTAAAGGTGAAATCACAAGTTGTTTTCAGTTTTACCTTTAAGTTCAGATTACTGAAAATGTTCCTTATAAATAGACAAACATGGCAATACAATATCCATTGATCACTCTCACTTTGATCAGTTTCCCATTTCTCTATAAATGTTTTGAACTTTTACAGGTATGGGATCGGTTATCCGGAAACCGGCTATCCAAAAATGCTCCGAATTACGGAATGGCCGCCTCCCGTAGACTCCATTTTATCCAAATATTCCAATTTTTTTTAAATTTCATTTTTCTCTGTAATAATAAAACAATACCTTGTACTTGATCCAAACTAAGAAATAATTAATCTTTATTCGACCAGCCTATTGGGTTTATTTAAAGGGATACTGTCATGGGAAAAAAAGTTTTTTCAAAATGCATCAGTTAATAGTGCTGCTCCAGCAGAATTCTGCATTGAAATCCATTTCTCAAAAGAGCAAACAGATTTTTATATATTTCATTTTGAAATCTGACATGGGGCTAGACATATTGTCCATTTCCCAGCTGCCCCTGGTCATGTGACTTGTACTCTGATAAACTTCAATCCCTCTTTACTGCTGTACTGCAAGTTGGAGTGATATCACCCGCTCCCTTTTCCCCTCCAGCAGCCGAACAACAGAACAATGGGAAGGTAACCAGATAACAGCTCCCTAACACAAGATAACAGCTGCCTGGTAGATCTAAGAACAGCACTCAATAGTAAAACCCATGTCCCATTGCATACTATGCGTACTATTCAGTTACATTGAGAAGGAAAACCAACAGCCTGCCAGAAAGCAGTTCCCTCCCTCACATGACTTGTGGAAGCTGTGAAATTGACAAAATGTCTAGCCGCATGTCAGATTTTAAAACGGAATATAAAAAAAATCTGTTTGCTCCTTTGAGAAATGGATTTGAGTGCAGAAGTCTACTGGAGCAGCATTATTAATTGATGCATTTTGAAAAAAACATTTTTCCCATGACAGTATCCCTTTAACGTTTACATGATTTTTTTGGGTATGAAGATCCAAAATATAGAAAGTTCAGTTATCCGGAAAACCCCAGGACCCAAGAATTCTGGATAACTGATCCCATACCTGTATATAATTTACTATTACAGAAGTAAGCCGAGTCTTGGATATCAGCTCACAGCTATAGTTATCTTTTGGACTCAAAGCACAAGCTGGTGTGTGAGCTACACATTTCTCAAGGGCACTGCCAATACCATAAATGTGTAACAGGAGTGAGTAGTGCCCCTGTTATTTTGTCCTGGAAGCAAGCTAACAATACAGCAAATGCATCAAATACATCAAATTAAGGTGGCCATACATGGGCAGATTAAAGCTGCCGATGTCGGTCATTTAGACTGATTCAAAAGCTTAGCTGCCCATGTGTGGGGGCATCCGATGGGTCTCCCTCATCGATATCTGGCCAAAAATTGGACTGATATCGATTGGGCAGGTTTGATTTTTCCTGCGATCAAGGATCGCACCAGATAGTTGATGCAGTCCTACGACCTATCGGTGCCCATTCTCTTCGTTGTAATCTCATATTGCCCTGCTGTCGGTAGGCGTATTGGGAAAAGATCCACTTGTTTGGCGAGATGCAGGAAACATCTCACAGAATGACCGAGCAGAGAAGTTTCAGGAGATGCTTATTGAGCTTTTGCCGTTACCTTGATGCCTACAGGACAAAACAGCAGGTATTCCTGTTATGTATTTATGATATTAAGTTACCTTCAGAATGCAAGCAGGACATAGATTCTTAAATTGGTGGTCCAGAGTGTCCCCAGCCACAATACTAATCATATACACATGCAAAAAAAAGGGAACGTAACCTACGAACACTTCGGCCATCAATTTTTTTATGTTATCAACAATCCATCATGGATGCAACATTGAAAGGCAATATTAATTCGCCACCATGCCAAAACACAATTTACAGTCATTTGAAACCAACAGCGCTGCACACGAGATGAGGGATCCCTCTACCCTAGACACTTAGGGGCAGATTTACTAAGGTTCGAATTGATTAAAAGTGAAAATTCGAATCAAATTCGAATTTCAAAAATTCAAATACGACTGTCGAAGTACTGGCCCTTTAAAAAAAATTGACTGATAAAAACCAACCGAATTGCTATATATTCCTATGGGAAGCTCCCATAGGATTTTTACAAGTTTTTTTTGATCGAATATAAAACATTCGATCGAATGGTTAAAATCATTCGATACGAACGATTTTATCGATCAATTGAATTTTTTTATATTCGATTGTTCGAGAATTCGAATAGCGTTAAAACCCCTCTAATTCCAAGGGTTTTAATTCAAATTTAATTTGAGGGTTAATAAAACCTCGACATTCGACCCTTGGTAAATCTGCCCCTTAATCATTAGCCAATTTAAGAAATATAGCACAATGCATGCAAGTGTATGCTGTATAATCAAAAATAGCAGCTTAATAGCTTTTAGCTGGAGTATATAATTTGCAATGAAAAATAGGCCTTCGTCCAAATTAGCTCGGAAGGAACTATATAGTTGTCAATAAGATAAGTGTTTGTTGCCTTTACCGACATTTAAGTGAAAAGGTAATCCTGTCACGAGCGCTCGGTGCTCTGTTCCTCTTTAGCGGCGGGGATCCAAGATGGCGGCGCCCAGGACTACACGTGGGCGCAAGGACACTGGCGCCGGTGCGATGACGTCACATGCTGTGGCGCCAAATTCAAAGTTAAAAGGACGCTGGAGACCCGGGTTCAATGCCAGAGTACAGCTCAATCTTGCATTGTGTTCCTGGGTGTTCCGGTTATCCTGCTTTTCCGGTTACTGATCTCCAGCCTGTTTCCTGACCTTGACCCTTTGCTGCCTGCCTACTTGAACCCTTGCTTGGACTTTGACCTCTCTATTGGATTTCACCTTGAACTGTACTTTGCCTGGACTCTCTGGAAGGGGCTTCCTCCTTGATCCCGACTACCCCCTTGTGGGTGCCGCTGGCCCCCGCTGAAAAATCCAAAGTAATTATGTTCAAAGCCAATCTCTGGATCCATGGCAAAAAGTCAAAGTTGTAAAATGATTTGAAAACTTGTGTTTTAAACTGTGGAGCCGGTGTGGAACTTCAAAGCATATTTCCAACAATAAAGTTTCTGATATGCTGCATACACACACACAGTGTGCTTTAGTCCCCTCCATCCAATAACCAGCCCAGCGACCCGGCAATCGCAGTACTGAAGCCGGTAAGAGGGCCAATTTCCCCTCCTTATATAAGCCAAGTCCCGGGATGAGCCCAAAAGCAGCAGCCTGCCCCAGTAAAATGAATAGTTTGTTACAGACCGTGAGCTTAACGCATACCACACCGGAAACTCCCATGTTACACCCTTCGGTCCAATCTTTCTGCCAAAATGTTGGTCTTTCCAATGTGGATCCTTGGACGGAGAAGCACCCGAATGACCCAGCCAGTGTCGGACTGGGACACCAGGGGCCCACCCAAAAACCTAAGACCAGGGGCCCACTCTCAGTACTAATATTCCTCATCTCCTCCATCAACCTCTATTCTCCTAGTTTGTTTTCTTTACATACTATTATCAATTATTCCATCTATTTAGCCTCTTTGTTCTCATAGAAATAGGGAATGGCCATGAAATAGGCCAAAGGTTTAGCAGCATGAGGGCCCACTGACACCTTGGCCCACCGGGAGTTTTCCTGGTATTTCGGTGGGCCAGTCAGACACTGGGGCCAGCGCAGCGTTGCACCTCGACAGCTGTTTCGCCCCCACGAGTGGCTTTGTCAAGAGCGGACAAGCCACGCTTGGGGGCGAAACAGCTGTCGAAGTGCAACGCTGAGCCGGGTCATGTTGCATCCATGATGGATTGTTTACAACATTAGAAAATTGATGGCCGAAGTGTTCGGAGGTTAAGTCCCCTTCTTTTGCATGTGTTTATTATATTAGCTTCAAATGAAATGTAAAAAAATGATGTTAACCAAAAAGTAATCATAAAAGCACTTCAAGCAACTTTACAGTAACGTTGTGTGGCCATGTCTATGTCCCATTAAAATACAACTTCTGCACAAAATTTGAGAATGCTGCGGCTTCTGGAAGACTACAGGCAGACCAATGATAGACTATCTAGTTACTAGGGATTTGCTTTCAGAAAACACATTTAACAGATAGAGCAAGTGACAAATGAGATGCTGTACCTGAAGCACTAGAAGCACTCAGGATGGTTTCCCTGTATGCAATCTGTAATGGTCCAAGATAGGTCTCTAGTCCGTACTCCTGTCTGACGCGCTCATGGATAATCTCAATGTGCAGCTCACCCATCCCACACAGAACCATCTAGTACAAACAGAACAATCAGACAGATTGATACACAGTGTTCTTTTAACCTGATGTTTCTTGGTACCAATATTATGTGACATAGCAGATCTATGGTTAAATAGGATTATCTTATTAAAACTCACTTGGCCAGAGTCAGCATCCAACTTTACTTTCAAGCTTGGATCTTCACGCTGGAGACACCTTAAAGCATTTTCCAGATCTAGAAAAATATTAAAAAAAAAAAAAATGTTAATAAAAATAATATTTCAATTGTAATCATCTTTCTGGTACCCACAGGACTGTTGCTTTCTCCTTTAAAACAGCAGCCCTGCATGTGTCCCATTTGTGTGCTGCTAGGGTCTCATTTCCTACCCTAGCAACCACACAGTTATTTGGTTGAGAGCCTGGAATATAAATAGAAGAGGGAACAAATAGAATGATAAGTAGTAAGATAAAATGGTAACCCAGTAATGTGCTCTTTGGCTGCCAAGCATCATAGACCACCAACCGGCTACAGACAGACAGAACAGAAAGACTGCTAATTTAAACATGATAAAATCTGCTGTTCATTATTCTATTAGTTTTTAGCAAGTGACATGTATTTACCCATCTGTTCCATTCCATTTATACTGCATGTGCTTATACAATTCACACAACAAACAAAATGATCAGAAACAAAAGTTTCACAACAAATAAGCAGATTTTCATTTTTCTGAATTTAGCTCCCATAGTTTTAGCCTGGAAACATTTGCAGACATAAGACACTTACCTGGCTGTCTGGCTGCAGAGGGAGGTTCAATGGTACAAAAGAAGACGGGTTCTGGAATCTCCACACCAGCCAGTACAAGATTCCCCTGTGTCTTTGCATCTCTTCCCTTCTTGTCTCCCTCCTGGTCTGCTCTGCGTGCAGCAGCGGCTACTGCCGCCTTAGAAGAGACAATGGTATCCCCTGTAGCTGCCTGAAAAAATACAGAGCACAACAGTTTTTAATAAGTTTTCTGATCCAGCAATAGTTTAGAAGCCTCAGATGCCCTTTCACATCTTCTGAAGGAAAGAACAGTTAGAGAAAAGTGACCAGCAGGTGGCCCTGTCATTACAAAATTCAATATACTGGCAGTTATAAGCATAAATAGCACTGAGACAAAAAAAAGAATTAATGTAAACTGCAAAAGTGTTTAGAAAAGCACCCTGAGCAATTTTAATGAAATTTTATTTTTTAAAGTTTGCTTATCTTTTAAGCAGAAACATGAAACAGAATTAAATTACATTCATGCTCTCTACAGGAATACAGATTGAAAACTTTTCCTATATAAAACAGTATATGTACGTTGCCAAAAATAGTTTATTTGTAGGTTCTGAAAGAATAAATGTAAAAATGTAAAACACTGCGCTGGTCCATATGGATTATGTAACAAATATTTGGATTTAGTTAGAAAAAGTAACACACGTAACAGAGTTTTTTCCCCCCCCCCTCATTAAACTGTACAGGTATTTGCAATGACAAATAATCCACTGGGTGGGCATTACCATTTTGAATATTCACCCTACATCTAGTATCCCAAGGCAGAGGTCTACGTCTCACTTCTGACACTCACACTCTCTTCCTCAGCCCCAGTCAGGTGTTACTCTTGTCATCTGTCCCTCTACTGCTAAAACATTGATCCAGGCCCTGATTCAGGACAGAATACTGTAATATTACTAGCTGGTCTCCCTGAATCGCATCTCCACCCATTGCATTGAATCCTCACCCATATAATCTCACCTGCTTCTAAATCTCTCTCTCTCAACCACCTCACTGCTAAGGCCTCTCTCCTGGCTCCCAGACAAGTGGCACATAAAGTATATAATCCTTATCTTGTCCTTGAACTCTTGATTTTATTCTTCTGCTCATTTCTTTTTATATATTTGCCCTCATCTCCTTTCAAAAATAAGTCTTGCTGATTGCGCCACACTAACTCTGTTCTCAAAGCTTCTTAATAATCACTTTCTAGAGAAATTAACCCATTAGTTTTCCTCGACAGCAACACAACCCTTGTATTATGCACTTATGCCCCTCCCTACTTTGTTACTGTCTCATTTTCCTATTAGATTGAGAGCTCTTCAGAACAGAGACCACATCCAGGCTGCATATTGAAACTCGTAGTACTTATTTTTTCCATTCTCGCTGAATAATTTATACAGTTTTTGTGTTTCTGCCTTGAAAAATCACAGTGTAAATTTTTGGTGCTATATAAATAAATGCAACGCAATACAAAACAAATGTATAACTTGAAATCGAACATTATAGCACCAAAAACATTTTAAAAATGCTGAAGAAACACTAAGTTGTTGCTCCCCTCAAGTTCCAGCATACAGTAAGTAAAGTATGAGTAAAGCTATTATTATGTAAAGCTATTATTGTGTGTGCAAGTGGGGTCTGTAGGCAGACAGATCTATGCTTACCTGCTTCAGGCCAACAGTTAGAGCAATATTTCCTGAGGACAGTGAGGGGATTTCAACGTGTTGATCAGCAAATGGCAGTAGCAAACGGCTCATCCTCTCTCTGTATAACACACACAGGCATTGCATTAATCAATACAACTATGCAGATAAAACAAGAAAGGAAAAAGGATGACTATACACACGTGCAGTTTTGGTTCACGTTATATACTGCCGATTGTGGTTTCATGTTTCCCGAGTATATCCGCACAAACACCATGGGCCCCCGCTGCTTGTCGTGTAGAACTTTAAATGCCAATGCACACAGGTCCCCTTGATACCACTGCCTGCACAGAGATACAGAGACACGCGAATGGTCAGAAACAGATGCTGCTGCTACCTAGCTTGGCTTGGTTTTAACTCAGGGGTGTCCAAACTGTGGCGCGAGGGCCAAATGCGGCCCAGGATGGATATGAATGCGGCCCAGCTTGAAACACTCAGTTCATGTTGCAAAGGATATAGGAGGAGGGGGACTCCGCCCACTGCTCAGTTAATAATAATAATAATAATAATATAATAAAATGTCTATTTAATATCTAGGTGTCCCATATTCCAGTGTATAGCTTCATTGGGTTATCCAACTGGTATTGTAGTTCTTTTCTGTGTATTTTCTTTACTTTTACAAATCAAAAGTGTTTGTGTATTTCATGCGTGGCCCCAGATAATTTTTCTTCTTTCAATGTGGCCCTCGAAGCCAAAAATTTGGACACCCCTGTTTTAACTGCTCAGTACAGTATAGCCAATACTATTTTACTTACACAAAATCATGAGAAATATCATCTGGAGAGGGCAAATAGAACGTAATTGCATCCAGCAAAGGCTGAACACCTTTATTCTTTAAAGCACTTCCGCATAGGACCGGAACCGCCAACTGTGCTAGAGTGATGCGCCGTATTGCCATCTGTAACTGCACAGACAGAGGTTCAAAGAATGGATAAGCCTGTATTTTCAAGCACATGCATACCTATTTTTAGTTAATTTTAGGATACAAACAGGGTCAGACGGGGGGGGGGGGGGTCTAGGCATACCAGGGCTGAACAATGGGCCCCGTACACACCCAACCACCACATGGAACTCTGCCCCAGCCACAAAACCCCCACCCACCCATGTGTACCTTTTCTGCAGCGATGCACAATCTCAGGCAGCGGGTCTGAGCTGGGGCCCGCCAGGTTTTTTTTATCCGGTGGCCAACCGGCTCAGTCCGACCCTGTATGCAAAATCCTTACACTGTCCTAATCTATGCTATCTTGCAATTGTCTAAAGGTGGTCACACACATACAGATTCTGTTGTCAGAAATGAGATTTGGTATGTGTGAGCAAATGATCGGCACAGGTTATCATGACGTGGAAATAGAAGATTAGGTTAGATGATTTGGGCTGAATCAACTTGGTACAACAAAATTTTCTACAACAGCAGTACCATCTTTCCAGATGCTGATGCCATAACTTATATGACTGCTGAAAACTGATCTTGTCCAAGTATGATTATATATTCAAGACAAGACTTATGACAATTCGTCGGGTATACGATAATATTATTTACAGCCACCAGGGATAATATCATCTACAGGGGATGTAAAGACAAAAATATAAAATCCCATTTTTCCTTTCTTTAATGAAAAAGAATTATATCTCCCATATACTTTAATTAAAAAATGTGGCCCTTAAAATTATGATGGCACTCGTGACTTTTTAGTTAAACAAAACAGTAGTTCCTATAACACGTCAGAAATTACATTCCATAATGAAAGGATAATTAGTCATCTAAACAGGTGATGGAGAAACGGAGAGATTATGCCACAACTATGGCAGATTATTTAAAAGTCAATTTACCTTTTCAAGTGGCACCAAATCAAAATTATCACTGTATTCCCCTAGAATCAAGGCAGCAAACTCATCATCCAGGTCTGCAACCTGCAAACAACGAGGTGTGAGGTTAAAATTCTACCTCCATAAAAAGTTCTGTAGGGGTACTGTCACTCAAGCAATACAAACGACAATGCTCATTTGTGGCTTAATATATATTAAAGGCATTCTAGCTGCTCTACAAAAAGCCAGGGGGCGGGGTTTGAAGAATCAGTTTCAACAGCTACAAAAATATCTCATATAAATAAAAAAACAACTGGTGTCTGTAGCTCTGTTGGTGGCCTACTTATTGGCCGAGGTCTCCTCCAATCAGCAGCTCTTAAATAAAAAAAATTAAAAAAAAGGGAAATGGAGATTTTAGTTGCCCACAAAACAAATACATGGGAACATCTATACCATTCCTTTGTTTCTAGGCAGCATCCCCTTAAACTTGAAGAGGTTGTTCAAATTTCAGTAAACTTTTAGAATGATGCAAAAAAAAAAAAATTTTGAGACAATTTGTAATTGTGTTTTAATTTTTATTATTCATGGCATTTGAATTATTTAGCCCTTTTTGATATAAAGAAAATTAATAAAACATTGCAATAACAATACATTTGTAGTCTTACAGAGTACTTTATTTTTTAAAAAGGGGGTCAAGCCCATTTCAAAGCTGGAAAGAGTCAGAAGAAGAAGGCAAATAATTCATAAAATAATGAAGGCCAATTGAAAAGTTGCATATTAAACGTTAATTCAAAGGGGAACCACCACTCTTTAGAATGCTGTTACCAATGCCTAGGATTTCTGTTGTGCTCTGTATATATTCCTCTGCCACTGCCATTACTCTAACAGTGACTTGCAGAAAAAATACAAATGAAGGTAAGCTCATGTTATGTGTAAGTGACTTCAGTTTGTGAGAAGGCTCATACATGTAGCAGTGGAACTGACTGTAGTCTATTGTGGAACGAGTTTGGAACAAGTTTACACAACACAAGTTTTTAACATATTTACTTGAACACTTTACTTGTTCTATTAAGGCATTCCTTCCATCACTGGCAATGTTCAGTATTTCTACATCACTTGTTTCCTTCACAGCTTTCCTCTCAAAGTGTCTCCCATCATCCTCAGAGGCTCTGGGACTCCACAGAATAGTCTCCATGCTGACCAGGTCCACCAGTCCTTTGAATGATTTGCCCTCTCCTACTGGTAACTTAAAGACAAACCAGACAGAAATACAAAACAGGATTCCCAGTAGTTCAATCCTTTTACCCATTTCTTTACCTTTCTGGCAATAAACTTTTTCTAGCGGCATGAATGAACTGACATGTATGGAAGCTGATGCAAGCAGGTCCGGACTGAGAATTAAAATAGGCCCTGGCATTTCAGGTACACAGAGGCACAATCAGCCCAAACGGCCTTATAGCAGCCCCTCTGGCATTTGCCAGAACACCGATTGCCAGTCCAGGCCTGGATGCGAGTCTAAATGGGATCTACAGCTTTGAGCAGGCTAACAAATTCAATTCCTTTTGGTGTCAGAACTCATGGCAGCATTGATCAGCAGCAGCAATAATTATTACAGCTAATGGGTCAGAAAACAAACACCCATCTGGATCCTTAATCCCCAATCAAAATCACATGCAGGGAGAAATTATGTAACACCAAAAAAATGAAAGCATTTGAAAGGAATTGATATATTATATACTGTTGTCCTGTATTGGTAAATGCTTTGTGTTTGCTTCAGAAAGTCTACTATAGTAGTAGTGCTATAGTACATAAACAAGCTGTGGTGTATCCTTGGGGGGCATCCATTCAATCAACATAGCGGATTAGCACTGTAGAATACTTTGTCCCTGCAGCTGGAGTTGGAAACATGAAAGGGGATGTAAAGGCAAAAATAAAAATCCAATAAAAATGTCTCTACAGGTAATCAAAAGCTGCTGGAGTTCTGAAAGACTGGGAAGTAAGGCGGGGATCCCCCTGCTGTTCATAAGTATGATTATTTCCCTGCCAGAAGTTAGGGACCGTCTGACAATTCCTATACACAGCAGTAAATGAAGGAAGAATTTCACTGCATACAGTCAGGTTTCTTATACAAACAGACATTTTTTAATTAAAGTATATTGGAGATAGGTTTCTTTTTCATTAAAGTAATTAAAAATGGGATTTTATTTTTTTTTGCCTTTACATGCCCTTTAAGACAAATACAGGTATGGGACCCGTTATCCAGATTGCCTGGGACCTGGGGTCTTCCAGATATTGATCTTTTTGAATCTTCATACCTTAAGTCTACTGGAAAATCATGTAGATTATTTCATTATAATGGGGTCTATGATGAAGGCATTCTATAACTTGGAGCTTTCTGGATAATGGGTATCCCAAGAACGGATCCCTTTCCTGTATACTTTCATGGGCATGTGCAGGTTGGGCCTAGTAGAGTTTACCACTGATCTGTCTAGTGATCACTAGGTGCAAAATGCCGCCACAATGCCACTGCAATCAGATGCACAATCATGGATCATCATGCTTGTCTAATAACACATACCAACTATTAACTTTGGAGCATTGGAATCTGAATATGTGTGTGTGTGTGTGTTAGTGTGTGAAATTTCATCTTACTGTGTATGCTTTTATAGTATGCAGAAGAGATTATTTGGATAAATTGGACTTGACTTGACAATAATGTATGCACATTCTGGCTCCCAACACACTGAACCATGGTCTGCTTTAACTTAGCAAGTCTGTGATTTATTTAATTGTACCTGTAATACCAGCGGCTTCACTTTCAATTTTTCCTTGATGCTCTCCACGGCATATTTAAAACTAGAATTAAAAAAAAAAAAAAAAAAATTCAGTTGATCAATCCTGTATAATTCTGAGCGGCAGCTTCTCAAGCCATCTTCTACTCAGTGAATATGAAACTATTTAATTGCCAACAGCTAAACTTTTTTTTTTATTAGTAACCTAAAGCAGAATGAAGTAAAAATGCAAGGCTATAGCATATACAAAATATATAGCCATATTATGAGTTCAAGTATGGGGAGGGCATAGAAAACAATCCAATATGGGCAGGTTTAACAGGTCAAAATGGACCTGTTTTTTTTTTGTCAGATTTAAAAAACATTTTAAAAAAATACTTTTTTTTACCAAAGCTGATTTTTTTATCAAAGCTCTTCCCCCAACTAATTTTCTCCAGTCTTTGAGCAAACAAAAATCCTTCTATTCTACTGGACAAACCCTTTCAAGCCTATACTATTTTTTTATGCTGTGAGAAAATGAAGCATGATGCAGGGCTATGTGGCAGATTTAGGGGAAATTCACCGCTAATTCGCCAGCGTGACGTCAAATCGTAACTTGAAAATTCACTAACACCGGCTCTGGCGAATTTTGTCTAGATAGACTAGCACAACTTTGCATCCTTACGCCAGGCACAGTTGCGCACTGACGAAGGATCGTAATTACGCAAGTTCACAAAGATGACCATTTTACTGAATGGGACCACTTATGCTAGACGTTACTTCGCCAGGTCAGACCTGGGGAAATTTAATACAATAGATAGGAGTTTGAAAAAAAAAAATTTGAAATCCCCAAAAAAATGCTGGCGGGTTCTATCTTTCTAGGGTGATAGTCTGAAAAGGAGCAAAATTTTTTTGGGGGGTTATCCTCCTTCCCCCCTACATTTCCTAACATATGGCAACTCAACTATACAGGGGGCACATGTTTAGGGCAATAGGACAACTTTATTTAATTTATGAAAGGTTTCCTTGTGTAGTGGAATGTAGTGGCTGTAACATATACTTCTATTACACTTCGCACAATTTGCGATGTATGCAAGTTGGGCATCGCTAGTGTAAATGCGATTTGCCATCAAAGTAACACTAGCGAAACTACGTTACCTTTGCCCCTTAATATTGATCATTAAAGGGAAACTATCTGGAAAATGAAAATGTAATATACAAATTAATTAAACATTCTGTACAGTTTCTGAAATAATCAAGTTTATCTTCACTATTGCTCACAACGATTTCAGTTTCTCTTCATTCTCTCTTCATACAGCAGTTGGGTGTCAGATAATCGTTGACAGATCTTATAGAGGGGCTCCTTTTGCCTACAAGATATATTAGAGCTCACTTAAAATCATCAGACATCATGTCTCTCTACACACAGGATTTGTGCAAAGGGCAATCTTTCTGTTAGATTTTTTTTTTTGTACTGGAATCAGTTATTTGAGTGAGCTCTAATTCACCTTCTAGAAAAGGAAGATATATTGGAGCCAACTGTCAATGAATATCTGACACCCAACTGCTGCATGATGACAGAATGAAAAGAACCAGATGCTGAGAGAGGGATAGAGAAGATAAACTTGATTATTTCAGAAACTATACCAAATTTTTAATTGATTGATTCTTATTTCAGTATGATGAAGCTTATATTAAATTTATTTTCGTGATAGTTCCCCTTTAAAAAAATAAGTAAAGTTGTAATCACTGGAGTGATTATAATGGTTTACATCAGACGCTGGGACAGTACTCCTCTCTGCTGAATAACACATCAGACCAAGGTAACATTCTAGTGAGCCATTTTCTCCCATATCCCAGAGATCCCTTGCAGCTGTCCTGGGCTGTGTGCTTGTGCAGCAGAGTAAAAACGAAAATCGAAAAAAAAAAACACGAAAAACCTAATTTTTACTGTGCATACTCACAGGCCAGAGCTGCAGCATGGAACCTGCAGAGAAAAGGCACATGATGGCAGGACAGCATTCTATAGAATAATATCCAACTCAGACCAGAAACACACTGGTCCGGGGTTCTATTCTAGTCTTGAAGTCGGAGGTAAGCTATTAAAACCAGTGTTGAAAGGGGGGGGGGGGGTGTCTTACAAATTGCCAACCCTCAGCTATTAAAGCTTTCCATGTGTTTTAATAATTGTGCTACCACAATCAACATAAAAAAGTGGAATGATTCATTATAGATGATTTTAAACAATTAGCAATTTTCCCACAAAGCACAAATATGGAAATTCTATCAGTTTCAATGTTCAATTGATTAAGAACTTCAATAGCTCAGACCAGTTGATCCTTTGGGGGGTCTGCAGAACAGATTCCATGTAAGGCTAAAGCAATGTTAAATATGGATTTTAAATCAACTGATCTACATTACTAAATAATTGTATAGGCTAATATGATGTATTTAAATGCATAGCAAAATGCAGAAAACCTGCAGGATTCCCAATTCAGTCTCAATGTAACGTTGTTTTGCACCTATATCAAAAAATTTATTTTTATCACAAATTGTTAAAAAAAGAAAACATAGGGATCATTTTTGACTTAATTCATCTGCCCCTATAGTACAGTTCAGTGTTTTACCTGGCCCCAGTTTTGTCCATCTTGTTTAAGAAACACAGGCGTGGTATGGAGTGCCGATCTGCTTGCCTCCACACTGTCAGTGTCTGAGCCTGGGAAACGCAAAAAATGGTTTCATGTGGATTTCCACTGAGCAATGCATAAGTTCTAAGAATATATGAGGGATGTCGTAAGAAATCACGGGGCTGCCTTGACCCCAACACAAGCCCATTCACAGGCTGGCTGGGGTCCCTCACATGTTAATAAAAAAACATATTGGTGGTCAGGCCCCCCCCCCCCGAAAATAACCATTGGTGGCTAGGGTCACTCACGTTACTAAAAAAATATTGGGGGGTCAGCCCCCTCCAAAAAAATAGGTGGCTAGGGCCCCCACGTTAATAAAAAAGAACAATGGTGGTCAGGGACCCCCATACATTAATAAAAAATAAAATCATTGGCGGTCAGGACACCCCATAAAAGTAATATTGGTGGTCAGGGCCCACCATAAAAAGAAAAAATTGATGGCTAGGGCTCCCACATGTTAATTAAATAAAATGTGGTCAGGGCCCCCATTATAAAACACTGGTGGCGAACCCCTCCAGAGGTTTAAAAAAAAAAAAAAAAAAAAAAACCTGGTGGCCAAGTTCCCCCATTAAATAACAGGGACCACTGAGTTAACTTTAGGAGGCCCTGCCATGTTGCACTTACTTTATTAGCAGGGCCCCCCTGCTGTCAATAAGCTGCCAACTTCAGAAGGGAGGGGGGAGCACAAGTTGTTGCATCTTCCTTCTAGTAACAGCAATCTCTTCCCTTAAGCTGGCTATAGACGCAAAGATATACCTGCAATATCGGACAAACGATCGGACTACCCATCTTCTGACCTGCCACTAGCCATTCAGATCAAATAAAGTAGTAAAAGAACAGATCAGACGATGTTCTGCACTGACAGCAATCGTACGAAGTTTATGTCCGACAAAGCTGGTGACAGTCTCCCACTGAAAATCTTAAGATCGGCAATACATACAGATATATGATCAGCAGCCGACAGAAATCTTTTAACCTGTCTGATCAACTGAACGACCGATAACCATGGCAAGACAAATGTCGGGACACTAAACACGATCCGAAAATCGTACAACCAATCTTTACGTCTATGGTCAGCTTAATTCACAGTGACAGAATTTTAAAGGAATTGTTCAGTATAAAAGTAAAAACTGGGTAAATAGATAGGCTGTGCAAAATAAAACATGTTTTCAATATAGTTAGTTAGGCAAAAATGTAATGTATAACAGCTGGAGTGACTGCAAGTCTAACCTAATAGAACAGAACACTACTTCTTGCTTTTCAGCTCTCTTTTGTTTACACTGACTGGTTACCCTGGTTACCAGGCAGTAACCAATCAATGACTTGAGGGAGGGCCACATGGATCATAACTGTTGCTTTTGAATCTGAGCTGAATGCTGAGGCTCAATTGCAAACTCACTGAACAGTTATGTCCCATGTGGCCCCCCCTCAAGTCGCTGACTTACTCAGATTTAGAGAGCTGAAAAGCAGGATGTTGTGTTCCACTCACTCCAGTTTTTATACATTACATTTTTGGCTAACTAACTATATTAGAAACATTTTTTATTTTGCACAGTCTATCTATTTACCCAGTTTTTATTTTTACCCTGAACTGTTCCTTTAAGTCCCAGTCAAGCCGCATGGGGATTGGATGAGCTGAAGGGAAAGCTATCCAATACCTGAGCAGCTCAACCGGGACTTAAACTTTTATGAACGATCAGGGAAGAGAATGGACAAAATGCATTCATCTGTGCTCCCCTCCTCCTTTCCAAAGTCGGCAGATCTGTGACAGCAGGGGGCCCAGCTAATCAAGTAAGTGCAGCACAGCCGGGCCCCCTTAAGACCTAAAGCCCTCCAGGTCCAGGACAACACTCCCCCCTGATGGCGGCCCGGAGAATGATACTAAGAGCAAGGACTCCTTATAGTGTGGACACCAATAGTTAAACTCATCTGGCAGTAATAGCTGAGGACTCCATCTATGTTGCAAACCAAGCCCTACATATTAAAGGTTTGTGGTGTAGTTTAGCATTGTAGGGGTTTCCCTACCATACACTATGCCCACTTGTCTTAAGATTTGTTTTTAGATATGTTGCGGATACTTTTGTTTGCGCAGTGTGTTCTTGTTTGAGAAAGATGATTTCTCCAAGCTTGGATTTCCATGTTCCTCAGTGGCCCATTAGAGGTTGGTATCATCAAAAGTATTTTTTTTATCAAGACCCAGGCTGCCCAAAATGGGTTGACTTCCTGATTGTCAGATAATCCAGGTCTGCTCTTGCCTCAAAAAGGCAGAAGTCAAGTTTACCTAAAGCAGAAGATACATTGCGGCATCATTCAAGAAGGGGTAATCGAAAAAGATAGTTACATGTTTTAATCCCACAGGGAGTTTGTTCTACTTGCAGAATTTCAAGGACTGAAGAGAAGAAGAAAGAACTGATGGGGCCTTCAGAGAAGCCAGGCCCATCCCTGGTTCACTCAAGGTGATCACCTTGCTTACTTCTCCTTGTGCTGAGCTTTTGAGTCCACAGATTCTATTTGTTAGGAGTATGTATAGTTTTTTTTTATGGTACAGTACTCTTGCTTTATAGAAGGGTGATGAAGGCCACTCCCTTGGCCGAAGGTCATGTAACAGTGTGCTAGTTTTCTCATTTTATTTTATATGGAAAATGTCCTAGAAGAGAGATTTATTGATGCACCATCACCCTTAAACATTTACCTCTACTCCAGCTGAAGCATCGAATACAGCAACTGCCCCATCCAGCACCCTCAGGGATCTCTCTACTTCCACAGTGAAATCCACATGCCCTAAAAGGAATGATGGTGATGCAGTGTGAAATTCAAGCCCACTGAGATTGTTTGTGCACAAGAGATTTCGGTCATAGTAATCACCTGGTGTGTCGATCAGGTTGATCCTGTGTCCATTCCAGTCAAATGTAACGGCAGCTGATTGAATGGTGATTCCTCGCTCCCTTTCTTGTGCCATGAAATCAGTCACTGTATCCCCATCATCAACATCTATAATAAATAAAATATTCACATCAAGGAAAAAGAGTAATGCAGTAGCTACATCAAGTAAGTCGGCCACATCTGTAATTAAATGGTTTGCATGCTTTGTGCGCAACAGTCAAATCTTTGGTTCTGTATGTGCTGCTAAAAAAAAACGAACACATGGGCAGATTCAGGGATTTAGTCGCCTGGCGACTAAGGGCAGTGGCACACGGGCAGATTTGGGGAGATTCAGTCGCCTGGCGACTAAGGCAGGGGCAGATTTTGCTAAAATGAAAAATCGCCCGAGGCAATGCACTCGCGGTACTTTGATTTCCAAAGTTGCCTCACAAGGAAATGACTTCTGAAATCAAGGCGCAGCAAGTGCCATTGAGCTGGCGTTTTATCATTAAAGCAAAGGAAAGGCAGTTCTGGTAGATTGTCGCCCAGAAGAAGAGGCGGCTAAATTTCCCAGAATCTGGCCATGTGACCTTACCCTAATCTACTCTTCTTTGGGGCGATAATCTACCCAAACTGCCTTTCCCCTGCTAAAATGAAAATGCACTTGTGGTGCTTCGATTTCTGAAGTCGCCCAAAGTTGCCTCACGAGGAAAGTGCTGCAAGTGCATTGGCACAGATGGTTTTTTTTTCCATTTTAGCAGGCGGAAGACAGTTCCGGTAGATTGTCACCCAGAAGAAGAGGTGATAAGTTGCCAGGCGACTAAATCTCCCTGAATCTGCCTTTGTGACCTTACCCTAAATGTATTTGTTTCAGCGCCTTATAATAAGAAACAGCACTGAAGATAGTCATCTTACCTCCCAGTGCCCGGATATATCCAGAGTAGTAAAGCATTCTTTCAGTAGTAGTTGTCTTGCCTGCATCGATATGTGCCATAATGCCAATGTTTCTGATCCTACCAAAAACAATGACAACACAGAAGCCCTTCATGAATTAGCCTAGAAAATGCTAAATAACTTTCAGCAGCAGCAGCACCTAGACAACACACAGGAGACCATTTACAAACATTTGAAGTGGAATAATGAAGCATTTTCAGCTATTTTAATTTTAGCACATTTACAAAAGACTTAAGAAAGTTTTTACGAGTCAGGAAAATGTTAATGAATTGTTGCGTTCATCAGTGCAGACATATGCAACAATTTGGCTACCCTTCTGCTCTATGGGGTGTTAGTGCTCAGCAGCAACAGCGAGTGGCTACACCCCTGTGAATGCAAATGGCAAGAGTAGTTTTAAGGAGAACTCAACCCAACACCAACCCCCCAGCCTAGTAGATTCAGGGATCAGAGTTCACGGCAGCCATCTTCCGAGTCGTCTGTAATCTTCGTGAATGGTGCAGCGTTTTGGCGCATGCACAGTTGGAGCAATTTCCTGGTTTGCGACAATTGCGCACGGACCTAAACTGATGGAAATTGAAGAAGAGTCGAGAGAAGACACAAAGTTTACCAAAGATCCGAAAGATGGCCGATACCCGGATTTTGCACGGAGGGTTAAGTAAAATGTTAGGGTCATTTGCCAGGGTAGCAGCTAGGCCTTTTTTTTTTGCATATCATTTTAATCAAAGAAAAGTTTTTTGTGTTAAAGAGAAGCTACTGACATGACAATGTCAATGTGATGCATATCATTTAATTATATCTGGGAATCTAATAATCTAGATGGAGTAGCTTTAGTTTCCTTGCTTGTCCAGTTTAGCTCAAGAAATCTTAGATTTTTTTTTTTGTGATTAAAAAAGTAAGCAGAAGCATGTTCAGCACATATCTATTCACTGCACTCAGGTTGAACAAGGTAGTATAATGTCCCTTTAATACAGTCACCACAGACCTTTGTTCTATTGTATAATATCACACATGTTTTAATCCCTACTGAAAAGATCAGAAGATTCTGAATGCTATCATTGCCAAAAGATTATTTATATCACATAATGATTTTAAAGACAATTTACACAAAATAGCAATGACAATATTCCCAAATAAAATACCCTATTAAGTAAGTGACCGTACCTAAGTCAAAGCATTGTTGTACCAAGTCAGATATGCCACGACAATAAAGTCTAAGCCAACATCCCATAGGTTTGTTTACTGACCAGTACACAGAATTGCAACAGAGACACAAGGTTCAGATGTCATTCGCCTTTTTTTTTACCCACAGGCTGATACAGTAGCCATAAGACTGCTATATTGATATTAGGTAATGTTTTTATTATTATTAGCATGTATTTATACAGTGCTTTTTGTTTAGGTATCAGTTCCCCTTAGCACTACTTTAATTTTGACTTTTTCAATGACAATTTTATTTACTTAGATATTGGAGGGTTAATGATGGTCCGCAGTGATTTGACATCTCCTGCAAGGCAAAAACAAAAAAACCTCATTATATGTTGTTATTATTATTACTATTATTAACAAGTATTTTTAGAGTGCCAACATATTGTGCAGCACTATAAAATGAATGTGCTTATACAAAGAAATCACATGAATTACATGCACTGAAACATACATAATGACTAATACAGGTACATAATGTGAGGAAGGCTCTGTGCAAAAGAGCTTACAACCTATAGGGGAAGGGAATGAGAAAAAAGGCGTGGGCAAACTCAAAAACGGACTTAACTGCACTTGTGAAATATTAGCACTTAGGAAATGTTAGCACTAGTGCCATGCCCCTGACACTAGTCTATACTGTTAGGGGCTTGAACTGAAAAATGTATTTTTTTAAATTCAAATTTCAAGTTTATTTTTAGTGTAATTCGACTAGGGAATAGTCCAAATTCAATTCGAGTTGTAAAAAAAAATTAGAAATTTGAATTTTATCATACACTGTTTCTTTAAAAATTCAAATTCGACTATTTGAACATCTAAAACCTCCCTAATTGACATTTTAGCCTTCTGGGGGACCTTCTCATTTGGTGGACCGTGAAAAATCTAAGTTTGTTTTGTTATTTTAAACTTAAAATCAAATTTGATTCGTGTACATCTGATCACCCGAATTTCAAAAAGTTGATTTTTTATTTTATTTTTTTAAATAAATTTCGATTGGTCGAATTTCGAGTTTATGGGAGTTTAAAATAACCAATTTTAAAATGATGCATACAACTGTTACAAGATGTGAATAATGGAGCTGAATTGAGAAGAAACATACCTGCTTGTAAGTGAAGCTGCCTGTGATGCTGAAAATAATATTTTATTTTTCTGTTGTGAAAGGCTCTTCTTCTAAAGCACTGCAGGCACTACGGAGAATTTGAGAGCAAACAATGAAAGGAAAACTAAAATCAAATTCTCTATTTCAAGACCGTAAATATTCAGCTATGTTCATTAAAAAAAAAACCTTTGGTGGGGTTTATGTTTAGGTGGGGTTTATGTTTAGGTGGGGTTTATGTTTAGGTGGGGTTTATGTTTAGGTGGGGTTTATGTTTAGGTGGGGTTTATGTTTAGGTGGGGTAAACTGATGGGAGTAAAAACTGTACTAACACTGTTTGAAGTCACAAAATTGCCAATAAGCCATTTTCTATTAACTTTGGAGTCACAATGATGTTCCAGACATCACTTTATGAATCCCACAAACTAGCCAGTACATCTTATGAGAACATTTAAAAAGCTTGTGTACGTTTTTTGGCATTTTAAAAGGGTTGTTCACCTCTTAATTCACTTTTAATATGATACCGAGAGTGATATTCTAACAGACAATTTGGATTTGGCATTTATTTATTTGTGGTTTTTCAGTTATTTAGCTGTTTATTCAGCAGGTCTCCAGTTTGCAATTTCGGCAGTCTGGTTGCTAGGGCCCAAATTATCCCAGCAACCATGCACTGATTTGAATAAGAGACTGGAATATGACTAGGAAGGGTTCACTATATTTGTAGCCTTACAAAACATTTGTTTGTCGATGGGGTCAGTGACCCCCATTTAAGATGTGTTAAAGAATCAAAGGAAGAAGGCAAATCATTCAAAAACTATAACAAAGTTGAAGGCCAATTAAAAAGTTGCTTAGAATTAGCCATTCTATAAACATACTAGAAGTTAACCTAAAGGTGAATCACCCCTTTAAAGGAGAACTAAACCCTAAAAATAATGAGGGCTAAAAATGCCATGTTTTATATACTAAACTTATTGCACAAGCATAAAGTTTCAGCTTGTCAATAGCAGCAATGATCCAGGACTTCAAACTTGTCACAGGGGGTCTCCATCTTGGAAAGTGTCTGTGACACTCACATGCTCAGTGGGCTCTGAGCAGCGGTTGAGAAGCTGAGCTTAGGGGTCGTCACTAATTATCCAGCAGAAAATGAGGTTGGCCTGTAATATAAACTGATGCTACAGGGCTGATTACTAAATTCTGATGCTAGTTGCAGTGGTTTCTGTGCTGCCATGTAGTAATTATCTGTATTAATGACTAATGAGCCTTATATTGTGACTATATTTCTATTCTATGTGTAGTGTATATTGTGAGTGGGTCCCTAAGCTCAGTAAGTGACAGCAGCACAGAGCATGTGAATCAGTGAATCAGCAGAAAAGAAGATGGGGAGCTACTGGGGCATCTACTGGGGAGACACAGATCTTTACTGCTAAAGGGCTGTGGTTGCCTTGGGCTGGTACACAAGCACAAAATATAATGTACAACATTTCTAGCTACTTCTTTAGTTTAACTTTCCTTGTCTTTTAACACAAATTTGCTTGTATAATAATGGCAAATTCAGAAAGGTGAAGTTAAATTATTAGCAGCCCATTCATATTAATGCCACTTTTGTGAATTCACCCATTACATTATTATGGTATCCCTAAACTTTTTTAATACATTTTTATAAATACATGCATGCTTTTTGAAAATAAAAGTACAGGTATGGGACCCATTATCCAGAATGCATACCTTAAGTCTACTAGAAAATCATATAAAAATGTATTAAACCCAGTAGACTTGTCTTGCTTCCAATAAGGATTCATTATATCTTAGTTGGGATCAAGTACAAGTTACTGTTTTATTATTACAGAGAAAAGGGAAATGATTTTTTTTG
Organism: Xenopus borealis; assembly: GCA_024363595.1. Classification (NCBI taxonomy): domain Eukaryota; kingdom Metazoa; phylum Chordata; class Amphibia; order Anura; family Pipidae; genus Xenopus; species Xenopus borealis. The sequence goes on from CM044431.1 coordinate 203,451,129, forward strand.
TGGATTATTTCGATAAAATGGAGTCAATGGGAAATGGCCATTCTGTAATTTGCAGCTTTCTGGATAAAGGATTTTTGGATAATGGATTCCATCCATGTACGTATTTTAAAAGAGATATGTGCCAATAGTGTGCCTCAAGAGAACATGTCTTGAAATACAGCCATATTTGTCTTTCATTTGCAGTTACCCTTAGACCCCTTCTACCTACACACATAAACCAGATTAAAATAAAATTCAATATAACTGCTAAAACTGTAAAGGCACAAAAAGTCGGGTACCAATACAAACCCTGTTATGGGAGTAATGTAACTGACATACAGATGCACTGAACAACACTTCCAAGCTGCGCCGCACCAGTTCATGGTCTATCTACAATGGAAGACAATTCTCACCTCTGTATGGACAGTATTTATAATGAAGGGCTTCCCAGGTAATATGTTTAATACTTTTAACATGATTGCTCTCGATTTTATTTTCCCGCAGCATAAATAGCAGTTGACTTCACCTTTCTGTAAAACAAAAATTGTTGTTACCTTGTTATGCCAAGATCAATCCTCTTGCAACAGTAACTGCCATAAGTCACTCTTTGTACAGGTATGGGACCTATTATCCAGAATGCTCGGGACTTGGGGCTCTCCTGGATAACGGTTCTGTAATTTGGATCTTCACATCTTAAAACTACTAGAAAGTCGTGTAAACATTAATAAACCCAATAGGCTGGTTTTGCTTCCATTAAGGATTAATTATATCTTATTTGAGATC
>CM044431.1:203455138-203516897 GCA_024363595.1 Xenopus borealis
TTTTTTTTTTTTTTTTTTTTTTTAACACTGGCGCTTGACCTCCTTCCCAGAATTCTCTGAACAATTGTGAAACCTCTTCCGAGTGGAAACTGCGATAGGCTTATTCCGTTCCGTTGTATTTTATTTGTTAACCCGTGTGTAATTTAGTTGGGTCTAGTAAGGATTGCGTATAAAAGTAGCGGCAGTATTTGAGAAATGACTGATAAAATTAAAGATGGGAAATCTGACAGAAAATCTCATTTGTACTTAGGTAACAGGAAGTGACCTAATTGCTGAGGCTGAGGGTGTAACTTTCTTTTTTAAGTTCCGCCTCGTCTCAGAGAGTGCGGCCGTGTGGCTCTCCGGCGGCAGTTACCATCTAAGTGTTCGCTGAGAGCGCAGGAACACCACACTGAGCACAAAGAGAGGCGTCTCAACTAAAGTAACAAGGCGGTAGAGCAGTCAGAGCAAAAGAGAGAGTCGGAGCCGCTGCCAGCATGGTGAGAACTGACATGCTCCGCCTTCTGCCTGTTTATCCACACACTACATTGCGTGTTCTCACCGACTGATTGCCATATCTACTTAATATTGGTCTTCTTTTCTCTTCCCTGTTGTCTGTCTCTCTTTACCACACTGTTTTACCATGGTATCCGCGGCTATCTGTCTCTCTCCATTGGTATCGGTCCCTTTTTTTATTGGTATCGGTCTCTCCATTGGTATCTGTCTGTCTCTCCGTTGGTGTCTGTCTGTCTCTCCATTGGTGTCACTCTTAAATCAGCTTTTTGGCAAAACCAAATACCTTTTCATCAATACCAAAGCAGGTAGAAAATCAATGTGTTCTAGTACTGATTTAGTAATTGATATTCACTTTCACATGGTTACAGCTCTGGTTATTGGTTATCAGAGAAACAGGGAAATTATGCCTACAAGCACTTTGACATCTGCTGATTCTGTATTAGTTTTTAAACTACAGCATTTTAATTGCAATTTTAAGAGAACACCGGGTTTAAAGGGATGAAGTGGCAAATGAAAACGATTTCAGGGAACTTTAAATTGTGGCTTTCCTTCTGCTGCTGATCTGTAACTTGTCCCAAACAGGTAATGTACATGGGCTGATAGTTTCTACTCTGTTATACAGTAAAAGAGAACTGTTTTTAGTTTTGTCTAAGGGACCTTTTAGTCTTCTACTGATCACAGCAATGGCCCTTACATATATGTACAAGCGTTTCCACCATAAGGTTCTCATGATGTTGTTAAAATACGGGTCGTAGAAGTGGTGTTAGAGGACTACACGAGGGGTGTCCATCAACAGCAACTGAAGCAGCACAAGCAGCTCTATCCAGTAGTACTTGTCCAATTTTGTTCTTCCAACTTAATCCTTGTCTTTGAGATCTCTCAATATCTCGCACACATCCTAGCTACCCACGGATGGTGCCACATTATTGTTAATTTAAAAGGGATAATTGATTGCAATGATGCTCCTTTTCCTGCCTTAATATCTGCTTGTGTTCTTTTTACAAACAGCCGCAGAACGACTACATCGAATTACATCGCAAACGCTATGGCTATCGGCTGGATTACCATGAAAAGAAGCGGAAGAAGGAGAGCCGTGAAGCTCATGAACGCTCGCAGAAGGCCAAGAAACTTATTGGTCTCAAAGCTAAGCTGTACCACAAGCAGCGACATGCTGAGAAAATACAGATGAAGAAAACGTGAGTGTTTACTGCTTTGTTAGCTCTTTTGTATTTTGTAATACAATTTTCCTGCTCTTAATTAATTCATATTTATATGTGGGTGAATGGTCCAGGTAAAATAAGTGACCTAATTGTATATTGAAGAGTGTGGGACAATATTTATTGCTATTAATGGCTGTGTTAGAGACAGGAAGCTGCACAAATAAAACCAGTGAATATCAAAATCACCTGTATACACCATTGTTCAATATCGGTTCATTGAATAGAGCTTTTACTGAACATACTTTTGCCTAATGTTTTAATTACAAATTAATTACAGTTGATGTACAATCAATTAAAAATTCGGTATTGTTTCTGAAATAATCAAGTTTAACTTCACTATTCCTCTCTCAGCATCTGTTTCTCTTCATTCTGTCTTAATGCAGCAGTTTCCTGTCAGATAATCATTGATCGTTGGATCCAATATATCTCATAGGGGGCTTCTTTTGCCTAGAAGATGTATTGGAGCTCACACTATTAAAATCTACATGCCGAATTTTCTGCAAAATGCAGTTATTTTGTTAGTTTGTACTGGAATCCGTTATTTGAGTGAGCTTTAATACACCTGCTAGGAAAGGAAGCCCATCTATAATATATAATGGCTCTTAACAGTCAATGAATATGACGCCCAATTGCTGCATGAAGATAGAATGGAGAGAGGTAAGAAAGTCCACCGGCACACAGAACTGTAGAAAGCAAGGAATAACCTTGCACGTTTAATGCAGTATAGCAGTGCAGAGTAGCAGGTAGAATGGAGAGAAACAGATGCTGAGAGAGGAATAGCAAAGATGCGTGACATTATTTCAGAAACAGTACAGAATTTTTGATTGTAGTTGGAAAGTTTCTTATTTCAGTATGTTGAAGCTTATATAAATTTTTTGCAATAGTTCCCCTTTAAGATAAGTTACTGGTACTACAGCAATACAAGGGTTCGCCCATATGGGTATCGAGGAAAAAATAAACCGCAGGCACACAGATAAGCTACAAAGTGTCAACCAAAATGAACACAGTGTTTTGGGGAATGCCCCCTATTTCAGAATAACCGGATAATGTTTACTTTGTTGAAGGGGGCTCTCATATTTTTGTGTGTTTTCTTTGGCAGAGGAGAGTTTCTGCAGTTGCAGAACATGTTTAACCTTTAAATGTTTTCACACATTTGAAGCAGAAAAGCAATTTTACTCCAAGGAGTGGCTGTAAGCATTTTTTGGGAATCCAGAAATTATTTTCACATGAATGTTATTATAGAAGACTGTAGAAGAGTTGGGCTAAACTCCACAATCACTTTTGTCAGATGATATTTGATTGACAAAACACCAACTAGTCGGCTGTAGTTAAATTGGTCAAAATGGGACTGACCGAAAAATCTTGTGTAAACTATATGAAACTTTTGCCATGCAACATAAAAACTAATTCTGTTGAAAATATTTTGGTTTTTTTTTTCTCATTGTAATAGATTGACTGTCTGATTTAAAAATATGAACAAAATACCCCATCTGACTTTGTGATCAGACATTACGCTACAACTTTGAGTTCTTGGCATCATTCATAATCTTGCAGCGTTGCATGGCAAGATCAGATAAAATCTGACCCACAAAATCTGATCAAAATCTCCAGTGGAATTTAGTCTTATGTGTATTTATAGATGCAAGATTATTCTACAGTAGTAGGAACTGTTCAGCTTTGTTTTAATTATTAATATTTTCCTTCAGCCTCAAGATGCATGAAAAGCGAAACACGAAGCAGAAAAATGACGAAAAGACACCAGAAGGAGCTGTACCAGCATATCTACTGGACAGAGAGGGTCAGACTCGAGCCAAAGTTCTATCTAATATGATAAAGCAAAAGAGGAAAGAAAAAGCCGTAAGTAATGTCATTTGATAAGCATCTGACTCATAACTGGCCAAGCCAACTGAGTTATAGCCTTGTAACGGGTTGTTCCTTTTTGACTTTAGGGTAAATGGGAAGTACCGTTGCCTAAGGTGCGTGCTCAAGGAGAGACTGAAGTTCTGAAAGTAATCCGCACTGGCAAAAGAAAGAAGAAGGCCTGGAAAAGAATGGTCACCAAAGTGTGCTTTGTTGGTGATGGCTTTACCCGAAAGCCTCCCAAGTATGAAAGATTCATCAGACCAATGGTGAGTTATTTATATGTTCCTTAATAAAATGGTGCCTGTCCAGAAATGTATTTAGCAGAGACTGTATTGACAGATACAGGTATGGGATCTGATATCTGGAAACCAGTTGTCCAGAAAGCTCTGAATTACAGAAAGGCCGCCTCCCATAGACTCCATTTTATCCAAATAATCCAAATTTGAAATGGATTACCTTTTTCTCTGTAATAATAAAACAGAACCTTGTACTTGATCCAAACTAAGATATAATTAATCTGTATTGGAAGCAAAACCAGCCTATTGGGTTTAATTAAAGTTCATATGATTTTCTACTAGACTTAAGGTATGGAGATCCAAATTACGGAAAGATCCCTTATGTGGAAAACCTCAGGTCCCAAGTGCTTTGTATATTTTCTGGTATTTTTATTCTTTAGTGTTCTGTTACTTTATCAGCTTATACGTTGAGCCAACATTCTAAGTTGCATGCAGACTTAACTTCTCATTCTAGGAGTCCCTAAGTATAAGTATTTGATAATAAGCTGTAGTAGAACTACTGTGCTTCCAACTAGGAACCCATCCTGTTGGTTTACCCCTTTCACTTACATTGTAAAGAAGTGTTGTCCTTTCTCAGTTTGCAAACCAGATTGAGAATAAAAATAATTTGTAAGGCCCCAACTTTGCTCCATAGACCTTGTGTAACCTATTTTTTATGCAATTGGCTGAGCAGGGAAAATATGTGCACATGCAAGGAATACAGCCGGGATGCATGTTTTTGTCATTAATTAGCTTTCTATGGATATACATCTATTCCTTCTATATTATACACTGCATTCAATTGTATTTCAGTAACGCATACACACCAAGGTTTCTCTTGCTCTAACATACGATCTTTTCAACAGGGCTTACGTTTTAAGAAAGCACACGTGACACATCCTGAGCTTAAAGCCACATTCTGCCTTCCTATTCTTGGTGTAAAGAAGAACCCCTCCTCTCCACTCTATACAACATTAGGTGTAATTACTAAAGGGACAGTTATAGAGGTGAACGTAAGCGAGCTTGGTCTGGTCACACAAGGAGGCAAAGTTGTTTGGGGTAAGTTGTTTTCTCTTCTATGAGCAGATGCTTTGTTTTGTTGGGAATGTAATTTTGTTATACTGCAGTCTGGTGGCTCAGACTGTTGAAACAATGTAAGACAAACCAGCCAATTAACAGACCTGTCTGTTCCTGGGGAACAACCTTGTTTAAAATGTAACAACCAGGAGTTGTGTAAATGCTGCTTTCAATAGTAATTGTTTTTACAAATACAGTACAGTCATACACGGTTTGGGAACCCCTCTCGGCCCGCATAATTTATTCAGTTTTCAGCAAAAAAGATAACCGTGGTATGTCTTTCATTTCCCAGGAACATCTGAGTACTGGGGTGTTTTCTGAACAAACATTTTTAGTGAAGGGGTTTTCAGTTGTATGAAATTAAATCAAATGTAACATACATAGTAAGTTAAAAAGACACACAACCTTCGAGTTCAACCTTTTAACTTTTTTAACCTGCCTAACTGCTAGTTGATCCAGAGGAAGGCAAAAAAAACCCAATCGGAAGCCTCTCCAATTTGCCTCAGAGGGGGAAAAAAATCCTTTATGACTCCAAAATGACAATCGGACTAGTCCCTGGATCAACTTGTACTATGACTTATCTTTATTGTAAGGAATGAAATGTGAAAAACTGGCTGTGTAAAAATTTGGGTACACTTGAAATCTTGGTAATTTGAATGCATGTAACTGCTCAATACGGATTACTGGCTTTGTTGGATTAGTTTGTTAAGCTGTGAACTTCATAGGCAGGTGTATACTGTTGCCAATTGTAAGTTGTGCTTCTGTTTGACTCTCCTGAAGAGTGAACCCACCAGATCCTCAAAGCAACTCTCAAAAGATCTGAAAACAAAGATTGTTCAATATTATGATTTAGGGAAAGGCTACAAAAAGCCATCTAAGAAGTTTAAACTGTCAGTTTCAACTGTAAGGAATGTAATCTGAAATTGGAAGGCCAACGGCACAGTGGCTGTAAAACCCAGGTCTGACAGGTCAAGAAAAATACAGGAACGACAGATGTGGAGGATAGCGAGAATGGTTACAGACAACCCAAAGATCACATCCAAAGACCTGCAAGAACATCTTGCTGCAGTTTGTGCATCTGTACATCGTTCTACAATTCAGCGAGATTTGCATAAAGAACATCTGAATGACAGGGTGAAGAGAGAGAATACCTTTCTGCACTCACTCCCCAAACAGTCACTTGTATACAAAAGCTCATTTAGACGAGCCACAGTCATTCATTTTGGAGCAAAGTGCTTTGGACTGATGAAACAAAAATGTAGTTTTTTGCTCCTAACAAAAAGCACTTTGCATGGCATAAGATAAACCCCACATTCCAAGAAAACCGCCTGCTACCTACTGTCAAATTTGGTGGAGGTTTCATCATGTTGTGAGGCTATTTCAGGGAGTGGGGCCCTTGTTAAAGTCGATGGTCGGATGAATTCAACCCAATGTCAACAAATTCTTCTGGATAATGTACAAGCATCAGTCACAAAGTAGAAGTTACACAGGGGTTGGATATTTCAACAAGACAATGACCCTAAACACACTTGGAAATCTACAAAGGCATTTATGTAGAGGGAGAAGTACAATATTCTGGAATGGCCGTCCCCCGAATTGAATATCATAGAAAATCTATGGGATGGTTTGAAGCAGGCTGTCCATGCTGAGTAGCCATCAAATTTAACTGAACTGGAGAGATTTTGTATGGACGAATGATCAAAAATACTTCCATCCAGACTCCAGACACTCATCAAAGGTTATAGGAGGCGACTAGAGGCTTTACATGTCAACTAAGTATTGATGTAATATCTCTGTTGGGGTGCTGAAATGTATGCACTGGTCTAATTTAGTTATGATGCATATTTTCTGTTAATCCAATAAACTTTCACTGCTGAAATACTACTGTTTCCATAAGGCATGTTATATATTAAAAGGAAGTTGCTACGTGGAAACCCGAGCCAATGATAAACAAAACTCCAAAGAAGTGAAAGGGGTTCCCAAACTTTCATATGACTGTAACTGACAATATTAATAAATGTAATATTTTAATAAATGTATATTGTAAAGTTGCTTAGCATTATGGTTTCTTTTTAGGCAGATTTGTTTGTGGGGGGTTGACTTGCCCTTTAATGCACTGGAAAAAAAAAACCTGCAGTGATGACTGGAACTTTAACTTATTTCTCTCTTCTTTTTTTCTCTTTAGGTAAATATGCACAAGTCACAAATAATCCAGAAAATGATGGGTGTATAAATGCAGTTCTGCTTGTATAACACAAACTTTCCTGGAACATTGTGTAATAAAATGGATTTCCCAATAAAATGTTGCTATTTACGGCTGTTTTTCTGTGTTTTGTTTTTTTTTTTTTTTTTTAAATTAAATGTGTATTAATAGGTTTCCCATTTGATGGTATTTGAATGCAAGTGAAGAGGATTAGCCCAGGCCAAAACAATAGACAATACCCAAATGCCATGTGTTCTTTAGGGCTGCTACACTTTAGTCAATGGGCTAGAGGTAAGCATTTATCTGCTGTCTGATTTATATTGTAATTTTATATTGCTCATGGCAGTAATTGTATTGGGTTCCGCAAGGAAGGGAGTAGAAGGCTTGGAGTAAAACAGATCGGAGTACAAATTATTTAATGGAGAAGTAAAGTTATCATTGGGGTGCCAGTGTTTCGTTACACATTCACATTTTGAGAGGGTTTGTTTTTCATCTGAAACTACAAGTGATACATTTCGATTATACCAATTACCAATTACCAAATACAGAGAAACCATTTCAGATGTAACTGGGTATTTTAAAAGTTGTTTTCGGTTCATTTGTTTTTGGGCTGTTCACTAGTATTGGACTTTTTTTTATGTGCTGTTTTTACAAAATTGAAGTTAAAAATTTAATGTTGATCCAGTCTGGCAGCTCTAATCCAGGCACAGATGAAATATTCCAATTTTCTACATTAGTTGGAGTATTAACAACAGCAGAGACAAACACAACAAATGTGTCAAATAAATGTATCAATTTAGACCAGTTTACAGAGTCTGTTCCCCCTCCCAGAACTGATTGTGAAAGTGAAAAATAAATCTTTAAATTTCAATATAAGAAAAATGGTCACAAATAGAAAATAAGTAATTGAAAAAAGTCTTTATTCAGTTCAGTCCAGCTGGTTATCTGCAACCAACTGAACTGAAAAGTGTTTGAAGTAGACCAACAACAAAAATGTCAAATTGCTCAGGGCACTCAAACAGTTACAATAATTGTTTCTTTAACTTCAAAACCATTAAGCTGTTCATAAACTGCTAGTTCAATCAACTTTTGTATCTGCTGGTCCGTTATTTTGACTGTACAGCTGAGGAGACTATATTCATAAGAGAATTGCTCTTATGTTGCTTTTCTCAGGAAAGAGATGGGGAAAGCTCATCTGAGGATTCTGATCTCTCTCCTGAGCAGAGCAACATCGGGGAAAGCTCATCTGAGGATTCTGATCTCTCTCCTGAGCAGTGCAACATCGGGGGAAAGCTCATCTGAGCTCTTTCCTGAGCAGACCAACATTGGGATGAAGCTCATCAGAGGATTCTGATCTCTCTCCTGAGCAGAGCAACATTGGGGAAAGCTCATCTGAGGATTCTGATCTCCTGAGCAGTGCAACGTCGGGGGAAAGCTCATCTGAGGATTCTGATCTCTCTCCTGAGCAGTGCAACATCGGGCGAAAGCTCATCTGAGCTCTTTCCTGAGCAGACCAACATTGGGGAAAGCTCATCTGAGGATTCTGATCTCCTGAGCAGTGCAACGTCGGGGGAAAGCTCATCTGAGGATTCTGATCTCTCTCCTGAGCAGTGCAACATCGGGGGAAAGCTCATCTGAGCTCTTTCCTGAGCAGACCAACATTGGGATGAAGCTCATCAGAGGATTCTGATCTCTCTCCTGAGCAGAGCAACATTGGGGAAAGCTCATCTGAGGATTCTGATCTCCTGAGCAGTGCAACGATGGGGGAAAGCCCATCTGAGGATTCTGATCTCTCTCCTGAGCAGTGCAACATCGGGGGAAAGCTCATCTGAGCTCTTTCCTGAGCAGACCAACATTGGGATGAAGCTCATCAGAGGATTCTGATCTCTCTCCTGAGCAGAGCAACATTTGGATGAAGCTCATCTGAGTATTCTGATCTCTCTCCTGAGCAGAGCAATATTGGGGAAAGCTCATCTGAGGATTCTGATCTCTCTCCTGAGCAGAGCAACATTGGGATGAAGCTCATCTGAGGATTCTGATCTCTTTCCTGACCAGAGCAACATTTTTTCCGTCTGAGAATATTCTCCTCAAATGAATAGTTGCAGGAACTGACCAGCATATGGTGCTGTTGTTATAAAATTAATTTTCTGCCTGCACCCCGGAAGCATGGTTTCCGCTCAGGTGCAAGCAAGCTAGGCGGATTTTGGAACCAAAATTTGATGTTTTGTGTCCAAATCCAGGTGAGAAGGGAAGTAGCCTGTGCAAAATATGTATCATCTACTCCTAACTTAAAGGCTAAAAAGACCCAAACATTTCTCCACTGCACCAGGTAAATTCACTTTAGTTTTGGTTGCAGCATCAAAGAACACAAATTTAAATAGGGCTTGGGCAATCGCTAACCTTTGCCTAAAATGATTGCCGCCCCCCCCCCCCAAAGTATGGGAAGGCTAGTCAATAACCCATGCTTTTTAACAGCACAAGTTTTAGCTTCACACTGTAAACCCTCACAACAAGCTGCTGGTCATTATGTCTAACTACTTTCTGGGAAAAAATAAAAGTTTAAGAAAAGAAGCATGCTATGATGTTGCTCTGCTTGACCAGTGAAGGATAAGATGACTGGCATAACATACTTTTCCAGTAAAAGTAACCTTGTCTCTTTTCTCTGTACTGGGGCTCGAGTTGTAAATGTATTATTTAGGGCTTTGCCAATAACTTGGAAACTAGAAATAAAATTGTAAATTACAAGTGTTGCAAAGAGTGCTCTGAGCAAATTTATGTTTTGAGGGTTTACATTTAGTGATGTCTTTGTTGGGAAAAAAATGGACCCACACCTGAACCTAGGCTTAGAGTTGTCACCTTTTTCTAAAATATTTACCTGCTGGTGGGAGGTGGGAACAAAGAGGATGGATGTGATGTCAAAATGGGTGGGCCATGATGTAAAGGGGGTGGGACCAAGGCCGAGATTTCAGGATGAAGGACGAAAGCTAAGTTTACATGGAATTAGGGGCGGGCCGAGGGGTCTTTCTAATGAATGGTGTTACAAATGGCAGCTGCATTGCCGGTAAATTTGTAATACCAGCCCTGGCCTTGGCTGGTGTTTTACCGGCCGGGTGACAACCCTACCTAGGCTGAGCCCTCCTGGCCGCTCTATTTATAAACCTGTGTCCGACCTGCCAATCTCTGATGTCCCGAAAGGGAGCAGGGCAGTCGTGCCTATAAATGGAAGCTGCCGGAGACAGAAGCCAGCACAATAAGGTTGACCTGTCAATTTTGTTTGGGTACTGTGAGTTTCAGGTTGGTCCACATATCACTATATTTACATTCCCTTTAACTTGCAGGGTGGTCAGCAGCCATGGAAAAGTCTCCTACAGCCTGATGGTAATCGGAATATTCTTTGTTGCTGGGTGTAGCGCAACAGAATTTTCCTGCAAAAAGCCTCAAATTTATCAAGTTTCCAAGAGCAAACCATTGTAAAAAAATCATAAAGGCAAACAAAATGGTTAAAGTAACAGTAATGAAAATATCATGTAGCGTTGCCCTGCACTAGTAAAACTGGTGTTTGCTTCAGTAGCACTACTATATTTTATATGACCAAGCTGTATATATAATCATTGCTGTGTAGCAATGGGGCCACAGGTTAAAAGAGAAGGAAAGGCTGGATACACTTTAAAAGCATAAATAATTTGATTGATTAGGTTTGTAGTACAGTAAGTTCATGTTTATGTTTACTATACAAAATACAGCATTTCTATTCTATTTTAGGCTTTCCTTGTCCTTTAAAGATCCTCTGGGATCATACGAGGTTGTGGAATTACAACTTTGTCAGTAAATACTACACTATATATTCTACATTTTCCCTTTTTTCATCTTTTTCCCCTGAGCTTTCATTAGTGAAAGTGACCTATTAGAATTTTGCATTCCTGCTTTTTTACCCAAGGAGAAACGAGGATTTTTGGGTCGGAGAACAATGGGATTCTTCAGAAACTTTGGTTACACAAACCCTTCTCAGTATGAGATACTGTAATGGGCACTTACATGTGGCTTTCTGCCATACAAAAACAATACAAAGAAATAAGCAAATAGAGATGTCTTTATGTACCTTCTTCAGAAAAGTCATTTTAATAAACGTGTCTGCTTATTGACAAAATACAGTTATTATAAAAGCAATAGACCTTTTCATGTACCAGGAAGGAGATTTGCTAAACAGCAGTTGTAGGCCATGTATATATATTTATATATAATCATTTTGCAAATGTTAATATATATTATAGCTCGATTGTTAGACTTCCTCTGGTGTAAGATGATAGTCATGGCCGTTGTTTCGCCACTTGCACCTTCCAATCATGACTGAAGCTCACGTTTAGTTTACATATGAAACTGCTAAACATGTCTGTAACAAGAGATGAAACATTTCTAACAGGTAAAGCCATGGACAGTTCACTCACAGAATTCAGTAAAAGTCTTCTACAATGACAACTTTCCCAAATATCATCAACTCTTGGCATGTTCATGGTGACCATTGTTTAAAAGAAAAATTGAAGAGGACAACCCACCCCTCAAGTCCACCACTTAAGATACAGCAATGATCAAAATGACATTTATTTTGTTCTTTTGGAAAAATATAAAAGTATATTAAGAAATCTGGAGAAAGAAATGCAGGCGACAGTGGAAGTGGGTGGAAGACTGCAGTCTGCTAGCAGTGTGGATGTAACTCAGTGGGGGGATAACTCTTCTAAAGCAAAATACATGTTCACAATTAAGGGGTGGATTTATGACTGCACAAGCCTTTAGGCTCAAGTTATGGAGCTCCTGCAAGGTTTCGGGGGGAAAATAACAAAGTTAGTTAAATTCTCTTTCCCCTTTATTAAATAAGAAAAAGTTCAGCACCTAAGAACTTTATTTAAAGGGATACTGTCTTGGGAAAATGTTTTTTTTTCAAAATGCATCAGTTAATAGTGCTGTTCCAGAAGAATTCTTCATTAAAATACATTTTTCAAAAGAGCAAACAGATTTTTTTATATTTAATTTTGAAATATGACATGGGGCTAGACATATTGTAAATTTCCCAGCTGCCCCAAGTCATGCGCTCTGATAAACTTCAATCACTCTTTACTGCAAGTTGGAGGGATATCACCCCCACCCAGCAGCCTAACAAAAGAACAATGAGAAGGTAAACAGACAGAAGATAACAGCTGCCTGGTAGATCTAAGAACAGCACTCAATAGTAAAAACACATGTCCCACTGTGTACTATTCAGTTACATTGAGAAGGAAAAACAACAGCCTGCCAGAAAGCAGTTCCCTCCTAATGTGCTGGCACAAGTCACATGACCGGGGCAGCTGGGAAATTGACAAAATGTCTAGCCCCATGTCAGATTTCAAAACTGAATATAAAAAAATCTGTTTGCTCTTTTGAGAAATGGATTTCAGTGCAGAAGTCTACTGGAGCAGCACTATTAACTGATTCAGTTCAAACTAACCAATGTTAATATTCAGAAGAGGGCAGCTGAATGCAAACAATAAACTCTTTGCTCATATTCTACAGCAGGGATCCCCAACCTTTTGAACCCATGAGCAACATTCAGAAGTAAAAGGAATTGGGGAACACTAGCATGAAAAGTGTTCTTGGGGTGCCAAATAATTACTGTGATTGGCTATTTGGTAGCCCCTTTGTGGATTGTCAACCTATATTGAGGCTCTGTTTTTCTGTTTTTATCCAACCAAAACTTGCCTCCAAGCCTGGAATTCAAAAATAAGCATTTGCTTTGAAGCCACTGGGATCAACATCCAAGGGGTTGGAGAGCAACATGTTGCTCAAGAGCTACTGGTTGGGGATCATTGTTCTACAGTATAAAGTTGGCAATATAAGCCCAGATTAGGTCAGGTTGGTCAGATTTGCCTGATTGTCTGGGCATGTAAGCCATCTTGGGAGGGGATGGTCAACTTAACTGACAAAACTGGAAGACAACACTGGAAGTGGTTTTGTTTTTAAGAGGAAGTGTCATTGTGAACCAAAAAGTTTTGCTGCTTGCAGCTGATGGGAAGTCTTTTTGTGCTTTGGTCCTGATTTAATGTTAGTGTACTTCTGTCATTAACAGAGACTGGGGGGGCTTTAAGAAGTGGAATTAAAAAAAAAAAAAGCAAATAACATCCACCAGAAAAATTGTACAGATACAAACGCCTGTGACCTACGTCCAACAACTTTATAGAACTTTTAAAAAAAAATCTAGGGTATTTAGTTTTACAAATATGTGAATAACAAGAAGTATGCAAACCCTCAGCTAAACAACCTTATTCCTCTTCTTGGCTGGTCCTTTATATGCCCTGGCCTTCCTGCGCAAACCTCTCCTCTCTATTACTGGCACTTCTGCTTCAGCTTCCTCCGAGCTGCTCTCCCCTCCTCTTCCCATGGATTTCTGCACTGACTGATCTGTCTCCACTGCAGACTCTTCCGAATGATCCCCAGATTGACTTTTCTGTCCTTCTGAAAGTTGCTGGAATGCTACATCTTGCAGTTCAACAACAAGCAAGGGGCCTTGCCGAAGGGTGGGCAGTGTGTCTGTCATCACAGTGATGGAGTGTTTTTCAAGTGATCCTGTGTCCATGGTTTCAGTTGTATCAGAGGTGGAGCACTCTTCCGCACCATCAATATCCTCATAGCTTGGCAGTCCATTACCTGAGAGCTCTTTGCCAGATACTTGGATGCATGCCTCTGTGTCTTTTCCTTCCAGGTCCTCTTTTATATCTTCTTCCTGACTTATCACAGTGTTTTCCAATTCAATAGCCATGTTCTCTTGGGAGGAGGTCTCTAAATCATCTGAACTGATGACCTGTAATCAAACAGTTTTGATAATTTACTAATTTAGTTTTGCACATATATCATTTTTATAATTAATCTGCTCCGTAGATTTCCAATACTGTGGAACTGCATTTATAGACCCACAATCCAGGGGAAGGGTACACGTGTTTGAGGAGGGGAGAAGGGACCTGGGCCAGGCTTTCAAAGGGATGTGAGTGCTGCGGGATGTTGGACTTTAACTATTTGGATTTTATCTATACTGAAATATTAAAGTAAATGATTTCCCCCAAACACTTCACTATGTACTACTTATCACATGCTGTTTTGTTTTCAGATACAGAACTGAACTGGGTTGTTATTGTCAGGTTAGACTGGAGCAGGGAGTGATTGGTGCCCTGCTAGCAATAAATTTAAAGGGCAACTAAAATGACAAGGAAAGTCTAAAATATATTAAGGCTGGAAATGCTGTATTTTGTATACTAAACATAAACATGAACTTACTGCACCACAAGCCTAAGCAAACAAATGTTTTATGCTTTCAAAGTTGGCCACCCGGGGCTGTCATCTTGTAACTTTTTTATACGTCTTTGCAAGACCAAGACTGTGCACATGCTCATTGTGATCTTAGGGATCATCATAAATTATCAAAACAGGGAGACAAACAAAGCTGATTGAGTTCTGCATGGCTGGGAAGTAAGGCAGGGGCTCCCCCTGCTGTTCATAAGTATGATTGTTTCCCTGAGGGACCACCTGACAATTCCTATCCACAGAAGTAAATGAAGGGAGAATTTCACTGCATACAGTCAGGTTTATTATAAAAACATTAGACAATTACAGAATATTGGAGATAGGTTTTTTTTCATCAAAGAAAGTGAAAATGGGTTTTTATTTTTTGCCTTTCCTTGTCCTTTAAGTCTAAAATAGAATAATATTAGAAATGCTGTATTTCGTATACTAAATATAAACACAAACTGACCGCACCAGATGCCCAATGCTTTCAAAGTTGGCACAGTCATCTTGTAACTTTGTTATACATCTTTGCAAAACCAAGACTGTGCACATGCTCATTGTGATCTGGGCTTCAGTTGGGAGGTTAAGTTTAGGATTATAAATGATCAAAACATCACAAGTCAAAAAATATTTGCCATAGAAGCCCATACAGCAAGACTGATTAATAATCAGAATCTACAGGCTGCACTGGGTCTTTGGATAAAAATCTACATAGTCGCCAGCTGCTCTACAGGGAAACAAACAATTCTGCTCAAGTTCTGGGAAGTGATGTGGGGGAGGAGTTTTCCTCTGCCAGTTGAAAGTATAATAGTTTCCCTGCAGAGCAGTTAGGGACCATCTGAAGTGTCCTACCCACAGCTGTCAGAGCAAGTAAAACAAAGGTGGAATTTCACTGCCTACAGTCAGGTTTATTATAAAAACAGTACACCTTTTTATGATTAAAGTATATTGAAGATTGATTTCTTTTTCGTTAAATTTAGTTTTTTTGCCTTTACATCCCCTTTAAGCCAAAACTAACTCTCACCTGATCAGGAAAGGAATCCAAGGATTTCTCCAAATCCATATTAACTGAGACTAGAGTTGTTAGAGATTTCTCATCGGCATCTCCAGGCTCTAGATTTGACTCAGTATCCAGTACTTCCCTTTCTATTTCTTGTGTATCCAGCACCTGAGCTTCTAGGGCCTCATTGATCATGTCCTCCTGCACTGCAGCTTCTGTGTCATCCTTTACTGTGTCATCCTTTTCCTTTATTAGGTCACCATTGAATGGTTCTGGAACTTCTGGTTCTGTGCTCTAAAAAAATCAGAAAACATACAAAATGACAGGGCAACAATACAGCTACATACTATTTAATATAGAATAATCAATTGTTACTATTTCCATAGCTGGTAAAATTTGGATGAGGAAATTGAAGGTAATAGAACTAAACCCTAGCCCCCTCCACTGCCCTCTCCAAGCTCCTTTCCCGCAGCATATTTTTATGAGAAGTCAGCCTGTATGCTATCCTGCTATAAATCTGCAGAGTTGCGCAGGGGAGTTCAAAGGAGCCACCTTCTTTCTTTCTCTGATCCTCTTCTGTTAGAGTGGTGATGCAGATATTGAAGCAGCATGCGCATTTCAATCTATGTCCAAAATAATCTACTACTGTGTATGCTCCTCCATGATATGTGTTGCTACTCTAACAGAAGAGGATCAGAGACAGAGAGAACATGGCTCCTTTGAACTCCACTTCTTAGAAGAATAGATGCTGCGTGGAACAAGCTTGGAGGGAGAAAGTGGAGAAGGCAATGGAGGAAGACTAGGGTTTAGTTCTCCTTTAAAGGGATATTATCATGGGAAAGCATTTTTTTTCAAAACACATCTGTTAATAGTGCTGATCCAGCAGACTTCTGCACTGAAATTTATTTCTCAAAAGAGCAAACAGATATTTTTTATATTCAGTTTTGAAATCTGACATGGGCTAGACATTTTGTCAATTTCCCAGCTGACCTCGGTCATGTGACTTGTGCCAGCACTTTAGGTGGGAACTGCCTTCTGGCAGGCCGTTGTTTTTCCTTCTCAATGTAAATGAATATTATGCAGTGGGACATGTGTTTTACTATTGCGTGCTGTTGTTAGATCTACCATGCAGTTGTTATCTTGTGTTAGGGAGCTGTTATCTGGTTACCTTCCCATTGTTCTGTTGTTAGGCTGATGGGGGAGGAGGGAGGGGGTGATATCACTCCAACTTGCAGTACAGCAGTAAAGAGTGATTGAAGTTTATCAGAGCATAAATCACATGACTTGTGGCAGCTGGGAAATTGACAATATGTCTAGCCTCATGTCAGATTTGAAAATTAAATATAAAAAAATCTGTTTAAGAAATGGATTTCAATGCAGAAATTTGCTGGAGCAGCACTATTAACTGATGCATTTTGAAAAAAAAAATTTTTCTCATGACAGTATCCCTTTAAAGGAGAACAAAACAATAGTCTTCCTCCACTGCCTTCTCCACTTTCTCCAAGCCATATTTTGCTGCTGACTGACAGCCACCAAGCATGCTGTAAGTGTGCATACTACAACTAGTTAAGTGTACCACAGACACTATAATCAATTTACACTTTGTAACTGTAGTGCCAAGATGTTTGACTCAAACACTGTTTTAAGCTTTATGGGATCTGTTATCTAGAATACAATAAAGTAGTTAGATTGTCATGTAGTATAGATTGCTTGTGGGCCACCATTTTTCTGTATCAAATATAGAGTCTAGTTTTCCTTTAACCATTCTGATAAAGAGTTATGTTCCTACCAGATTATTGTCACCGCTTTCTTCGGGATGGCTCAGAATATCCTGATTGTCCTCCAAAATGTGCTCCACAGGTTTATATAAAATCTCCTCCTGTAGCTTGGCCATATCACTGTCATCCTTGTCTTCTGCTAGCTGTTGTATGAGTTCTGTAAAGTTTTCCACAATCTGCTCCTTGGACTCTAATCTGCAAACAGCATAAGCACCTGTCAAACTGATATATCTCCTTGTCTAAGTATCAGTTCTAATGAGGGCCATTAATGATTTAGTAATGTGAACAAGCAAACCCACCCAAATGATTGGACCATTGCCCTTGCATCGTACAGCATTGTAACATTAGCATTATCTATGTGAGTAACATCTTACAACTACAAAACCTTTAAATGTATTTATTACTTTGACTTATCTACATTTTTCTAAACAAAGTTATAATCCAAATCTAAAAGCAGTACATGGAGTCACATTTTTACTTTGTTGTTTCATTTTGGTTGCTGTTATCGTCCTCATCTTCATCAGTTTCCAGTTCTTTCATTGAAATCTTGGGACGTTTTAACTGGCTGCTTCGGATACGAGTTGAAACAGGTGTTGGATTCTGTTCTGTTACAGGAGACAAAGAATGAAAGCCAGTAAGCCATGTTTCTCCTTAAACAATGTTACTCTATCTTAAATACCCTTTAGTTGTGAGGGACTCCAGATTTAGTGCTCCCTATTATTTTTATAGTTTATAAACTATGGTCTCATAACTGTTACAACTACAACTCCCAACAACCTTCTACTGTTAGTGGTTGGTAGCAGCTAGGTAGTTTACCTCAAAACAATTAAAGGGCTAGAGGTTGGACAATACTGATACTACTGTGGCCAGTAAACTAAACCTGCTAGCCCAAACTCACCCTAGGCCTTAAAACATTCACTACTTAAAAACATGGTGTAATTATAAAAATAATAACTTTGTCTGAGAAGCTCTGTACCTTCAGAGTTATCTTCTATCAGTTTTTCCGCTTCAGGCTCTTCCTAGAAATAGAAGGAACTTTGATTATTGAAGGGCAAGTAAAGGCAAAAAAATAAAATCCCATTTTTCTTTCTTTAATGAAAAAGAAACCTATCTCCAATATACTTAATTAAAAAATGTGTACAGTATGCAGTGAAATTCTTCCTTCATTTACTTCAATGGATAGGAATTGTCAGACAGTCCCTAACTTCTGGCAGGGAAACAATCATACTTATGAACAGCAGGGGGAGACCTCACCTTACTTCCCAGCTGTGCAGAACTCAAGCAGTTTTGTTTCCTTGTAGAGCAGTCATCGACTGTGTAGAGATTTGTATTGGATTTTATTTTTGCCTTTACACCACCCTAACTGTTTCCAACTCCAGCTGCAGGGGCACAGATCATGGAGCCAGATTTAAAGAGATAAACTGGGATTCTATTTAGAGGATATTTGCAGATTGTATTAAACAATCCAAAATATAAAATCCACATTAGATTACATGACAACACAGGACCCAGTGCAGTCTGTATATTCTGATTATTAATAAGTCTTGCTGTATCGGCTTCTGGCAGAAATTATTTGAATTATGCTGTTTTGATCATTTATGATAATCCCTAAATTTAGCCGCCCAGGCCACACTGAGCATGTGCACAGTCTTGGTCTTGCAAAGATGTATAACAAAGTTACAAGATGACAGCCCCCTGTGCCCAACTTTGAAAGCATAAATCATTTGTTTGATTAGGCTTGTGGTGCAGTAAGTTCATGTTTAGTATACAAAATACAGCATTTCTACCCTTATTCTTTTTTACACTTTCCTTGTCCTTTAACTACCATCTCTGATCATGGTGGAAGGTGCAGTTCTGAGATGCCCATAGGAATGGAGGGCTTTTGACAGCACAAACCACTATTTTATATCATACAAGTTCATATATTCAACTACTGTATGTGAAAAGCCTTTGGGATTATCCTCATATCCACAAAACTCTTTTTTAATACAGTGTCTGTAGTTCTCATCGTCACCTGATGCATTTGCCCTGATGTAAATCTGTCCTAATGTTACTTTACCTGCCCTTTTTTTTAAAAAACTTTCAAACATTCCATCGTGCCATCTACTGTGCACTGCCTGAGGGTAATACAGTATGTCTGTCTGTGTAAGGGAAATGCCACCAACAGAGATCTGCTGCCAGAAATGTCAGGGTTGAGGCAAACTTTAAAAAAGTTTTATATCCCTGGATAAATGTTATTTCTCATTGAGACATAAAAGATCTCATGCGGTGTACATTCAGAGTACAAATAAAATGTTGTATGATGTCTCTTTTCCAATTTTAATGAACATCGCAATAAATTTTGCCAACAATTCATATATATATATATATATATATATATATAATTATATATATATATTTATATATATATATATATATATATATATATAGACAAAACCAGTTTCACACTGCAATAAGATAGATGACTAAAAGAACAAGTATTTGTACCCCCTGCTAAGCCCTGACCCCTCCACCTGAATATTGCTCTGTTTGTTATTACAATATTTTTTTTTAGGGATGGAGAACAGACATGGAATTTAACTAAATCAAAAACAGACCTGGATATCCTTTGGTAAACATGGCTCGCTGGATTTGCTCTGACTTTCACAGACTGGATCCTTTATTTCAGGTTCAGGCTCTGGTTGCAGTGGGCAGGGTTCTTTGCAAAGTGTCTCTAAATCACGTTTGGAAGCCTCTGCTGTTCACAAAATATAAAGAACAAAGTACAAACCTAAAGATGTCCGACATATTTATAAAATGAAACACATTTTCAAGATATGGCACTGAAAACAAAAGGGTGCCTAGGACTCCACCAGAAAAAAGATGATAGAAATGAGAATGCTCCAGTGTAGGAACACTTTCTTGCTAAGGGGAGAAGACAACAACAGATGAGCAGTCTCAGTGAGCCCAACAGAATATAGAGTTGAGAGAACAGAGTTAAGGGATACTATCATGGGTTTTTTTTTTTTCAAAACACATCAGTTAATAGTGCCGCTGCAGCAGACTTTGGCTCTGAAATCCATTTCTCAAAAGAGCAAACAGATTTTTTCATATGTTTTATATTTAATTTTGAAATCTGACATTGGGCTAGACATATTGTCAGTTTTCCAGCTGCCCGAATCTGATAAACTTCAGTCACTCTTTACTGCTATACTGCAAGTTGGAGTGATATCACCCCTCCCCCCCACCAGCAGTCTAACAACAGAACAATGGGAAGGTAACCAGATAACAGCTCCCTAACAGCTGCCTGGTAGATCTAAGAACAACACTCAATAATAAAAACCCAGGTCCCGCTGAGACACATTCAGCTACATTGAGTAGGAGAAACTACAACCTGCCAGAAAGCAGTTCCATCCTAAAGTGCTGGCTCTTTGTGAAAGCACATGACCAGGCACAATGTCCTGAGATGCACCTACACACCAATATTACAACTAAAAAAATACACTTGCTGGTTCAGGAATGAAATTTTATATTGTAGAGTGAATTATTTGCAGTGTAAAAAGTGAAATTTAGAAATAAAAACTAAATCATAAAACTTATGACAGAATTAATTTAAGAATAGCTGCATAGAAGCCTGTGAGTATTGTTAAAGAGAAATTATTTTTGAAATTTTTAGTAAGGCAGCCATGATTCCACAGTTTCAGAAACTTGATTCCAAGTTTCTGTACAGGGTTATGGAAGGCAGCATAGTTGGCCTGTAGATACCGGAGTGACGTCTGGAATTCTTGGGACACCAGCAAACAGACATGAAGGTCAGGGGTATGCCTTATCAGCACTAACAAAATGGTGCTAATATTAGAACACATTTAACAATGGGAGTTTTCTGTAACATTCCTTTCTCTGGTATTGGGTTACATACTGTGGTGTTTATACAAATGGCCTGCGGGTGTCACTGTGCACATTACTTGTACTATGCATATACACAGTACTTTCTGTACAGCTTGAGACTGATAGAGTTCAAGTTTCTGCTGTTCTGGCTGCATGAACCTGCTAATAAAGCACTGTTATACCCTGCTCATCCTTGGCTATCAAACCACAACACATACTGAAATAAGAAAATTACAACTGCTTTAAAAAAGGGTTGGATGGCGTTTTAGCAAGTGAGGGAATACAGGATTATGGAAGATAGCTCATAATACAAGTTGATCAAGGGACTAGTAAGATGGAGCCAGGAAAGATTTTTCCCCCATCTGAGGATATTGGAAAGGCTTCAGATGTATTTTTATGCCTTCCTCTGGATCAACTAGCAGTTAGCAGTTAGGCAGCTTAAAATAGTTGAAAGGTTGAACTTGATGGACATGTGTCTTTTTTCAACCTAACTTAAAGAGGACCTGTTACCTTGAGACATGAGTAAAATATTTCTTTTCCCTCCTTAGTTAAACCCTTTAGTCTGAAACGGATTACAAAATATCCTACATGTAAAAAGTGCTTCATAGGTGCTGCCATGTTTAAACACCCCTTTGTTTTCTGTGTGTGGGCTGTGCCAAACTGCCAAATCTCATTCATGCTTAGTCAGAGTATACTCTATGATAGACAAGCTCTGTATAACTCATGTCACACCAGGACTTGATATTCTATGGGAATTATTTGAAACACCTTCTACTGTTCTATTCAGATTGTGTGGGCTACTCCAGCCACTAACAACTGCACAAACTGGTGATATCGTGAGAGGAGTCTGCAGGACTGATTCTACCCATGATGCTTTGCTCTCCTGACTTTCTGGAAAGTCAGGGCTTCAGTTAGTGTCTCATGCACATTTGAAAAGTAGTTATAAATTGAGAATTAGTGAGATTTGAGCATAATAAATAGGGGTATGTGGTTTGTTTTAAAAGTTTTATTTCCTTCCTAGTGTTAACTCAATCATGACAGGTTTCCTTTAACATGTTACTATGTAACACGTGTTCTTTAGCAGACATTTCAACAGGGTTTTGAGATATATTCTGTGCTTTACTCAAACTCCCTCTACTTTGTGGCCCCTGCTTACTAGTGCTAATGGGCATTCCTCATTTGAGATGCAAGAAGATTCTCTGATTAAAATTCTTTTTGCTGTGTGCCTCTGCCCCTGCACACTTTATTTTGGTATGGATTACAAGTTGAAAAGTAGGTTGCAATAACCTAGAATGCATGCAGAGTTAGGTCAGCTTGCCAACACAACACTACAAACTGTAGGTGGCTGAACAGTTGTAAATGTTAATCGCTAATTAAAGCTGTTTGGACCTCCCTGGGAAACATAAAAGCAAATGTTGGAAGCTAATGGAAACAGCAGGAAGAAATTAAGTACAGTACAAAAACAAATTGAAAACTTTGTTTACAAATGGACTTTTACGGGTCATTCATATTTACTTATTTATACCTGACAATCTCTGAGTTTTCTTCTGAAATAAACTTGAAATGAGGGTCCTCTGGAACCAGTGACCAACTCCTTCTACCTCCCACAAGATTTCCCGGTCTCCAGGGTACTTTTCTAGATACTGCTTGCAGGCTGAAATTCAGAGACCATACAAGAATATATTAAGTGAACTGACCCAAAACTGTATTGTCCAAGACTACAAAACAGAAGGGTTGTAAACTCCAAATTCCAACATGAGAGGAAGAGGAAAGCTTCTTAAAGTGGACCTGTCACCCAGACACAAAAATCTGTATAATAAAAGTCCTTTTCAAATTAAACATGAAATCCAATTTCAAATTTTTATTAAAGCATTCATAGCTGTTTTAAGCTCATTTAAAAATCTCAGGCATAGAGGCGGGGCAGATAATTCCTTTCACTTTCCATTCAGCACTTCCTACATGTCACTACTCCCCACACATTCCCCCAGTTCTCTTAACCATTTAATTGTGTAGCCAGGACATGGGGTTAGACATCGGGTCCCCCATTCTGGTGCACAAACAAGATTCTGAGATGATGCAAGACTTGCCTTAATAACAGTGTCCACAAAATGACTCCTGCCTGCTTGCTATAATTATGAATTGCAGCGAAACGCGTTGGGTAGTGTAGGTGGAAGGTGGTGAGGCTAGTTCCCACGCTTCCCAACGTAGCTAGGCAGAAACTATAACCTTGGAAGGGAATGGTGGGGGGCTTTAATGTGATTCACTGGAAGGTGTGGAATATATTTAAGAGTGCTACTGGCATTAACGCTGTGTGAACATTGACCCTATTGGAGGGTATTTGCTATTCTAGAGTAATTCATAGTAGCGACTATATGATACATTGTCAAGCAGTGGAAGTGCATTTAAAACTGTTTGTTACCACTATCCTACCCAGTCCGCCTACACATTCAGTTTTTAGTATGTGTTATTTTTAAGGACATTGTCCTGCACAGCTGTGATTGGAACATGCTGTGAGTGTTTATGTCGGTTTGAGCCTATTTGGTTTTTATTAAGCAATGTTACTATTAAAGGTTAAGTTTTAATATATTGTTGCGATCATAACCTGAACTGGCTGGCTTGCTACATAGTTGCTGGATGGATGTTATGCGTTCAATTCGGAGCTTGTATGCAGTCATTTATGTTTCTAGTCACATGTTTTGTTGTTACCAGCTTGCAGGCTAAAGGTCGTATAACTTCCTTGTTAACCCCGAATAGTTTGTGTATAATTATGAATTCCCAGACTGAAGAAAACAAGATTCAAATAATTTATATAGTGTAATTAATGTTCATTTTGCTAGACTAATTTGATAAAATATGATTTTGAATATTTTTTTGGGGTGACTGGTCCACTTTAAAGGAGAATTCAACCCTAACATTAAAAAACCCCTCCCGAACATCGCCACCAAGACCCCCCCTCCCTCCTCCCCCCGGGCAAATGCCCCTAACGTTTTACTTACCCTCCGTACAGATTCAGGTATAGGAGTCCACAGGCACAATCTTTTACTCTTCGGCAAGCTTCAGAATGGGACCAGCGTATCGGCAATGATGAAAATTGCTGAAGTGGGCTTTTATTCCACTGAGCACTATTGAGTGAGCCTCTTCCAACTTCTTCTTTCAGCTTGCGGCTGCACATGTGCAGCAGATTGAAAAGCCAAACTTTAACTAAAAAGCTGGCTATCATTCTACTACATGCATCCGCCCTGGATATTTGAAGTGTGAAGAAGCAGGAATAGGATCACTCTGTGGTGTTTGCAGGAAGAATCCTGGGCCAGTGCAGTTTTCTGCTAAGAGCACCAGCATGGAGTGTCAGGTAAGTAACTGCGATCACTTAAGGGCAGGGCCACCATTAGAAATCACGGGACCCCATACAACAAAATTTTCACTGCCCCATGGGCCCCCTCAAGCCCCACCCCAGATCCCGCCCACACCACAGTTAAAACATTACACAGACATCAGCGCTAAAAAAATGGTAACCACACACACACAAGTTATAAAATGCTATTGATGGTCAGGACCCCCTTATAAGATAAAAACAACTGTGGCACCAGAGCCCCATAAAAGTTTTTTTTTTTCAAATAATTGGTGACCAGAGCCCCCCCTATAAGTTAAAAAAATTGGCATCGGGGCCCCCCATAAAAGTTTTTTTTTTAAATTGGGCCCTCCTTACAAGTAAAAAAAAATGGTGTCCCAGAGAATATTTTTTTTTACAAAATTTGGGGCCCCAGAGAATATTTTTTTTTTAAAAACATTGGTGCCATTCCAAATACTATTTTATGATGTTAGTCAAGCAAAATAAACTTCACTTAAACTAAATAATTTATTTAAATTTATTTAAAAATCTTGCTTCTTTTTGTCTTTACAATTATGTGAAACAGATAGCAGCCATTTTGGGGACACTGTTTTTAATGCAAGCTTTAGATCATGCTAAAATCTTGTTTATGTACCAGGATGTGGCACCTGATGTCCATGGCCATGCACTGGCTTCACAATTAGATGGTGAGGTTGAAGGGACAACTGAGGAGTAAAATTACAAGTGTAGAATGGAAAGTTATTGCCTGCCCTGCCTCTATGCCCATAAGGCAATATATGATTGACAGCTGGGAGTTTTGAATGAATATAAAACAGGTAGAGATGTTTCATGTTTAATTTTAATAGGACTTTTATTATACAGCTTTTTATGTTTGGGTGGCAGGTCCCCTTTAATGGCAAGAGTTAAGCATAGCAGCATTAATATTACACTAAAGGGGGCATGTGCAAGACCCCTTAGTAAATCGGACAATCTAACGCAATAAATGATTTGTGCATGGCTGTATGAGGTGCAGACAAAGTATGCATCTGGATAGTATTTTAAACCTCTTCATTTCACTAATACAGGTATGGGACCTGTTATCCAGAATGCTTGCTTGGGACCTGGGGTTTTCCAGATAATTGATCTTTCTGCAATTTTTCCATAATTAAGGATCTTCATACCTTAAGTCTACTAGAAAATCATGTAAACATTAAATAAAGCCAACAGGCTGGTTTTGCTTCCAATAAGAATTAATTATATATTAGTTTGGGTCAAGTACAAGCTGCTGTTTTATTATTACAGAGAAAAAGGAAATTGTTTTTAAAGATTTGGATTATTAGGATAAAATGAAGTCTATTTTGGCCTTACTAAAATAAGGAGTTTTCTGGATGACAAACAGACATTTTTGGGAACATTAGGTCAAAAGTTTGTTATAAAAAAAAATTATAAAATTGGGAAAAACTTAAAGGGTATGTAAAATTATGGTTTCACTGTATTATGAAAGTAATATAGCATTCCTTTAAAGGATCAGTAACATAATTTTTTTTTTATTTTAAAAATTGTTTGTCCCTAACGAAAAAAAAACACCAATTTCAGTTTAAATTCGCATAAGAAAATAACTTATGGATACTCTGCTTCCGCTCCTATTCAGAAAAGGTGATCCGGTGACGATCCATTGTGCAGCACTCGATTTCTCCTCCCTGCCTATCTCCTATAGAAGGCAGGGAGGAAAAATCAAGTGCTGCATGATGGATCGTTGCCTCATTGCCTTTTCTGTAGAGGACGCAAATTTAAACTGAAATGTGTATTGTTTTTTTTTTCGTTAGGGAGAAACAAATTTTTCTTTAAAAAAAAAACCATGTTACTGGTCCTTTAACGCAAGGTTCGCTAAATCAAATGCTGGAAACTACCACTGAAATTAAATTACATTGTGCCACATGCATTGGTCTATTTCTAAAAAAAAGAGGTTTAATATAATGTTCTCTTTTCTTCAGATACTACTGGAACTTGAATATTACTACAAGTACTGCTAACTATACTAATAATAATAATATTTGTACATGCTCTCTGTTCTCAAGAACTTTTTTGAACCTAAAGAACAGTTATAATACAGATACTTCAAGAAATTTCCAAGCAGTTACCTGTAAACATCAATGCAGACAACGGATACCTCAGACCAAGGTTCTCTTCAGTGAAGGAATCAACAAAGTCTTCCAGTATCTGTAAGGCGAATTCCTTATCCTGGTATTGCTTCCTCACAAACATGGTATCCAGAACAGGCAGCTGATAACTTTGAGTGAGGTAAGCAGGACACATACTCCCTGTGAATGCAATCAGATCCTGTTATTTCAGCCCTGCCATTTAAACATTCTTGTTTAACACCAAATGCTTGGCCAATCACTCTCAGTCAACCATGCAACACTCTGGACAACACTGTAAAGGTGGCTATACATGGGCCAATAAAAGCTGCCGATAGACTAATTCGGCAGCTTATCGGCACGTGCGTGGGGCCCTCCGACATCGCCAAACAAGTGGATCTCACCACGTATGGCCACCTTAAATGATCTCTCTCTCTCATCATTGATAGGAAAGGCACTACTTTTCCAAGTGTAGTTCAACATGTCTGTACTGCATATATATAAATATATAATACACAAAAGCTGTGAATATCTTGTAAATGATATCCTTATAAACGGTGAGTTCTGATATCATCAGTTATAAACGGTGAGTTCTGATGTCATTTCTGTCACATGACTCACTGAAACTTGTGTATTATAATAAATAAAGTACCCCTGTTTGTAAAATATGAGGATATTATAAGTTACCTCGGAGTTCCATGACCTGTATAAAAACACTCGGCCTTCAGCCTCGTGTTTTTATATGGTCATGAAACTCCTCGGTAACTTATAATATCCTTATATTTTACAAGAGGGGGTACTTTATTCACTATATATATATATATATTATGGGTCCAAATGAAGGATTTGGATGGAAACAATATTGCTGGGATTAGGTTTGGTGGAATCCAAATATTACTTTAAAGCTTGGGACAACTGAACACTAAGGGACAGATTTACTAAATTCACATGAATTCGATCGAATTTCGATCGTACGATCCCATCGAATGATGGAAGAAGCCAAATTTGGCTTCTTCGATCATCGAATACCAAATGATCGAATAGATTAGAATGAATTAGAATGATCGAATATTCGATCATTCGATCAATGAAGGATTTAAATTTAAAGGGCTAATCGAATGCCTACTTCGCCAGATTGAACCTACCGAATTGCAATAGAAGCCTATGGGAACCCTCCCATAGGCTTCTGAGGCTAAGTCCTGATCGAATGCCATTCTTACAATCGAAGTCTTCGATCGTTCGAATCCTACGAATTTTTCAAATTATCGAATGAAATAGAATATTTCATTTGAATGATCGAACGATCGTTCAATCATCGTCGAAGGATCGAAGAAAAGGGTAGCCTAGAACTATTCAATGAGAATTCGAAAATCAAATGCTAATCGAATATCGAGGAAAATCGTAGGATTTTTGGGGAATAATGATAAATTTGCCCCTAAATATGTTGTCTACAGATGATACAATGTTTTGTTTTACCTCAAATTTGAATGTGCAAAGTAGTGTTTGGAATCGGCAACTCTTTTGTGATGGATTCCATCCATTCATCCCTTGATATTATCTAATTAGCACTATCTTTCAGCTGCCCCCATTTGTCTCAGAACTACGGAGTTGGCAAATTATTCAGGGCTGTTTAAAGGAGAGGTTCACCTTTATTTTATCTTTTAGTATGTTATGGAATGCTAATTCTAAACAACGTTTCAGTTGACCTTAATTTTTTTTTTTATAGTTTCTAAATTATTTTCCTTCTTCTGACTTTCCCAGCTTTCAACTGGGGATCACTGACTCCATTAAAAAAACAAATGCTCTCTATAAGCAATTGTATTGTGATTTCTACTTTTTATTACTCGTCTTTCTATGCAGGCCTTCTCTTATTCATACACCAGTCTCTTATTCCAATAACTAAATTGGTAATGTGGACCCTAGCAACCAGATGGCTGAAACTGCAAACTGGAGAGTTGCTGAATAAAAAGCTAAATAACTCAAATAATAAAACATGAACACCTATTGCAAAATATCAGAATATCACTTTTTACATTATAATAAAAGTTAATTTAAAGGTGAACAGCCTATTTAAGGATATGAGAAGAAGGCTGTTTAATATCAAGAAGACTGAGCATGGCAAGTAGGGAGGCAAGATCTGATGGGAGCCATATTGTTAGATAACAAATAATTTGCTAATTTAGCTCTAAGCCTAATTCTAAAAAGGAACTTGATGACTTTATTTTATTTTTTTAATCCAGGCACAACTACTTGACTTAAGGTGGCCATACACAGGCCTATAAAAGCTGCCGAAAGACCAAGTCAGCAGCTTATTCGCCTGTGTATGGGGCCCTCCGACGGGCTTCCCCGATCAATATCTGGCCAAAAGTCGGGCAGATGTCGATCGGACAGGACTGGAAATCCCATCGGATCACGGCCGCATCTGTTCGTTGATGCAGTCCTGTGATCGGACTGCCAGTTACCCATTGTTACGATCCCTAGGGCCCACGATTGGATCAGCTCAATATCGCCCACCTCAAGGTGGGCATATCGGGAAGAGATCCACTTGTTTGGCTTCCTTTAGTAACATTAAACAAACAGGGGTGATCCTGGGGTTGTTACTGTCTGAGGCAGCCCCCCCATCCCCCTCCACGCTTAAAAGTTTTGGGTTATAGCGCTCTCTGCACTAGCAGAGCCGAATTTCTTTTTAAAAACCCGAAATTTAGCTCTTACCACAGGTGGTTTTTTACCCTGTAAACAAAACCACAACTGACCAGGGGGTTTGACAGAATAAAATCCAACAGCCTCTCCTTTCCTCCAGAAGATCTTTGCATAATCGGAACTGCCGTGGCACAGAAAAGGGACCTCATCTCTCTCCATCTCTTGCTTTCGATATATAATGCGATTTAGGACATAAAGAACCACTCGCTCTCCCAGAGTCCTGACCTGCAAAATAAATATTTATTTACAGTCATATAATCATATAAGCCACATGGACTACGGCAGAGTAACCTTATACATAAGTCATATGTAAGAGAAATATTCTGTAGTTTCATTTCTTTGTAAGATGCAGAAAACGCCAACTTGGAAAAAAGGTGCCACATGTTGACAGGGCCGGATTCTGTTTTCCAATAGAAAGATGATACATAATTAATTCTTTGTTCCTGTTTAATGAATAAAGCATTGTTGCTATTAAATAGAAATATCAAGTACCAAAACTGATTTTTTTATTAATTTTTTTTTTAATGTAAACCCTTTCAAAAGTCAAAAGTAAACATTAAACAATGCACAATTTACTAGGGATGCACCGAATCCACTATTTTGGATTAGGCCAAACCCCCAAATCCTTTGCAAATGATTCAGAATACACAATCTAATCCGAATTTGCATATGCAAATTAGCGATGGGAAAGGGAAAACATGTTTTACTTTATTTTTTGACAAAAAGTAACTCAATTTCACTCCCCATGTCTAATTTGCATATGCAAATTTGGATTTGGTTCAGCCAGGCAGAAGATTTCGTCCGAATTTGAATCCTGCTGAAAAAGACAGAATCCTGGCCGATTCCCTAACTGAATTCTGGATTTGGTGCATCCCTGAATTTACGTAAGAATAGATTTTGCTGCCCCAAACCTTGATGAGGGCAAGGATGGTTGGATGTAAAGTTTCTAACAGAAGGAGGTAGAAGAAAAGGTTTGTTAGACACAGTCACTAGGTTCAGGGCAGTATATGTGTAGATAGATACATTGTTAGCAGGTAGTTCCAGTAATGGTATCTATACACAAGCTAAAAGGACAGTTGCACTGTAGCAACAGATCTAAACAGTGAAGGTGTCCATACACAGAGAGATCCACTCATTTGGCGATGTCAGCAAACAAGTGGATCCCTCCCTGATATGCACACATTGAGGTGGGTGATTTCATAATGAATTGTATGTGGGTGGTCGGATCACTTGATCCGCAATCCGACAGTATTTTTACCCCTGCCCAGTCGATGTCTAGCTGACTTTCGGACAGATATTGATTGAAGAATCCCGTCCAAGGGCCCCACACACGGGCCAATAAGCTGCTGACTTGGTCTGTGTAAGGCCTGAGTATGGCCACCTTTAGAAGTAGTAGTGTCTCTCACTGATTAATGTGCTAGTGCTGCATCTTACTGAGAAAAGATTTTCTGACCATAATTACAAGGCACACAGTTGATTGGAAAGGAAAGTTAAAAGCTGGTCAATCTAGCAAACCCTTTTTTTTCCAAATTATTCTTTTATTACCTTTGCTAGAGGCACATTCATGTGAAGGAACCCTGTGTAATTTTTGAGCAGAGGAAATATGCTGTATCTCTCTAGATTTTTTTTAATTAAAATTAGACTTACTGCGGCATAATTGCACATTTTAGGCTAAATGTAACCATAGTTCCAAATTTGGCAAAAAATGACTTTTTTTCCTTGTGCTACCCTATTCATAAACAGCACAACTTATTTATATTGAATAGTCCACCTGCCACTGCCTTTCCACTTCACTGCCCTACAAGTAGGGATAATAACCTGATGGAGGCCTTCCCGGGAAGGATCGGATGTTCTCACAATGTCTCCAACAGCCCACCATTGATCAGCAAGGTAGAAAGCCACAGCTGCAACACAAATAAAATATTTTACCATTAGAAAATGTCTTTATAACCCTTGAGGCATATTCTGCAAATGAAGGCAAAATAGCTACAATCTGAAGGATTAATGTACTGGAAGCACTGCAAAACATACTTAGCTTTTAGGAACAAACCTTATGTAGGTCAGAACATTATCACTGGTTGAATAGTTTTACTAGAAAAACATCTATAACTGTATAGTCATATATATACAATACCAGTGGTGCATAAACAAATCAGCCTTTCCCATCTGCCATAGACACCATTAATTTTTAAAAAATTATTTCCTTTTTTTCTATAATAATAATAATAATAATAATAATAATAAAACAGTACATTGTGCTCAAACCAAACTAAGATAAGTATTCCTTATTGAAAGCAAAACCAGCCTATTGGGTTTATTTAAATGATTTGTGGTAGACTTAAGGTATGAAGATCCAAATTCAGAAAAGCCTGTTATCCGGAAAAACCCAGGTCCCAAGCATTCTGGATAACAGATCCAATACCCCTATCTGAAGTTCCTTTTAAGCATTTCTGATTAGCACTGCACAGTTTTCCGTAAATGTTACTCAGTTTTCACAAAACAACATATTTTAAAACTGCTGTTAAGTTGTTTTTGCCTTGCTAATATTTTTGTTAATCTCCAGATAATATTCTATATTGCACATTGTTTCAAGCAGAAATGTAATAGTTGAAGGAAGATACTGGTATGACTGTAAATTAGAACTGGTCCACTGTGTGAGACTGGCTGCTTCTTGTTGGTATTGTGTTTCATAGGATTTGGGTCCTGCTAAATTTATTGCTGCAGTTAATCTAATGTACCAAGTATGAAGATCTCATGTGCAAATAATATGTAGGTCAGGGCACCACAGCTCTCGCCATATTATGACTGGGTGAATAACTGTACTGAAAAACATTGTTTACTTAATTTAAAAGTCCCTAGCGAATGTGATGGGTGGTCTATTCCACGACACATTATAAATATTTAAATAAAGTATTTGTGCTGAACTGACAATGATTATTTGAAGTTTGAAAATCGCTATCATATCAATCCCCAGGACCTGATAAATGTGGTATGACATTTTATTACATTTTCTGAGCTACAGTAGCCTGGAAATCAACACCCATCTCATTAAAGAGCCCTTTAGGAAGTTAGTCTGTTGTATGCTCCCATAGACAAAATCAAGCATGGATTGCGATTTTTCAATTAAATTGTATATTGGAAAGTCTATACTGGACATTATATTGTTACATGAGAAGCACATGTGGTGAGTACTGATGCCGCCCCCTTCCCACTCTGCTCTTAAAAATCAGCGTTGGAGCGGGTCAGAAGGAGGCTGTATCGACATTTTTTGGCACATGCAAAAGAAGTAACACGTCAATATGCATTGGTTAATGTCTCTGTGCTTCAGAATGCATATTGTATGGGGCAAGGATTCATTATGGTTCAGTAATAACAACAAAGCTCGAGCCCCTAAAATATGATACTTTCTGCCTGGTCACAAGCATCACATAATACACTGAATGCTGCCAACAGAACTGGGGAGCAAACGTAATTACTGCCAACAGTACCCTTAAACTATAAGGATTTTGGTGCATATGGGACAATTCAGATGTGCAGGAAGAAGGAATATCCAGATGTGCAGATACCAATAAGTTGCTTTAAAGGGATTCTGGCATGATTTTTATGGCTTACTTTTTATTTCTAAATTACATTGTTTACATTTTTAGCTGTAATATTGGTGAAGAGGCAGCCATATCTGTGCTTTGTGCCTGATTTTGAGCTTTGAGAAGGAGCCAGTACTTCAGGTTGGAACTGCTTTGAGACAGAAATTGCTTCTTCCCTTAAGCTCCCCATAGATGCAAAGATCTTTCGAAGTCCGACCAATCTGTCAAATTATTGTGCGGTTAGTGGGATTCGAACAATCGTACATCTTACGATTTTTCGTCCGACATTGGTCTGAACATTGATCGGCCAGGTTAAAAAATCTTTATCGGTCCCCATGCAATCTACCTATGTTTGTAGGGCCAAGCAGGCAGCTACCCTTAAGTTTTGCTGGCAATATCACCTGAAATGGGCTTTTTAGTTGATGGACACATCGGACATTTAAAAAATTGTTTTGAGACAATCGTGGTCTCACAATAACCATTGGATCTTTTAAAAATCTTTTTGTCTATGGCCAGCTTTACTGTTGAAGTATCCAACGACTTGGGGGCTCCCTAGATAAAATTGCCCCACCTATTGATAAACATGAGAATAGCACCAAGCAGGAAAAAAGCAGGAGTTCTCTGCTTTGGTGCTATTCTCATATCTACAAATAGGTGGGGCTAGCAATTCAAACAAAACCTTCAGCAGAGGTGTCAGATAGCTGGTATCTGGTTAGCTGCCCATTGTTCTGTTGATAGGCTGCTGATGGGCTGCTGGGGGTAGGGAGGCGGTGATATCACTCCAACTTGTAGTGTAGCACAAAAAAGTGACTGAAGTTTATCAGAGCACAAGTCACATGACCTAAGGACTCCTGGGGAAACTAACAATATGTCTAGCCCTATGTCAAATTTCAAAATTAAATATTAAAAAATCTGTTTGCTTCTTTAAAAAATGGATTTCAGTGCAGAAATCTACTAGAGTAGCACTATTAACTGGTGTGTTTTGAAAAAACAAACAAAAAAAAAAACATGTTATCTGGAGACAGTATCACTTTAAAAACAATTTCCACTGAACATGACACTACTGTGGCTGTAGCTATGAATGAGTACCATTACCAGCAGTACATGAAAATAAACATTTGGGTCTGAATATACAGCACTGCCTATACAAGCAACCCTATACAAATAATATAAAAAATACATAATCATACATACATACTTAGGGTTGCCACCTTTTCTGGAAAAAAATACCAGCCATCCTATATATTTAACGTTTTTCCATATTAATAGCATTGGGATCAACCATCATTTTTACAGGGCAGTGTTGGCGCTCTAGAAATACAGGTTAATAATAATAAATAATAACCCTATACATGCCTGTTAGTGTATCCTCAGGTGCAAAGGGACTTGGTCTCCATAAAAGAGAGGAACAAAACCTACTGTAGAAAGGCTGATTTGGACCTGTTTGCTCCTTTAAAAAATGGATTTTAGTGTAGAATTCTCCTGGAGCAGCACTATTAACTGGTGTGTTTTGAAGAAAAAAAAACATGTTTTCCCACAACCATATCCCTTTAAAAACAATTTCCACTGAACATGACACTTCTGTGGCTGTAGCTATGAATGAGTACCATTACCAGCCGTACATAAAAATAAACATTTGTGTCTGAATATAAAGCACCAGCTATACAAGCAGCCCTACACAAATAAAATAAAAAATACATATACATACCTGTTAGTGTATCTTCAGGTGCAAAGAGAGCAAGGACTTTATGTGACTGATCTCCACCAAAGAGAGGAACAAAACCTACTGTAGAAAGGCTGATTTGGACCTACAAAATAATATTATATTAGTTACCTTTTCTATATCCACAGAAAAGGGACATTTTTTTGCATTGTAAATTTGTCACATGACTGCTGAATTAGATTGTTGCTACTAAACATCTTTACAGGTGAAAATAAACTCCACTGCCTTGTTGGAAACTTGCAGTACCGCAGTAAAGAGTGACTGAAGTTTATCAGAGCACAAGTCACATGACTGGGGGCAGCTGGGAAACTGACAATCTGTCTAGCCCCATGTCAGATTTTAAAATTTAATATAAAAAAAATGTGTTTGCTCTTTTGAAAAATGGATTTGACAATATGCCTTTAACTTTATTAACATTGGGCACTTCTTTCTAGATCCAGCCTTATGGGGGAATGTAATTAAAGCCACAAAGAGCAAAACATTGCGCACCAATTAGATTAAAAATACCCCACAGGAGAATGTAATATAAGTCGGTAACGTAAAAACTATTCGCAATGCAAAAAGTTAAGACTTTGCGCAAACAAATGTTGCTTTGCGCGAATGTAATATACATTTTGCGAACCTGGAAACTGTTTAGCGACCACTTCCGCCAGTGGAAGGCCGTTGGCGAATGTTATAGTTTGCACTAATGTGCTGTCAATGTAATAAAACTTCTTACTGAAAAAGTCGCTTTGTTTGCTCCAAAAGATTACGACACCTTCAAGCGCAATTACAATTCGCAATGTGCAATAACGCTTGGCAATGCAATAAACGTTTAAAGAACAATATTACATTGCAAGATGCAGATTTTTAATCTTATTGGTGCCCAATGTTTTGCTCTTTGCGACTTTAATTACATTCCCCCATAAGTCTTTTATCCAGATCCCAGGGCATCTCAACAGCGTAGGACTCTATCTGCAATGCATGCATATGGCTACACATGGCCAGTGGGGTCTCAGTTCCAGTACATTATGCAAACAGAATACAGTGTAACTGTAACTGAGCCCCATTTATATATTCACATATATTAATAAGAACATTCATTTTTTTGCTTGTGATTATCAGTGCACAGTGCTGCTGTATTTACTTCTATGAGGAAATCCATCAGTCTATACCAAAAAGTAGCTTTTTTAAGGAAATGACTCCATAATATACCATTGAACGTCCTTTATAAGCTGCTGCTTTATGCTGTTATCACATATAGAGCTTTAATTAAAAAAAAATGCCCTTTCTCCTCCACCATGTAAGCAATAATATTATTAATTACTTTATTGGGTGAAACCTGAATTTTATTACCCTGTTAGGTAGTAATTATACATTCATGTTTTGGGTTTATTTACCTACTGACATGATTAATTACTGCAATCACCATTTGTTTTATCTAGAAACCCTATTACACTTGGCTTGCCATGTTAAAATGCCTCTGTAACAGCTTAGCTGGTCCCCAGTGGTAGCCAAATTACCCACAATTATTTTAGCAATCTGAAATATGTCGCACTGACACCCCTGCTGTAGAACAGCCCATAGAGCAGAGCCTGCTGGAGGCACTTAATGCAGTGTTATTACCTCACTGTGATCTGCTACAGAGAAATATTCTGGGTTGTCAGGATCAGCAAAGCGCAGGTCGGCCAGATAGTCCTCTGCTGAGTTGTCCAGTTGATTAAGGCTGCAGCTATCCAGGATATCAACAGGGAAAGCCATGCCTGAAAAAGCAATATTATATAGAATGAATGTACTAAAATAAGCATGACATATCAATGTACATTAAGGGGCAAATTTACTATTATTCCCCAAAAATAATTCGTTTCTATTCGATTAGCATTCGATTTTCGAATGTTAATCGAATAGTTCTAGGCTTCCTTTTATTCGATATTCGACGATCGAATACAAATCTATTCGATCAGTCGAATAAATCATTCGACTGAACGAATAAATCATTTGATCATTCAAATGATTCGTACGATTTGAACGATTGGACACTTCGATCGTAGGAATCCTATTCGATCAGGACTTAGTCTCAGGAGTGCTCCCATAGGCTTCTATTGCAATTCGGTAGGCAATCGAAGAAATCCTATGTTCGAAATTCGATCGAACTTCGAATCCTTCATGTGAATATAGTAAATCGGCCCCTATAAGTTACCTATAGGTCATGTTGACCATTTTTTTCCTGCTTTTGTAAGTAATTGTTCATTTTAAGTTTATAAACCTGACTTGTCAACCTGACTGTCCCTTCTCAGACTGTCAGTTTTAGTTCCTAAAGCTAATGGACTGCAGCTGCACAAATATGGCAGCCCCCTGATAGAGGAGCATTAGGTAATATAAAAGCATTGGGCAAATACATTTATGGATGAATTATAAAAAATAATGCTCGATATGATAGATGGTTTAATTACTGGTGTCAGTATTTCTTTAATGAACAGTGGCGTGTCTACTCCCTGGTGGGCCCCAGCACAGGATGGTCACCTGGGACCCCCTGCGGAACCCGTACCTCTATAAATCACATGCTGGAGTGTTGCTGGCATGTGCTATGTATAATCTCCTCCTAGATAACTGCCTGCCATAACCATTTTCGTGGCTCCAATGGGCCCCAAGGGGATGGGAGTTCCTGGTGCAATTGCACCCCCTGCACCCCGGGTATTTACACCACTGTTAATGAAAATCTATCTATCCATGTTTAAATCTACTGCTCTCTATTCTAAGAAGGAAACAGATGTGATGCTGCCCAATATGGTGCTCTGTACTTTTCTCTGTGCAACAGGGGAACATACAGTTAGGTGGCCCAGAAGGGGTGAAGGACCAGAGTAATGATGCAAAAAATGTTCAGGTGGTTTTAATGCTCCAACTGCTGCAACAGAGCTACTGATTCAAGTCAAACCCCAGGAGCCTGGAGAGCTGCATCTGAACCCTACAACTCCCTGGCATTTTCTTTTTCAGGTAACACATTCAGAGACAAGTTACAAGGCGCAGTCTGTTTTTATTGACAAACAGATGTTTGGAAGTTGAAGATGCAAATAGTAGTTCATACACTGAACAACACACTGAACAACACACCAAAAATAGCAAGAAATATCACAGCAAAACATTAAAGGGAAACTTCACAAAAACACCACTTAAAGGACAAGGAAAGTGTAAAATAGAATAATGCCAGAAATGCTGTATTTTGTATACTAAACATAAACATGAACTTACTGCACCACAAGCCTAATCAAACAAATGATTTATGCTTTCAAAGTTGGCCACAGGGGGCTGTCATCTGTCAGCTGCTTAGGGATCATCATAAATTATCAAAACTGGGAAACAAATAAAGCTGCTTTAGTTCTGCATGGCTGGGAAGTAAGGTGGGGGATCACCTGCTGTATGATTGTTTCCCTAAGGGACCGTCTGACAATTCCTATACACAGAAGTAATTGAAGGGAGAATTTCACTGCACACAGTCAGGTTTCTTATAAAAACATTAGACATTGTTTAATTAAAGTATATTTGAGATAGGTTTCTTTTTCATTAAAGAAAGTAAAAATTTGATTTTATTTTTTTGCCTTTCCTTGTCCTTTAAGCTTTTTGAAAAGTAAACATAGTTTCAAGCAATTTTGCAATATTCATAAATAAAACAATATGCAGACTTTTCATGATTTTTAATGTTTTGGAACAGTTCCCTAAGCCTAGCCCCCTGCTCTTCAGCTGATCTGTCTGAGTACTTTGCTGAACTGGCTGACTACTGTTACTTTGTATCAGCAGCCAGCTGTCCTCAGCCTGAATCCTCCAAACCCCACAATTCCCTACACATGTGATTTCAATAAGGAACAGGATATCATAGTGCTGTGCAGTTCTCCAGTTCCAGGTATTTCAGCAGCTGGCTGCTAAGGTCTTATTTAGCCTAGCAACCAGGCAGTAGTAGTAGAACTAGAGATGGGAAATTGAATAGGAGAGGCTCTGCACAGAAAGATGAGTAATAACAATAAAACTGTAGCCTCAAAGAGAAATGGTTTTGGCTGCCAGGTTCAGTGACCCCTATTTCAAAGCTTTAAAAAGTATGGAAAAATAAATAATGAAAACCAATTACAAAGTTGCTAGGAATAGGCTATTCTATAACATATGTAAGGTTAACTTAAAAGTGAACCAAATGGTGGATCGGTTACTATGGGTAACATTCAATACATTATATACAATTATCATTTGTAACTTATCAGAAGACAAATATATCTATGTATACGTATATGCACTTGGCCATCCTCAATTTTAAATTAGGGACCATATGATGTCCATACATTTACGGTGAAGTCCATAAATTTATATTTCTTATCATATGAGCACAGGAATCTACATACAAATCGTGTACATCAAGAATTGCCCCAGACATTGGTTTACAGCTCTCTGCAGTGGCGTAACTACCAGGGGAGCAGGGGGTGCAATATCACCAGGGCCCGCTCCCTCTCAGGGGGCCCGCCAGAGAGTCTAGGAGGACAACAATGTGCAATTCATAGGGGGGAAGCCTGATAGGGGGCCCGGGTGCCATTCCTGCACCAGGGCCCACCAGCAAGTAGTTAAGCCACTGGCTCTCTGGCAAAAGGAGACATCCCCTCCTCAATAATAAACAATATTAACTGCCAACTGATGCTATATATGTTATTTGTAAGAGCTAGGCAATTCAGTATGGTTATGCAATGATTATAGGAACGATAAAGCAAGCTGCAGAGACAGCTGTATTTTATGACCACAAAATCCCGTCAGGTCACATATGTGTCACATCATGTGGTTTCTCACGAAAACGTTATTTGATTGGACAGAAAAGCTTCCGCCCGAGTGAGTAAAGTAAAAGCAGCCTCGGGCAACCCATCTCTTCAAACAAACTCATGCGGAACGGATATTGAAGTGGAAAAGAATGTCCAAATAAAGCAGATAAAAATGTGCCCAGTTTATTTTACAGAAATATGATAACATTTCAGCCTACAGTATGTAGGATTTCTGGCTGATTATTAAAAAAAAAATCAGTAGTGGTTATTGATACCACTTTGATTTCTCTCCAGTTCCAGCATTCCAGCAATGCCACCAATGATTGATTTAAAGGCAAAACACAATGTTGGGTGTCTGCAGTAGTTTTATTTAGAAGCACCTTGGGGTAGGAACTACTATTCCGTACCCTACCCATTACTGCATAAGCAATAGGAGAATATCTTTCAAACGTCATACAGAGATCATTTAACCACTTTGGTTTAAAGAAAATGTTAAAATAAAAATATAACAAGTTAAGGAAAGTATGAACATGACTGTGAAATTAAAGGGAGTGTTCACCTGTAAATTAACGTTTAGCATGCTGTAGAGTGTGATATTCAGATATTATCTGCAGTTGTTTTTCATTTTTTATAAATTGTGATTTTTTTTTTGAGTTATATAGCTTTTTATTTACCAGTTTGGTTTTTCAACAATCTGGTTCCAAACTACCTAGCAATCATGCTTTGATTTGAATAAGAAACTGGATAGAAAGAGGAGTAATCAAAAGTAGCAATAACAATACATTGGTAGCCTTATAGAGCGTTTGTTATTTAGATGAGGTCTGTGACCACCAACTGAAACCTGAAAAGACAAAGAAAAAGACAAATAATTCAAAAACTATAAAAAAGAAGAAAATGAAGGCTAATTGAAAAGTTGCTTACAACCAGCCATTTTTTAAAAAAAAAAAGTTAACTTACATGTTAACCACCCCTTTAACCCATATCATAAACACAAGACATGTCACACAAGGCATCTGAAGACTTAATGACAATGTTTAGGCTATTACCTTACAAAGCAGGTGTAGGATGTCTGGAATAGTTTTTCAGAACAGATGGTCGCAAAAAACACAGCAGAGAATTACGGTAAAACCTCAACATTTGGTAAAGAGCAGAACTAGTGGCCTCAGATCTGTGACCACTGATTGAGGGGCCATGACAAAAACATCCTCTTTGGGGACTTAGAGGTGATTTGATGGCTACCCAGTACGAAGGGTTCTGAGGGAGCCCCAAAGCCACTTGAAGTCACTCACAATAGAATTAGACATGTATTTTTTTATCTGTGTAGGTTAACAGTGTTCAACTAGACATTCCAATAAAACAGATTTTGATTTATATACATATGTGTGGGTCGGGTAAAACCTCTGCATGCACACAACTTCCTTTTATAGAATCGCACCGACCCACCACACCGATGACATCACAAAAGGGGCAGGGCAAGCAGGTGCACAGCTATAAAATGCAGAAGCGAGGAGTGTATCAGGTATCGTGCCGACCCACACATCATTATCTATCTATCATCTATTTATTTTAACGGTTTGATCAACTGGATACAAAACATCCTCAGATCAATGGTTTAGGGTTAGAAATATACAAGTGAGGTTCCCTGTGTTATTAGGCTGAACCTCCACTAAGTCACCACAGTGCTTCTCTAAAACAATATCCAATCCAATTAGCATGGTGATCCAAATTAGGGAAAAAACCTTAGGTTCAACCAGTTTCAGATAATAAACCCCACACCTGTACGAGAGAAGCTCATTTGCTGATGTCTAATCGTTTGACACAAGCAAAGAAGTAAAGTATTAGACTCTGGCCCCTGTGTTGACATCTGCATATGAGGGTGCTACTGGGTGCCTTGAGAAGTGCTGCCTGGGTACTGCTCTGCCATTTATATCTCTTAGGCACAAGCAGCTATAAATAACTATGGACCCCAGACTACAACTGGATCATGATGTGGGCCTTTGCCGTCTGGCCAGGGAAAATAGCAGCATCAATGGGCTAGTAATGTCCTTACCAAATATATTGCAATAATCCAATCGTTTAGCCTTTGGAGTGGATATCTGGGAAAAGATCCAATCATTTGGCAACATTACATGTAATGTATGGCCACCTTAGCTGTACATTTAGGGTTGCCACCTGTCCAGTTTTCCAAATTATGAAAACCTGTCAGGATTCCCTGAGATTGATGAAGTGATTGGCCGATCACCACGTCATAGCTTGTTAGCAGAGTAACTGGGTAATCTGGAGTTGCAGTGACAGTCAGGACTCTTACCAGTATGATGCTGCAAGCATGGTTGAGACTTTATTCTCCTCACAACATGCAGAAGAAGACAGGATATAACATCACCTCATGGAGATTATTCCCAGAATGCACATGTTAATAAAACTTTATGAACACACAACAATATGAACACTGACACCTACTGGCAGAAACAAACAACAGTATAACACAGTATATGAGAAGGTTTTTGTTGCTAACTGATAGTGTACACACACTAGTCTAACATAGCTCTACCCCCAATGCCACATCTCGCCCCTGATACATCACGTCCCACTCCGTTAGGTCACCGCCCCACCTCCTGCTACATCACCTCCCAGCCCGGATTTAGTCAGGAAGAAAGTGCAACTTCGGGCAATTCTCTCAAACTCTGCAAGCCTTGGGCACCAGTTTGTGCCTAAAAAAAGTGGTATGTGCTGCATTCAATTCAAAATAAAAATGTAAAAGATAGAGCACATTGTATATCATGCAATGTGTCTTTCTGTGATTAACCTTAAGTCTACTAGAAAATCATGTAAGCATTAAATACACCCAATAGGCTGGTTCAAATTATGTTTTATTAGAAAATCATTTTTAAAAATGTGAATTATTTGGATTAAATATATATGGTCTATGGGAGTCTATGGGAGATGGCCTTTCTGTAATTAAGAGCTTTCTGGATAACGGTTTTCCATATAAAAGAATCCATAATTAACCCTTAATTAATATTTAAATTGTGTTTTACTAGACGAAAATGAAGACCCAAATTACAGAAAGATCCCCAAAACCACAGATCCCAAGCATTCTGACAACAGGTCCTATACATGTACAAGTTACTGTTTTATTATTACAGCAAAAGGGAAAATATGTTGTACAATTTGGAATTATTTGTTTAAAATGGAGTCTGTCGCCCTCCCATAATTCAGAGGTTGACAAGGGGACTCCTCAAATGACCTTCACTTATAGCTATCCCACTGAACCCCATTGTTACATAACTTAATGAAACACCAGGAGCCAGAAATGGGATAAAATGTCCACAGCATTTATTGACATTTTATCAAATAAATAGGACCTTGCCAGCCTCAGCCCAAGGCAATATTCAAAGACAGAATTCCTTAAGAGATCACTACTATGCTCTGCCGTTCTTCAGTGAAGACTTGAGATCAGCACTATGCCATTATATCCACCACTGAGTATTAGACTGCCTCTACCTACAGAGAGCATACCTCCCAACATTCTGGATGTAAAAAGAGGGACAAAAAATTTTTTTGCCCACAGCACGGCAAACTTTTTGTGACCATGCCCATTTTTGAGGCCGCACCCCCTAATTACCATGTTTATTTTACTAAATTTGACAGGTTATGAAAATTTGAAAATATTTCTCCTTATCTAAACTGTTACAATTACTTATTTTCTTATCTCAAAAGTCTTACAAAGTATCTTATTTACACCTATTAGCTGTTCTGGACTCTCTGCTGAAAGCCAATTAAGTTAAAATCTTTGCTTCTTTTTCTGGCTTTTCAGTGCAGAGAAAAGAGGGACTTTCCAGTACAAAGGAGGGACACTGGGTTGAGCTCTCAAAAGAGGGACTGTCCCTCCAAAAAAGGGACAGTTGGGAGGTATGCAGAGAGGATGGCCCCGAAACTTGCTACATCTGCTGCATCTCTCCCGATGAGAGAAGCTCAGC
Organism: Xenopus borealis; assembly: GCA_024363595.1. NCBI lineage: Eukaryota > Metazoa > Chordata > Amphibia > Anura > Pipidae > Xenopus > Xenopus borealis. The sequence goes on from CM044431.1 coordinate 203,498,447, forward strand.
AGTCCTGCTGCCAATCCTGAATCTATAGTGTCTCTATGATCCAAGCAGGCTGTCACCTACCACAAGCAGTAGTAGTGTCTGTATCAGTGAACCCACTGTGCAGTCACAGGAGAGAACCTCCTTTCTCCCTCTTCTAGATTTACCTGTGCAGTACTCTGACAAGGTCCTACCACTTCTGTGACAAAACTTATAATACATTATCATATAGCCACTATTTTGACCCAGAGGAAGGCAAAAACCCAGCATGAAGCCAGGGCCGGAACTAGGGGTAGGCAGAGTAGGCGCCTAGGGCGCAAAGCTGGGGGGGCACCAGGCGCACACTTCTCTGCTTCACCTACTCCCTAGTCCAGTCCCGCTTACAGCTGTAGCCGCTTTGTGCACTCAGGCACACTGTTCCTTTCCTTTTGTTTTTTTTTCTTTGAGCATGTGCTCGCTCAGTTTTTTGCACATGTGCACATGTGGGGCACTTCTACTATCCAGCTTGCCGAGGGCGCCTGGATGGATTGGCCTGGCGCTGCCTGAAGCCAATCCCAATTATGCCAAAAGAGGAAAATAATTCCTTCCTGACCCCAATGGTGATCAGTAACATTGCCTGGATCAAGCATTTGACATTCCTTTAACATGAATAATACCATGCAGACTCTCATGTTTTTATTGTACCGAAACCATAATATAACAGTTCATGCAGGAAAAGCATTCACATTCAGTGATTAATAGATAATATAAAGAAGAGAAACTCCTGGCATTTCACAAAATATGCAAAAAAAAGAGGGCGGTGGGATGTTTCTACCTGCTCAGATGATAAGGAAGTGAACTGCTTCTTCCCCTGACATCACAACAGTTGACTTCTGCAATAGCTTTGAGCGACCAAGACTACACACATGCTCAGTGTGGTCTGGGCTTCACTTGCTATAGAATCTGATAGATCAAGACTGATTAATAATCAGAATATGAAGACGGCAATAGGTCTGCAGATACAAATCTCTACATGGTTGCCGAATGCTCTACAGGGAAACAGACAAAGCTGCTTGAGTTCTGGGAAGCAAGGTGGGGGGCTCCCCCCTGCTGTTTGAAAGTATGATTGCTTCCCTACAACGCAGTTAGGGGCCGTCTGAAGTTTCCTATCTGCAGCTGTCAGAGCAAGTAAAATGAAGGGGGAACTTCACTGCATACAGTCAGGTTTATTATAAAAAACAGCAGACATTTTTTAATTAAAGTTTATTGGAGATAGATTTCCTTTTCAGAAAGTAAAAATTGCTTTTTATTGTTTTGCCTTTACATCTCTTTTAACTCATTCCTTCTCACCCAATAACAGCTATATCTGATCCTGCCAATCTTTAAACATAAACCAGTATAATTTGGCTGCCGGTCATTCGGATACCTTGTCACGCAGCCCCTGCATTTGTAGCTCCAGGGCTTTCCTTTCTGCATAACAGGTTTCTGGATAACATATCCCATACCTGTATATGGAGTAAAATTCTCACCTGGTGTCAGTAATTACAGTATAGAGACAATACGTGTTATTCAACTAATATCTGTTGAAATAGTGCAGTCTATATCTATACATACCAAAAACATTTGAAAATAAAATTAAATAACGCTCTATATTCCAAACATCAATACCTAAAGGAAATATACATCATTTTAGACATTTATTTAACATATTGTATTCTCTTTCAAATGGTTTTCATTTAAGTAGTTACCATAGCAACTGCATGGCCGGCAAAAGGGCTGTGTAGCGAAATGCACTCTATCCTGCACAATATGTTATGCCAGCACTGGATTCCACGATCAGTATCATTTAAATAATGGAGAAAAGAAGGGGGAATATTCATGAAATTTCTATGTTTCACTCTGCTACTGACCAGTCAGTTACATGGAAAGGGCAGGAATAATAATAATAAAAAGGACAATCAAATAATAAGGTGCTGGATCCCACAGTTTGTAAGGCAAGAAGTCTCATATAAGATCTAAGCAACACATCAAAAGTAGACTTTAAAATTATTTTTTATAGCCCCACCTTGAACAGAATAGGGATCAATACACTCATGAAGAAAAGGATGAGGCAGTAGACAGCCATAATTGTACCAAAGACATATGAATAACACTGTGGACATTAAAGTCTAGTATGGTAGTTTAGGATGACCAGTAGATATCGGGACAGATATTATTGGTCTTGAATATCTCATATATGGTTCAGTAAAAGTTGGTCTTGAGGGGCTGTTACTATTATTCCCCAAAAATAGTTCAACCAAATTCGATATTCGATTAGCATTTGATCGTCGAATGCTAAACGAATAGTTTTAGGCTACCTTTTATTCGATATTCGATCATTCGACGATCGAATACAAACCTATTCGATCAGTCGAATAAATCATTAGATCGTTCGAATGATTCGTACGATTCGAACGATCGAACACTACGATCGTAGGAATCCTATTCGATCAGGACTTAGTCTCACAAGCCTATGGGAGTGCTCCCATAGACTTCTATTGCAATTCGGTAGGTCCAATCTGCCGAAGTAGGCAATCTAATAAACTTAAAAAATTTAATCCTTCGCTGATCGTATGATCGAATATTCGTTCATTCGACTCTATTCGAATGTATTTGATCGTTCGACCATTCGGTATTCAATGATCGAATATGGCAAAATTTGCATATTCGACCAAACGAATAAATCCTACGTTCGAAATTTGATTGAATTCGATCGAACTTCGATCTATTCACGTGAATTTAGTACATCGGCCCCCAGGTGCTGGTGTAAGGCCAGCTAAAAAGATATGTCTCTATCAACACAAAAAGAAGTCTATAAAATTACCATTAATTAATTAATTACAAACAAAACTGTATATCTATATTTTGTCTTTATAATTTTTAGCAATAACACTAAAACAGCACTGATATATTCATAAAATGTATACTATCCTAGGATTATGTTACCAGAGCAGGGCCAGTAAAATAGGAAAAGAATGAATGTTGGGCTGATGCTACAGGGCTGATTATTAAATTCTGATGCTAGTTGCACTGGTTTCTGTGCTGCCATGTAGTAATTATCTCTATTAATTACTAATCAACCTTGTAATGTGACATTTATGCCTATTTTGTATATACAGTATATGTTGAGTCAGTCCCTAAGCTCAGTAAGTGACAGCAGCACAGAGCATGTGAATCAGTGAATCAGAAATGAAGATGGGGAGCTACTGGGGCATCTACTGGGGAGACACAGATCTTTACTGATAAAGGGCTGTGGTTGCCTTGGGCTGGTACACAAGCACAACACATAGGGGCAAATTTACAAAATTTCCCTCGAATTTCTTCGAAATCCAATAAGCATTCGACTATCGAATGCTTATGCGATAGTTCTAGGCTATCTTTTTGCTCGATATTCGATTTCTCGATGAAATTGTACAATCGAATACCGATCATTCGATTTCATGAAAAAATCGTACTTTTGCCTTCGAGCCTCTGAAAAATATGTACGATTCAATCAATCAAGGCATTCGATTGTAAGACTGGTATTCGAGCAGGTCTTTGCCAAAGAAGCCTATGGGGGGGTTCCCATAGGCTTCTATTGGTATCCGGTAGGTTCAATCTGGCAAAGTCGGCATTCGAAGGATTTTAAAATTTTAAATCCTTCGATCATCGAATGATTGAATATTCGATCATTCGATAATTCGGTATTCGATGATCGAAGATGCCAAATTTGCATATACAATCCTCCGAAAAAATCGAACTTCGATCTCTTCACACGAATTTTGTAAATCTGCCCCATAACGTACAACATGTCTAGACTACTTCTTTAGTTTGACTTATGTCTCCTTTAAAAGGAAGTTTTATATGAATAATGGAAAACCACTGTCTGGGTGGATTATAAACTACAGATGAAGACAGTGTCGGACTGGGGGGCTTAGGGAGAGGAGGGTCTGGCCGGGCCCATATCGTCAAGATCGCACAGGGCCATATTAGCCCATGCTACAAATTCGCTCATGACACAATATACTTTGCCATCTGCATTGCTACTAAATACAACTATAAAAAGGAAATGTCTTTGTGTTATACATGCACCCAAGCTGTATTGGATGTTTCTTAAATCTGTTTTGCAAACAGTGAAATCTCTGATTCATTTTCAATTATTTTGATTTCACCACAAATTTTAAGAGCTTTGTGGAAAAAAAAAACAAAATTCAGTTGGGCCCCTTAGACTCAGCTTAATTGCTATATGATGGCTGTATCAATTACAATAATTAATTCTCTGCAAATTTCCACGTTTCGGCCCCGGCTAATAAATTCGCTAAACTGTGCTGAAAATTTGTTGCATCAGACGTCCACGACAATTTGACACCTACATAAAACTGTAGCACATCAAAATTATTCGGACGCCCATTGACTGTAATGTAAATTGGTGCGGGCAGTATAATTCTCTTCAACTAATTTTTCGACATTTTCACGAATTTTGCTGGAAATTTGCGAATTGTGTGGCGAAACAGGACACATTCACCCATCACTACGATGGGGCAAATTTACTATTATTCCCCAAAAAATATTCGTTTTCCCCCGATATTCGATTAGCATTCGATTTTCGAATGCTAATCGAATAGTTTTAGGCCACCCTTTTATTCGATCGTCGATCATTCGACGATCGAATAACGATCGATCGATCATTCGAATGAATTATTCGATCATTCTCATGATTCGAACGTACGAATCCTATTTGATCAGGACTTAACCTCAGAAGCCTATAGGAGACTTCCCATAGGCTTCTATTGCAATTTGGTAGGTCCTATCTGCCGAATTGGGCATACGAATAGGTTTAGGGTTCTAATTCATTTTAATGTATTCGATCATTCAATCGTTCGATATTTGATGATCGAAAATGCAGAGATCGGAATTCGAACAAATTAGCTTGAACTTCTATCTATTCGTGTGAATTTCGTAAATCAGCCCCTAAGTCTTCCACGACTATTTCTACATTTTTGTAACAATCTGTTACCTTGAATCCTATGGATAGCTTGGATCCCAAAGGAGAGCCACTGGTGCAAGGAAGACTGGTGGACACGGATACTCCTTTACGGCTCCAGTCTTCACCGACGCCCTTTTGGGGCCCGAGCTTTCTGCGGCGGAGAAGGCAAAGGAGCAGGGAATAGCCGAGATCGAGGTACCGTCAAGGATTGAAACAGAAGCGAAGTCAAAACAGGCAAAAGAGTCTGTGCAGGCGGCAGAGGATCAGAGGTCAGGAACAAGCAGAGGTCGGTTCGGGCGGCAGAGGTTCGGAAGTCAATAAACAGGCCAGGAGTCGAAAACCAGCTGGATGATTGCCCAGAGTCTACTTTCCCCTCAAATCCCTGCCATGCTACAAGCATTTTATTTAACCATGGGTTTCTATGTCACAGTGCCTATGTATGGCATTAAAGTTGACAATCTGCACCATTGCTATATTTTGGGGGGGGGTGCTTACCTCATTTCCCACTGCGACAACAGAATTTCAAATTCAAATTCTGGATATTATAAACTATGGAGGCTTCACTGTGAGGCACAGTTTTATTGAGAGGCAGCTACAAAACACTGCAAATGTGCTGTAGGCAGAGAAATTGGGACAAAGGTAAACTTCACTGCATGAACGTATGGAACTGAAGTGTCACATACTCGATTGGCTAGTTTTACAGCATACTATAGGCTATCAGCTATCATTCTTATATTTCAAGTATACAGAAAGATTTCTGTAATTCAGTGTTTTGTCCGTGGCCAGTTATTTCCCTAGAGAGGCTATCTTGCATGACTGTAGGTCTCTTGCAAAAGTGGAATCTTAGTAGACTTTGGGAGGAATCCATACATAGATTATTGTCCCTAGACTGTAAGCTCGTGGGAAAAAAGAAGAAAAGGCACATGTTCCATAGCACATAAGAGATCAGCTCTGGCCAATAAAATGGTGTTTTATCTGTTATCTGCTATGTAACCTGTTTCATTTTTTCCAGCATGAAGGGGTGCCCCCATGGCTACACAGCAGCTTATTTATATAAACTATAGTAGCAGTACACACAGCTTTTACTAGACCAACAGAACATTATATTTTAATTACTTTGTCACACTTCAGTTTTTGGTGTTCCTGTTCCTTTAGGGCAGAGCCACACATAGAGATTCGGGTTGGTTATACGCCCCTCGACAAATCGCCTCTTCTTCAGGCGACTAATCTCCCTGAACTGCCTTCCTGCCAGCTAGAATTTAAATTGCTGGCATGATGGCACTCAGAGCCCTGCGTTTTCTAAAGTTGCCTGAAGTTTCCCCATGAGGCGACTAATCTCCCCGAAATGCCTTACCGCCGGCTAGAATCTAAAACAGCAACGGGATGGCCCTTGGATCGCTGCGTTTTCCCGAAGAGTCCACGTAAGGCAACTTTGGATGACTTCAGAAAAACGAAGTGCTGCGAGTGCCATCCAGCCATTTAGATTCTCGCCGTTGGAAACACAGTGTGGGGAGAAGAAGAGGCATTTGTTGCCGGCAAACTAAATCTCCCCAAATCTTCACGTGTGCCCTTAAAAACAGAGGAGTCCTAGTCAAAGGTACCATAAAATGAGGAGTCGGGAGTTGAATGGATTTATGTACAGCCCTGGATAGAAACGCCAATCCACTGCCTTCTATCCCCTCTATTCTGGTGTGCTGTGACACACATGATCATCCTCTTAGTGCACAAAGAGTGGATTCTGGTCCAGAAACACAAAAGCAGGCATTTTCTTGCCAAAATCCACTCTGAGTGTCTTCTATCAGGCTGATCCTGTTCCTGCCAGTGCACACGCATAGAGGGGATGGAAGGCAACAGCTTTTCTCTAGTGGTATATATATACCCAAGTGGAGAAATCATTGGGTTGCAGGGGACAACTGCTCATGCTCATACAGACCTGAGCAGTGCTCTTAGCACAATGCATGCCACGGGTGTAGAATGGTTAAAGGAAAACATTGGAGGAGTACAGAAAGGTTGTGGTGTTTGAACTAGCCTAAAAGGCAACAGACATGAGGGGTATATAATTCCTTAGGGTGCATCTGCCAGGGCTCTAAGGGGTGCAAGTATTTGCTCCTTAGTTCTTACTTACCAAGCACTTTCTCTCCCAAGCGGCATCAGGAGACCCAGCCCTATCCCTGCCTGTCTTAGGAGTCCCAGTCCCATAAATATAGCAATGGGAATGCATAGTTCAAACTCAGCAGCAATATCTACTATATATCTGTTTCCTGAAAACATTTTGTTAAAGGAGAAGGAATACAATTTTCTAGTTGGTTAGGCAACCCCAAGTGAGTACTTTTACTTACCCGACACCCCAGGCTGATGCAGATCAGCAGAAAACCGCACCAGACCAAGGTTCTTCTTGCGAGCACCACAAATTGATCCTCTTCCTGCTTCTTCAGTTTTAAATTTCCCGGGGCAGATGTATGTGTAGTAGAGGGCAAACTAGCTTTTTGCTCTACTGCGCATGCACAGCCACAAGAAGGCCCAAAGAAGCAAGAAGAGGATCGCTCCGTGGTGCGCGCAAGAAGAACCCGAGGTTGGTGCAGTTTTCTGCTGACAGGAGCTCCTGCCCAGGGTATCAGGTAAGTACAAGTAGTCATTTAGGGGAGCCTAACTTTTGGCACCCCCAAGGAGAAAATGGTATTCCTTCTCCTTTAAAGGGGGCCAGCCTAAGCAAAGCATTTTTCCATTGATGCTTTAGATCCCTCATTATTATAAGCTGCAAAATTCCACAGTCTTAAATCCCGGCAGCATATGTAACGCATACCCTCAATGAATAACTTCTGTAAAGGGCTGAGGAATATATTAGAACTCTATATAAATAAAGGATGTTAATAATAATAATGTGTGTGCAACAGCCATTCCATATTAGATAAGAACACAATGTGGTTCCCTCTGGGACCTCTGGCTGAAAAGTCCTATGCACATTCTGAATGTGAGTGCTAAGCACAGCTGGAGGGCATTCTATTACACCACAAATCCTATACAAAGGCCTCCAAAAAGGAAACATACTAGGAAAACTTTTGTTTTCTCAGTTGGTTCCTGTTGCAGAAAGGAACGCATGCATTTGTATGTCAGTATGCACATAGCACTACTTATGTACGCAGCACCTTAGCAGAACAAAGAATCAATAGAACAAATGGGGTCAATACAGCAATGAATACAAATAAATACTAACTATTGCAAGGCCTAGTTTATAAACACAGGATATCTATTATTTCTAAGCAACTGTTTCTGTGAACATTCTCAGGAAATGAATCTAAATTCAGGGACAGTGAAGATATTTTTCTGACTATAAGATGCATCTGACCATAAAGCTGGCCATAGACGTAAAGATTTTTAAAAGATCCAATGGTTATACGAGCGTTTAAATGTCCGATGTGTCCATCAACTAAAAAGACCATTTTAGGCGATATTGCCAGCAAAACTGAAGGGTTGCTCCATGCTTGGCCCTGCAAACATAGATAGATTGCATGGGGACCGATAAAGATTTTCTAACCTGGCCGATCAATTTTCAGTCCGATGTTGGACGTAAAATCGTAAAATGTACGATCGTTCAAATCCCATGAAGCTAGTTCTGATAAATCCACTAAATTGTTTCAAGAACTGAGTTGGGTGCCTTCTTTTAGCAAGTGAGAAAATGCAAGATTACTGAAATTAACTTTTGTTAGCTTGATAAGGTTGCCACACTAAGTCTGGGCGGGGGGTGATGACATTTCAGAGGGTGATTCCAGAGGGCAGGTAGTGATGTTTTGGGGGTGGTCTGTCATAGGGGGGTTATGATGTGGTCATTGGTGATTGGCTAATTGTCTATCAATTGCTTTAGACACATTTTAGTAATCTGGAAATTATTTGCCCCCCTCCCATATTTTATAGGTCTCAGGTTGTCTCCCTCTGGATGTAACAGAAGGCAGCTTTAACATGGAGATAAGTTGAAATTGATGGATATGTGTCTTTATTAGACCTCATTTTTGCTGTATTAGAATTAGGGTACCCTTATGGCTGAGTGACTGATTCTCCATATTTGTTAGGAGCTAAGGGGGAGGGCTAACCCAAGTTTGGACCTCCAAATGAAGATTAAACTAAAAAAGGCAACAATCACTGCATGTCAGACAGTGGCGTAACTACTCGCTGGTGGGCCCTGGTGCAGGATTGGCACCCGGGTCCCCTATTGGGCTCTCCCCCTATGAGTTGGAGTTCTCCTAGCCTCTCCAGTGGGCCCCGAGAGGGAGCGGACCCTGGTGCAATTGCACCCCCTGCTCCCCTGGTAGTTACACCACTGATGTCAGACAATTTATAGATAAGTGGTGGATATAGAAGTGGTGGATAAACTTTCAATGCTGTATATTTTTCAATCAGTTCTGCAGTCATTAAAACCTTCAAGAAAATATGGGGAAATGTTACCAAATGCACAGGTGCAGCAAACACACAGACTGGCACATCACACAGCGCTAAAAGCTGAGGCCTCTTATACCCGCAGTGCGTGAAAAACAGATAACGTTATTTTCCACAGGGCTGGAGCCATTTTGAAACAGAAAGCATTTCAAAAGCGGCAGTAATTTGAGCACGTTTAAAGCACTGTTAACATCACTGTAGGTTGCCAAAATGTTCTTATGTAACTAAAAAAACAACCAGTAAACTTGTGGTAAAAAATTACTAGAATATTGTACTGAGTTGTGAATTAAATAAGAAAACCTGTGAATGGGAATTAGCTTTCCACTGTGACCCGCAAAACAAATTAATATTTTCTACTGACTGATCTATATGAAAAGGTAAACACACCCTGAGATATTCCTGTCACTACTGTGACACTTTCTGAACATATTAATAATATATTACATTGGAATGTACTCATAATGGTGTGTAGCATGGCTTACATGATTTATTTATTTCATATACGTATGTAAAATGCTTACATTGCACTTAATGGCTGCTCGCCTGCCCAACATTTACATGTCAAGCATAGGAGAGGGTATTTTTAACTAGGAGTAAATGTTAAACTTTTCTTTGACGCCGGCACTCGTTTTTTCGACGCCAGCCAAAAACGGATGCCCGCTTCCAAAACGAGACGCCGGTGGCGTTTCACAAGTATTTTGCTGTTTCAGCCCCAGATTCGCCTGTCACTGCAAACAGATAAACTGGATAGAATAGAAAGGTTTTAGCACTAAACAGGGGAGACAAACAGGGGTCAATGGCATCTCATGGCTCTCTTTTTAAAAGTAGCGCCGTAAAAAGGCATGTGTGTCCATGCCCTATAGAGTCATGAAATCCTTTTCCATATACATAGGATATATGCTGGAGGTAAATATTTTATAGATATTGGCTGGAGAAATACGCACAAAATGTTAAATGTAGTATCATACTTTATGGTGTTATTGGTCCTTTAAGATAATTTAATTTAATGGATTATAAAACATAAATTTAAAGACAAACAAAGCAAAATAAATCTTATGAACGAATCCCTGTTTTTTTCCTAATATCTAAAATAGTTTGTAACACCCAACCAAACCATGGACTTTACTGTGCGATATAATCATTTCAACATGACCCAGCCAAAAATGTGTTGATATAAATACACTTTACGCAGAAAAGTAATGCTGGGCAGTGACAGACCTCTAGCAAACCACTTAGATCACTTGCAAATCAGGGTACACACTAGTAACCATTCACTTTAGAGCGCTACGCAACAAGTTGGCGCTATAGAAATACATGTTAATATAATATAAAAAATAAATAACCACACTGCCCAATTTGGGTTCTGATTCAACCATGGAGGGCAGTTTTACTGGGGACTTTTTGGGTAAATAGAGGGAAAAAATGTAACATGTACTAGGTCATGGGTATTATAGGGAGGTTATAGTTTTTATTTTTTTAATAAAAAAAGTAATGTTACTGTTCCTTTAAGGTTTGTATGAGTCAAGCATCCTACTGTCATTCATGTATATGATAGGTTCATATACAGGTATGGGACCCGTTTTCCAAAAAAAGCTTGGTATTATAAGAAGGCCACCTCCAACAGACTCCATTTTATCCAAATAATGATTTCTATTTCCATTGTAATAAATAAACAGTACCTTGTACTTGATCCCAACTAAGATATACTGTAATTAATCCTTATTGGAGGCAAAACCAGCCTATTGGGTTTATTTAATGTTTAAATTATTTTCTAGTTGACTTAAGGTATGAAGATCCAAATTACAGAAAAGATCCCCAGGTCCTGATTATTCTGAATAACAGGTCCCATATCTGTATAGGAACCCTTAATGGGCAGTTACCCAACATGCCTGCTCGATATCTGTGCTGAATTCCTTTGTTGGCCAGTTTGGTCACAACTTGAAGCTTAACTAGTAGCTTCAGGGGCCCATAGCAAAAACTCTTTAAGCTCATTCTCAATACAGTGAAACCTCGATTTTAAGTCCCCTGATTTTAATTTTCCCCATATTTTACTTTTTTTTTTTGTGGTCCCACCAATTTATAATGCATTTCATTGGGTGCACTTCCCTGAATTTAAGTTATGTTTTCCTGGATTTTAATTTTGTCCTGTTCTTGGTTCTGCCTGTAAGTGGGCCCCTTAGAGGCAGAGATGCAAGTGAAGATTGCCCCCCCCCCAAATAATCACCTCTTCTTTGGGCGATTAATCTCCCCGAAAAGTCTTCCCGCCGGCTAGAATCTTAATCGCCGGTTGGATGGCACTTGTAAAAGTAAAACAGACTCCTGTACTTATAACCTTATATATAAGCAATATATATATATATACACAGAATTTCTGTACAGCACCATGCCCACAAACAGCTGCTGGGTCTGCGGCTTTACCCCTGCGGTTGGGCAGCTGTGCTGTAGAGCAGATGACTGGGATAGAATAACCTCTCTGCACAAGCATTAATATGTACCCCCAGATCAGAGCAGATACCCATTCCCAATGATGTCATTCTGCTCCTATTTTCTACATTACAGTTGGAAGCTGGCATATCCCTAAGCCAATAAACTGACCCTGCCATTCATCCTCTGTTACATAATAGCACCAATACCCAATGCGCTGCTGGAAATGTACTTTCATTTCCACATTTTAAATAAAGGCATGACACATGTGATTGCATGTACAAGCATGCACAGGCGTGCAAGGAACATAATACATGTGCAGCGACGAGCAGCCTCAGCAAAGTAAGTTTGTAGCCATCCGTGGCATTGGCTTTTGTGAAGGAACGGCCTGTGGCAACAAATTGTGCTGCAATTATCGCCAAACATTAATGATAATAATAGCAGCTGCTAAATGGGCCAGGCAAGTGGCTACACATAGCAGAGTAATGAGAAAGGCTGGTAGAAGAAATGAATAAATACATGACAGCAGTGATAGGGTATCAGGCAGGACAATGTCAGCTATGGCATCCAGCATTGATGGGCATGTACTGCAACAAAGGCTTTCTATCAATCAGTCCTGCTCTCATCAGCACTGACATGAAATATTGTACACCCCTGAATATGTACAATGGCTGCACCCTGCAAAAGGGCACCAAGCAGCACCTATAGGCATCGTAATCATCACTGGCAGCCTGTTAAAAATCTGCTGTCACCAAAAGCAATGAAATAAATGGCATTCATTGTAGGCTGCCATAATGCTGTCACTGCTGTGCTTACCTGCCTGTGAGCCCCGGGAAAGGACAATGATTACATGAAATACAAGTCAGTGTGAGCATGGCAGCTCCTTCTTCTGCCCATTGTCACTCACCTTGACTAAAGCTGCTCCTCCCCGGGTGCTGAATGGTTGCGCCGAGCGGACACTGCCAGGCTCAATCCTCTCCCCTTCCCCCTAAGCCTCTGTCTGCTGCCCCTACCCCTCTCTCTCTCTCCCTCTCTCTCTCTCTGACGTTGCGATCAGTCCCCGCACTGCCTACAGCCTTAAAGCCACAGACACGCAGCCTCTCTGCACAGGCTCCCAGCTGAACATACAGGAAAGGGAAAGTTTCCTATCAGTAAAAAGAACCCCTGCAGCCGAGCATCTGACCTTGAAGAGTGTGTTGAGTAACAGGACAATAGATCAGCACTTCTTTTTTTTTTTTTGCAAAGCAGGTTTCCAAAAATAGCTCCATGGAGAAAGCTCATTATGGGATTGGTTCTTCAGATGCATGGTTAATCCCTACAATATTATATTATATTTTTCCTATAGGCTGTGCATGGCCAAGGCAGCCTGCTCCTGCTATTGGCAACAATAGGTTATGTCCTACACTGAGTGATGCTTGTTTGATCTGGAAAATCAGCCTGTTGCTCTAGGTCAGGGCTCTCAGGGGATGCTGGGATATGTAGTTTAGAGTTGCTGTTTGGAGATCACTGATAGGCTGAAGTGCATTGACAAGCATCACCTATAGCTCTGCAATGTCCCAAAAATTGCATGTCATAGTTAGGATTACCACTTTTTCTGGGAAAATATATCAGCCTTCCTATATTTTTTTTTGGTTAATTGTCAGTACAGTGAGTGATGTTTGTTATGTCTGGAATATCAGCTTGTTGCTCTAGCTCAGGGGATGCTGGGATATGTAGTTTAGAGTTGCTGTTTAGAGATCACTGATAGGCTGAAGTTCACACCTTTCTGTATTGACAAGCATCACCTATAGCTCTGCAAAAATTGCATGTTATAGGTAGGGTTGCCACCTTTTCTGGGAAAGAATGCCAGCCTTCCTATATTTGTGTGGTTTTTCCTTAATAAATACCATTGGCATCAAGCTACATTATTACTGGCCAGGCTGGTAAAATATCGGCCAGGTGGCAACCTTAGTTATAGGGTTATGCCATACATTCATCCAGTGTGATGTTGCTGCAACTTTCAGGTCTCAGGCAAGGGACTCAGCAGGCGTGAATTCCATTGAATTGATTCAAGATCTCACATACAATATACGCTACAGAAGGTAAGGCAGATCATTGCAGATGGATGCAGAAACTGACCCATGCAGCTGTCACATGACTACAGTTTTTAAAGCATTGGAGCGCTGTCGAAATTGGGTACTTGATGCCAGTGTTATTAATGCAACAGAGGTAGGAAAGCAGGTATATTTTCCAGATAATGGGGCAATTTTAAGCAGTAGGGATCAGAATCTGACATCCCCAGAAGCTTTTTAGGGGCTTCATTAGACAGCTTAAGGGTAGGGACAGACAGGGAGATTCGGGCATTTTTAGCAGGCGACAGAATCTCCCCGAATCTCCCTGTCTGTCCCTACCCTATAGGAGTGGTTCACCTTTGAGTATGTTGTAGAGAGTGATATTCTTTGACCATTTGCAGTTGGTTTTCATTTTTTATTATTTGTGGTTTTTGAGTTATTTAGCTTTTTATCCAGCAGCTCTTCAATTTGCATTTTAAGCAATCTGGTAACTAGGGTCCAAATTACCCTAGCAACCATGCACTGATTTGAATAAGAGACTGGAATATGACTAGGAGAGGGACTGAATAGAAAGGCGAGTCATAAAGTTGCAAAGAGTCAGAAGGAAAAGGCAAATAACTATAAAACTATAAAAAATTAATAATGAAAACCAGTTGAAAAGTTGCCTAGACATGCTAAAAGTTACCTTAAAGGTGAACCGCCCCTTTAAATGAACTTTTAGTATGATATAGAAAGCAATATTCTGAGACAATTTGCATTTTGTTTTAATTTTATATTATTTGTGATTTTTGAGTTATTTTGCTTTTTATTCAGCAGCTCTCCAGTTTGCACAATTTAACTAGTCTGCTTGCCAGGGTCCAGCTTACCCTAGCAACCATGCATTGATTTGAACAAGAGACTAGAACATGAATAGGAGAGGCCTGAATAGAAAGATGAGTAATAAAAAGTAGCAATAATGATAAATGTGTAGCCTTACAGAGCATTTTTAGATGAGGTCAGTGACCCCTATTTGAAAGCTGGAAAGAGTCAGAAGAAGAAGGCAGATAAATCACTGTATATAATATAATATATAAAACTGTATATTGTATAATACTGTATATCAATATAGCCTGTTGCATTTTTTTTAGTAAGCAGTGAGTTGGAATGTGCTCCCCCAGTGCTCATCTGCCTTTTCTATGTATTTTCTATATATATTTTTTTATAATACCGGGAGCTGCCATATTGCTTGCACTGTCTGGTACATTATCTGTAAACTTTACTAGAACAAGACTGTAGCTCCACTGAGGGAAACAGTGCTGCAGAACCGTATATAAATGAAAGCATGCATGGAAGGAATGTTCTGTGCATACACATGGACATGCCCTTATACTTTGAAGTCTATATAAGGGAAAGGAGCTATGTTTCTTAAATATTGGACATTATGTTATCAAGGTTACAAAACATTCTTCTAGCTACGACAAAACCTTTGCGTCTTTATTTATATAGTACCGTATTTATTTACAGAAGGGTAACTGCAAAAACAATCTAGTGCCGCTTGTAGCTGCAGAGACAAAGTAGCCAGTGTTATCCAAGCTGGCTTGTGGGCCCCACCAGGGGCACGGCCCCTTTCCTGCAGAGGCACAGCTTAAATATCTGTCAAAGCAAAACAGCTGAGTGGGGGATGCAAGCAGGGAAAATATGGCTTGATAATGCTTCAACTATGTCTGAGTAAATCAGATAAAGTGGGGTTTATGGGGAAATAGTGTAGGTAAGTGCAAGGGTACCTACCCACTGTCTATTAAATATGCATTCATGCACACATTGCACCACTGTATGACAAAGCTTGTGAGAACTGATCCAGTTCTTCTGCATGGGTCAGTACACACAGGGACAGACATCAGTCAGCAGTCACAACCATTTCCATGTTTTCTGCATTCAGGAAGGTGTGTTCTCAATGTGTGCTATTCACAGGACAGGACTGGATCAATTAACACATGCATTGCTGTGCCACGGAATGCAGAAAAGTGCACTGCTTGGCACATTCCTGTTTAAATGCCCGTGGGTTTGTTTGTTAAGGCAGAGACTGATCAATGTATTTCACTTACATGTGCAAATTCACCAACACAGGTGAAATGTTGCACCTTTTTTTGGCACTATGCATGAGCCTAGGGTTACGCTCACCATATGCTTCAGGCACTGCTGGGGTTATTTATCAAGTGCAAAGGCACAACAAAAACACTAGTGCAATTTGCCATTTTTCTCATGCTTTGAACCCTGCACTGTCCTTGTACTGGAAAAACAGAGCACCAAAATCTGTGTTTCCCTGTGTTTGGCAGTGCTGTATTCATGATTGGGAGGGTTGGGTGACCAGGGTCACACTGGGCCGGAGGGACACTGGGAAAAAACCTGGTGGGCCCTGGCCTTTATGGGCCCCCACCGGCCGAGATCTGCTCCCCCGATCAGCTAGCCCCCAAAAAAATATATGCAGCGCCGTGCTCCAACATTCACGCATGCACACGGGGCCCCGGGAGTTTGGGTGGGTCCAAATGCCCCAGTCTGACCCTGTGGGTGAGGCACATAGACATCCTCATCAGCCGGCCCAAACTCACAGGTGCCAGTTGCCAGATGAAATGCCAGAGGGGCTGCTGTAAGATGTTATAGACAGTCGCTATTTAGTGGCCTGATTAGTGCTGTTTGGGTTTCTGTGTACCAGAAATTTCAGGGCCTGTTTGAAACCCAATCCTGCTTACCACTTGGAGTCAAAACACATATAAAAATTAAAAATAATATGTTAAATTGTTCACACATTGTTAGATATAATTGGTATATGCGCTGGGATGCCCAGCCTGCAGCTGCTGCAACTTGCAGCATTTGTGTGCCAATGAGTAAAGTTACCATGAGCCCAGCATTTTTCTGGTACAGCCATCAATGGTATCAATAGGGAATAATAATATAACAGTAATATAATAATAACAAATATTTAAAGCAGGGGTGTCCAACCTTTTGGCTTCCCTGGGCCACATTACAAAAAGAAAAATTGTCTGGTGCCTCACATGAAATACACAAACACTGTTGATTTGTAAAAATAAAGAAAATGCACAGAAAAGAACTACAATACCAGTTGGATAACCAGATGCATCTATACACTGGAATATGGGACACCTGGATATTAAAAAGACTTGTTATTATATTATTATTACTAACTGGGCAGTGGGCAGAGTCCCCCCTCTTGACTAATCCTATATCCTTTGCAACGTGAAGTTTCCTCGGGAACCAAGGGTTTCAAGCTGGGCCGCATTCATATCCATCCTGGGCCGCAGGTTGGACACTCCTGATGTAAAGCAATGTATTTTCAATAAATGTTGAGGAGGTGCTATCTAGGAGGTGCTGGGAGTAGTAAATCAATAGCTAGTGTGCTGCTGGTCAGACATCTTGATTTATATAATTTCTCAGTCACACAAAGCTTTCTTCATAGATGGGAAAAATTGTACCGATCAGGGCAAAAAAAAAACATAGTTGCACCCAGTTTAGCATTCTTTGTGCTACAGAGCTCCATACCATGGCCTGCTGTGAGTAAGCATGAATTTAAGGGCTCTCGATTTGCCTTGCTTACACAGGGTGTCCAATGTAATACCCAAATGCCATTCCTCACATATTGCCCCATACTATAGGTGCAGAGAGTGCTGGGCAAAGCAATTTGCAATTTCTCACTTTTTTTGTGTGTCCTCTCTTGGTACAGCTGCCTCTGTGATGCAGAAGCTCATTCTACAGCCAGGGTAGCCATTAGTGGGGTACAGGTGGAACAGCTATATAGGGCCCCATTATTTGTGGAGCTCCCAGTCAAACACAGCTTAGTAAGCTGCCTGACAGTTTGAATGCAGATGTGTTGTGCCACATTCATTTGTCATGCACAAGCACAAACAACAATCATGTTTGAGGGGACCAAACCTCATGCTGAACAACACCCCCACCCCCCAGCAATGACAATTCTTCTTTAGTTCATGTTATTTCTAGGGGTCCCTAAAATAATCTATTGCAGACAGCAAGTACTGACTTGCCCCAGTGGAACATACTCACTATAGGCTTGCCCCCAGGGAATTAAAAACAATTGCAGTAAAAATGTTCTGAAGTAGAGCTCTGTCCATCACGACAAGAAGAACCTGCTAAGCAGGATATGCTGTATATGTGCAAAGAGAGTAAATAAATGGAACTCCTGTGAGTACAAATGTACTGTGCTGTAAGTAGATAGCACAGGGCCAAAAGACTGACGACCCCCTGATGAGGAATCTACTGTAAGAATGTTGATCAGCATAAGCAAGAGAAAGTGTTGAGAAGCATTACAGTGTAATCACAATTGGTCGTCATGTAAAGGTTTGCCCTGATCAAAACCCTTCACCGTAACATCCCCTTACATTGCAGGTCCCATGAACCATTATTGCACATATGAAAGCACAAAATAAAGAGTTAGCGGCTAGTCTTTATCAAGTCTTTATCAAGTGTGCGTAGACAAAGCCCTCCCCAGCCATCTCGGGTGGTGGCACACAAGGAGATTTAGTTGCCTACAATAAATGTTCACTACTGCTGGAGACTAATCTCCCCAAAATGC
>CM044431.1:203516997-203574365 GCA_024363595.1 Xenopus borealis
AGAACATCGAGCCAGAAACCCAAAGGTCCCTGGCTCGAATCCCAGCAGAGCCTGACAGATTCATTGAATACAGTGGCATAACTAGAGTGCGCCGGGTCCCCCTGCAAAAACAACCTTCAGAGGTGCCTGGCGCACTCCGATCTCCATCCTCCCACCAAGCCCCACCCGACCCCACCCACATCCCAGCCTGACTCCACCCACGTCTTGCACAACTTGCATCCCCTCCCTTGGTGGTAAGAGAGCGGCCGGGGAGGAGAGTTCTGCTTCCTCTATATTTATGGCAATGATTAAATGTGAATCTGTGATGTGACATAATTCTAGATGGCCATTAATACCTGAAAAAGATAAAAACCAATTATTAATGATTCATGTAAATGCACAAAATCCTATCACAGAAACTGTTTTGGTCATTCATACCGTTAGGCGACTAATACATTTGGCTTCTCTTTGAAGAAACAGTTTATTCCAGTTTCCCAGAATACCCTAGTCTACTCACACTTGATAAAGGGCCCAGCCCAAAACATTTAGGGGTAGATTCATCAAAGAGTGAAGTGAAGAGTGAAGTTCCCCCTTAGTGTGCTGTCACTTCTACAATAAATCCACATTGCTGTTTAAATTAGTGCCTTTAAGCTATCTGGTGATTTTTTATGAATTCCACAAATGAAAGGCCATGCCGATACAGTTGGACCCAACTGCAAAGACATACATATCTCACTTTCTTTTAGTGAGTTTCACAAGAAGTTTGTGGAGGCTGCAACTATGGTGCCTACTGTTTGGTCACAGTGGGTGTCACACCCCATTCTTTTTTATAGGGGTCACATGTGAGCCACATTGGTCTGTAAAGACCCTTTTTTTAAGTCTTATGGGATTTATGTAATTTCCTATCTGGGGGGAGTTTTCAGGTAAGTGAATACTTGTGGATGGTCACGCTCTCTTCTCACAATTGGGCTTGCACATTAAATGAGGGAATTCGAAGTAATATAAGAGAAAGTCATGGTTCCATCAAAATATCTGAACAACCCAGGGCCACCATCACTTTTATGCGGCATTATCTTGGGCCCTTCCACTTCAGGGCAGGCAAAACAATTTCTCGTGCTATTGTGGTGTATGGAAGCAGATCACTGTTCCAAAATCTAGTAGAAGAATTTATACAAAAGTAGAGGTTGATATGCAAGTAAAGTAGGACCTGCATGGTTTTAGGATTGGTTTCAAGCCTTCAGTATTTAAATGACATGAAGTACTATAATGAATCAGGACAGGGATTTGGGAAATTCTATTGGGCAATTCTATTCCGTGTATATCCAAATTAATCTTCAACCCTACTATAGTTTCCAGATACTTGAGTAATCATCTTTAAACAGTACAGAGCCCCTAAATAAAGTGTTAGGTCTTGGTACAGAACCAGAACATTCATTTATCTGTATATGTACAATAATACAAGCAGCTACTTGTACAATAAATTTACAGTAACTGATACATTTAAGGAGAGGTGAAGCATAGTGCCTGGGTTATTTATGCATGTAATATCCTACTACACTACAGGTATGGGATCCGGAACTGAAAGGTTACCTCCCTTAGACTCCATTTTATACATATAAACCACATTATTAAAAGTGATTTCCTTTTCTCTGTAGTAATAAAACATTAGCTTGTACTTGATCCCAACTAAGGTATAATTAATCCTTATTGGAAGTAGGGATGCACCGAATCCAGGATTCGGTTCGGGATTCGGCCAGGATTCGGCCTTTTTCAGCAGGATTCAGATTCGGCCGAATCCTTCTGCCTGGCCGAACCGAATCCGAATCCTAATTTGCATATGCAAATTAGGGCCAGGGAGCTAAATCACGTGACTTTTTGGCACAAAACAAGGAAGTAAATAATGTTTTCCCCTTCCCACCCATAATTTGCATATGCAAATTAGGGTTCGGATTCGGTTCGGTATTCGGCAAATCTTTTGGGAAGGATTCAGGGGGTTCGGCCGAATCCAAAATAGTGGATTCGGTGCATCCCTAATTGGAAGCAACAGCAGCCTATTGGGTTTATTTAATGTTGACATGATTTTGTAGTACATTTAAAGTATGAATATCCCTTTTATGGAAAGATCTGTTATCTGGAAAACCCCAGATCCCAAGCATTCTGGATACCTGTAATTATATTTAAAATCCTCAAGGGAAAGGTTAAAAAAAAGGCTGACTGCAAGAGCTCATTAATTCCCTGCTGAATCCTGCTCCACAATGCAGTCTGTCAGGTCCAACTCCCATTGGATGTGATCTGTCCTGTTTGAACATGTTATCTACAAGAGATCAGGCAGTAAGTTATTATCTATTCACATTGTCACCCATGGGCATCCAAAGCATACATGAGCAACAAAAATATAAAACAAGCACAAAGTAATCAGAAAAAGCTATATACCTCCTACAGAGATTAGACTGTGCATGCTACATGTATAAGCTTATTTGTTTCCAATGGGGGCCTATTGGGCCTATGCAATCCATTCAGTAGCAATTTCCCATTTGCCACTAGCCTTCAACCTCCCTCATTCCCCCTTTTCTGCCCATACCACACCCAATTACACCCTTATATAACTATAAATGTATAATTACATGTGACTTCCAGACAAATACAGAAAGCTGACTGGTCTGTAGACCTTACAAATAATAGAAAGTATTTCCAGCTGCGGTTGTTCCCTATGGAAATGATTAGCAGAAAGAAGATACAGCAATAGGATACATTATCCAGAAACTCATTATGCAGAAAGCTCCAAATTACAGAAAGATCAACTCCTATAGATTCCCCTTTTCTCTGTTTTTATAAAACAGTACCTTGTATTTGAAGGTATAATTAATCCTTATTGGAAGCAAAACCAGCCTGTTTTTTTTTTGTTTATTTAATGTTTACATGATTTTCTAGTAGACAAGGTGAAGATGAAGATCCAAATTATGGAATGATCCATTATCTGGAAAGTCCCAGGTCCCAAGCATTCTGGATAGCAGGTCCCATACCTTTATAAAGCTAGGCAGAACAGCGCTGTGTAAATGTTTAATATTCACTGTGTACAGCAGGGAAATGTACATAATAAAACCAATGGTGCTCAAACACACGTTACAAGGGTAGCAGAACCAATGTAACATGTGGTCACTCTCCCATCTGCTAATTCCACCATTCATGAGCAGGGATTGACTGGGCTTCCTAGGGCCCAACATACAACCTGATGCCCAGATCCTGTTCTCACAGCAATAAACAGGATATTATGGGGCAATACTACAGAGGACCCTGCAGTTGGAGGGGTGGCATGGGTGTAGGGGGTCCAGTGAGGCTCTAACTCAGGGGTCCCCAACCTTTTTTGCTCGTGAGCTACATTTAAATTTAAAAAAGAGTTGGACAGCAGCACAAACATGAAAAAGTCCATGGGGATGTCAAATAAGAGCTCTGATTGGCTTTTTGGTAGCCCCTATATGGACTGGCAGCCTACAGGAGAGAATTTTTGGCAGTACATCTGGTTTTTATGCAACCAGAACTTGCCTCTAAGCCAGTAATTCAAAAATAAGCACCTGCTTTGAGGCCACTGGGAGCAACATACAAGGGGTTGCTCGCGAGCTACTGGTTGGTGATCACTGCTCTAATTAAGGAGAAATCCAGTGGAAAGACCACCAAGGCCCGGGCCTAGGGCAGCAGGATTTTAGGGGGCGTCATTCTGTGCAACCACACCCACATTGGTCCAGAAACACTGGGGATGCGCAGGAGATACAATAGATTTTTACATTTCCCATGTGCCAATCCCCATTGCTCTGGTCCTGATGATGAAAATTTGCCAAAATAGGTCAGAGTATGGGGGGCGACGAACGGCAGTGGGCCTAGGGGCACCCGCTGTGCAAATCCGGACCTGGAGCAATCTCAATATTTCTTGGTAGTATATATCATTTTATCAATGTGTTGGGGCCCTAAACTGAATTTGCTGTGGGGCCCAGCAACCTCTAGTTACACCTCTGCAACTATTATATGTTTATATAATACACAAAAGCCATGAATATCTTGTAAATGATATCCTTATAAACGATGAGTTCTGATGTCATCAGTTATAAACAGTGAGTAGTGATGTCATCTTTGTCACATCACTCACTCGGAGTTCCATGACCTGGATAAAAACACTTTGCCTTTGGCCTTGTGTTTTTATTTCGTCATGAAACTCCTCGGTGACTAGGGATGGCGCGAACCGCGGCAAAAAAGTTCGCGAACACGTTCGCGAACTTGCGCAAAATCGCGAACGGTTCGCGAACCCCATAGACTTCAATGGGAAGGCGAACTTTTAAAGCTAAAAAAGACATTTCTGGCCAGAAAAATGATTTTAAATTTGTTTAAAGGGTGCAACGACCTGGACAGTGGCATGCAAGAGGGGGATCAAGGGCAAAGAAAAATCCATTATTTTCTTATGTCAAAAGTGTTACAAAGTATCTTATCTGCACCTGTTAGCTGTTCTGGACTCTCTGCCAAAAGCCAATTAAGTTCAAATCTTTGCTTCTTTTTCTGGCTGTTCAGTGCAGAGAAAAGAGGGACTTTCCATTACAAATGAGGGACAGAGGGTTGAGCTCTCAAAAGAGGGACTGTCCCTCCAAAAAAGGGACAGTTGGGAGGTATGCACATTTTTTTTTTTTGGTCCAGGGGGTGTGTGGGGGTGGTCCAGGGAGATCTTCCTGATTGGCTGCCATGTATCTGCTGGTCTGGGGTGAGAGGGCAAAAAAAAAGCGGGAAAAAAAATGCGGCAAATTGACGCGAACCCAAAATGCGAATGTCGCGCGATGTTCGCGAACTTTTGGCGAGCGCGAACAGCGGATGTTCGCGCGAACAAGTTCGCCGGCGAACAGTTCACGCCATCCCTATCGGTGACTTATAATATCATTATAATTTACAAGAGGGGGTACTTTATTCATTATATATATACCCCTATGGTGGAAATGGGGGGAAATTGGTGCTTAGGCCCACTGAAAGATCTATTGGTACAATATCAGCCCAGAGAATTTTAGAATAATGTGAAGTTTCTGGTATTTGTCTGGTGTGTACAATACTATTACTGCTAATGTTGTGATTTGTTATTTGAAGTATACATTTGCATTTTTATGTAGTTCCTAGCAGGTAGGAAAATTGTTTTTTTTTCTGACCTGGATGCTGAAAAATACATTTTCAATAGTGTTCTATAGGTTTCCAAAGAACTCCTCTTTAAATCAAAATATTCTAAAGGAATATGTGATCCATGTACCTGACCACTAAATCTTAGGCTTAACTGGATTGGACAGTGCTGTGCTCTATTACTCACATCTCTCTCTCTTTTTTTATATTTCATTTTGAAATATGACATGGGGCTTAGTTTAGATAAAGTGCCATCTACTGGTTATCAGTAGTAATTACAGCTGCTCAAAGTTTTGCTACAATTCAGTCTGACATTTATTAAAAAGAGGATACTTAAAAATGTCTCCCCGACAGCAGTGATAATAGGGCTCATTTACTAGTGCAATTGTAGTGGTGCAACTTTTGCTGCAGTTATTGTGCATTTCCACACCATTTAGAGCTTTACTAAATAGATCACTATATGACCTTTGTGCAATGGACTATAGTGGGAGCCTGTCATTGGGAATACTGATAGTAACCCATTGCATCAGAACATCATTCCAAGGTGCAGAGCCCCCCAGTAATATTTTACTGCATACAGTGGTACTGAGGGGCAAATTCACTAAGATACGAAAATTCGCTAGCGTTAGCTTTGCTATTGTTAGCTTTGCTAGCTTCTGCCGCACTTCACCAGGCGAATTTTCGCCAGCGCTACGCAAATTCACAAAAGTATGAATTTACGCTCAGGCCGGCGAACTGTAGCGTAGTTGCGCTAGTGTTACTTCGCTAGGCAAAGCGCAGTTACACTAGCGAAGCATAATTTGCATACGGCGGGAACTTTAAATTATAATAGAAGTATATGTTACATCCACTACATTCCACTACACAAGCCCAGGAAACCTTTAATAAATAAAATAAAGTTGTCCTATTGCCCTAATGTGCCCCCTGTATAGTTATGTTGCCATATGTTAGGAAATGTAGGGGGGAAGGAGGGTAACCCCCCAAAAAAATATCGATCTTTTTCAGACTATCACCTTCCTATGCTAAAATACGCCAGCGTTTTTTTTTGGACAGAAAAATTTCGACATTTATTTTTCAATCTCCTGTCTATTGTATTGAACTTCGCCTGGTCTGACCAGGCAAAGTAACATCTAGCGTAAGTGCTAACGTTAGTGAATTTGCGAATTTACGATCTTTCGTCAGTGCGCAACTTCGCCTGACATAAGGGTTCGAAGTTGCGCTAGTCTATCTACTTCGCTAGAGTAAATTCGCCAGAGCCAGTGTTAGTGAATTTCCGAAGTTACGAATTCACTCTGGTGAATTAGTGATAGCGTTAGACGCTTCGCGCAATAATAAATTTGCCCCTGAGTATCAGTGCCCTTGATGCTGTTTGCCAGTTGTCCACATGATGGCAGCACATAAACATCTAAACAATCATCTGCAAAGAGACAGTTACATTGAAAGGAATGCAGTTATACCTAAATGAAATTGTTTTTGCAAATTAAATTGTTATTACAAAGTATTAATGAATTATTAATTAAAAAGGGAAATTGTTGTGTTTCTTAAGCAAGCAGTGTTTGTAATAAATCCCTTGTGCTCTCTAATCTCTCTCTGTTCAGTTTTGCAATCTTAGTTGGGATCAAGTACAAGGTACTGGTTTATTATTACAGAGAAAAATGAAATCATTTTTAAAAATGTGACTTCTTTGGATAAAATGGAGCCTATGGGAGGTGGACTGGATAATGTGTTTCAAGATAACAGATCCCTTACCTTCAAGATTGGATTTACATAGTGGGCACCCCTAGCCCTGCCTCCAATCATCAGCCCTGCCCCCTCCATTTGACCCATGGGCTAATCTTCTTAGCAACACTAAGCAGTAACACCTATTCGATTTCTTACTCCCATGTGCTTATTACATGCGAGGAGAAAGTAGTCAGACAATTATTTTCTTAACTGAAATAAGTCGTTCCAACCAAATTGCCAAATCTAACATTTGTAACATTTTCTAATCAATAATAAGTCAGGCCGTTAGTCTCTCAGTCTGAGATTTAAATACATTCATATTCTTCATAGTGAGGTATCAGAACAGTGGCCACAAGATGGCAGCAAATGCATTTAAAGCACAAGACAAATCAGCATCTGCTCCTTTATTTATACATCTTTTATTTGTACATTAAACTATATGTATATATTATATATATATATTATATATATATATATATATATATATATATATATATAAATTGCAGGGGTGTGACAGCACTCTGAGGTAGATTCAAAAAGGTACAGCTGGTCAAATGAAGTGTAAGCTCCAACAAATTTGACAGTATGTAGCAGGTATTTTTCTTGGAATGCAGTGTTTTTTGTTATGATCAAATATCAAAATTTTTGTCTCATCAGTCCAATGTACTTTGTTCCAAAATCACCGTGGCTTGTCAGAATGAGCTTTTGCATACAAGTGACTCTGTTTGTGGCGTGAGTGCAGAAAGGGCTGCTATCTCATCACCCTGCCATACAGATGTTCTTTGTGCAAATTGAGCTGAATTGTAGAATGATGTACAGGTACACCATCTGCAGCAAGACGTTCCTGCAGGTCTTTTGAGGTGATCTTTGGGTTGTCTGTAACAATTCTCACAATCCTCCCCATATGCCGCTCCTTATTTTTATTGGCCTGCCAGACCTGGGTTTTACAGCAACTGTGCCTGTGGCCTTCCATTTCCTGATTACATTCCTTACAGTTGAAACTGACAGTTTAAACCTCTGAGATTGCTTTTTGTAGCCTTCCCCTAAACCATGATACTGAACAATCTTTGTTTTCAGATCTTTTGAGAGTTGCTTTGAGGATCCCATGCTGTTACTCTTCAGAGGAGAGTCAAACAGAAGCACAACTTTCAATTGGCCACCTTTAATACCTTTTCTCATGATTGGACACACCTGCCTATGAAGTTCAAGGCTTAACAAGCTAATCCAACCAATTTGGTGTTGCCAGTAATCAGTATTGAGCACATTGATACATACATTCAAATGAGCAAAATTACAAGGGTACTCACATTTTTTGCACAGCCAGTTTTTCACATTTGATTTAATTTTATACATATAAATACTTCTTCACTAAAAATCTTTGTTCAGAAAATACCCCATTACTTAGATGTTCCTGTGAAATGAAAGACAAAGAACTTTTATCTTTTTTGTTGAAAGTGGAATCAATTATTATGCCACTGAGAGGGGTTCCCAAACTTTTTCATATGACTGTATTCATTGAGTTACATTTTGTCTAAGGTGCCCGACACTTTGGGATTGTGGGATTTTCTTTAAAATATTAACTGAATTACTATATTCACATTTTGTGGTTCAAGCCTCACTTGATTTTGTGGGAATTGGAGACAGGCTTTGGTTTGCTTTAACTGGGATCAAAATAGAATTTCTATGGTCCCTCTCTTCAGGTTCATAATTCCCTTCTTGTCTGTGTCTGGTGTACCTGGGAGAATGTGACCCTGTATAGTTAAAGAGAGGGGTGGGTAGATTTTCTTTAAGGAGTTCTTTTCAGGTTATATTTAGGCACCTTGGGTTTCCCATAACAGTATCTATTCATAAACCAGGAACTCCTCTATTCCATATCTCTGTGAGTGCCTCCAGTGCGTTCAACTATTCGGATTTCTGGGAGCAGCACCCGGTATTTGCTTTGAACGTGGTGAGTGACGATTTTTGGACGTGACTATATATATATATATATATATATATATATATATATACTGTATATAGCATTGCACTGCCTGCCCCTTACTATGATCTCTCCGAAAGTGATAAACCTAAACACTGCAAATGTCATAATTTAACATTTTTTAAATTATCACAAATGTCAAAATGAAATTGAAAAAGTAACCTTTAAGCAAGATTAGGATACAGAATGCAGTATTAGCAAGTGCAAGGAAGCCTATTCCTGTGTGTCATACGGCAGATTGTAAGTATCGAGCCCAATTGCACCCAAATTTTAATGGTTCAAAAAACACAGGTTTTTAGATATTTTTTGCACTAGAAATCATTATTTTGATAATGGTTTTAAAAAAAACACGAAGGCATCAGGAGTGTGGGACGAGGGGCTAAGCAAAAAAATCACACAATTAAACTAATGTATACAACTTCAAATGTGTCATAACATATAAATGTATATGTTTCATAAAATGTAACAATTGCAATATATGTATAAGCTACTCTCCAACTATGTATACATTTTATGTATATGGTGAATATCTCATACAAATAAAAAAAATAAATGTTAAAAAAAAAAAACTACGAAGAAACACCTTTACAAAATGTGAGTTTAGAACGTAGCAAATAAAATCCTACCCGCAGTTTATTCATTCGTATGGGATTGTGTGAATTGTATTGTTTTTGGAGTATTGCTAAAACATGGCATTTTTGTGGTTGCCTTGGGCTGGTAAAGAAGCACAAAACATAATGTACAATTTCTAGTTACTTCTTTAGTTTAACTTTCCTTGTCCTTCATTCAATGACCAGAGTATGTATCAGAAGCCAACCATGTGTGTATGTGTTCCAAACCCAAAACATCTTTTCAATTTTCTATTATGTGTGTTCAGTCCGATGCACATGAATAATCTGAAATGCCCTGTGTATGCATTGTAAATCCTATTGTACCTCCATCATGCCTGCTATTGTATTTACATTGCTTTCAATTGCATCAGTGCATTTTCAGGTAACTCAGTGTATTCATTCCTGTATGAACACCACCAGCAAACAACACTGAAACCTATACAACTAAGTCTCAATTTCGCTTTACTCTCTTTAATAATTCCTCCATTTTCAGCGCATTTTCAGCGCAGTTTTGGCTTCCCTGGGCCACATTAGAAAAAGATAAATTGTCTGGGGCCACACATGAAATACACAAACACTTCTGATTTATAAAAATAAAGAAAATGCACACAAAAGAACTACATTTGGATAACCAAATGGCACTATACACTGGAATATCGAACACCTTGATATTAAATAGACTTATTATTATATTATTATTACTACTAACTGGGCAGTGGGCAGAGTCCCGTCCCCCCCTCCTGCCTAATCCTATATCCTTTGCAACATGAATCAAGCGTTTCAAGCTGGGCCGCATTCATATCCATCCTGGGCCGCATGTGGCCCTAGGGCTGCAGGTTGGACACCCCTGGCTTAGTGTGTTAGAGTTCAAGCTACTGTTGATGAGTAATGGCTGCATGAACCTGGTAATGTTATAACTGTTATACTCTGATCATCCTCAGCTACCAAAACATAACACCCACCCCCCCAACTAAAGCTTTGGATAACCACAAGAAAAATTCAGTACTCGCCATGATGCAGCTTTATTGCTGGAAAATGGAAAGGAAGCAATTAAACCTGGTCACCACAAGTAATGTGTTAATTCTATGATGATCCCTTTATCTACCTCTTCAAGCTGTTTTCTTTTAAAATTCTGTAAACATTTTAGCTTTTTAAACCTTTCAAATTGTTCTTTTCTCCCTTTCAAAATCCAAGCCTGTTGGCCAGTTCAAACTAACATGCAACTTATAAATTTGTAGGATCCAGAAATGGTAACCAGAATAAAGCTGCACCTCCCTCCAGTTTCTCCATTGGTGCAATCTGGCCACCTGAGTCTGAAAAAGTTCCTCATCCATTTCTCCTGTTCTGAGAATTAAGAAGTCATTATTTTACTTGTGCAGTTGCCTTTGTGGTCAAACAAGTCCAGCAAGAAAATTCATCTTTTTTTACAGCTAGCACTTGTTATGTTCAAATAGCCACAAAGGCTTGGGGGGGGGGGGGGGGGGGGGGGGGGGGTGTGAGGGAAGGCTGCACTATTGCTAATAATATAAAATTAGATACTTTGTAAAATGTTAGAAACTTATATATGGTGACTGCCTAGTGTTTCAGGGAGGAGCTGCTATAAAGAAATGGTTTGTTTGTTTTCTTTTATTTATACAGGAATGCCTGTGTGGAACTCATTGCACTTGTCTTGCAAGAGATAGGCAGATTAACAAGAAAGTTGCCCGGGGTAGTAAAATCTCATTATAACAGATTACATTAGCCTTTCATTAGTTACCTCTGACTGACAGCAATTAGCTGGGTGAAACTGCTTACTTTGTGTGATTTCCCTGCTTCAACAAACTGAAACTGGGCAGCCACCATATCTAAGTTTCCATTAAGAGAAAATTTTACAAAGTATCTCATTATTTATTGTGAACAATAGCAGCAGTCAGCGGATTTGGATTGCCCAACTGCCAAACAGCATGACAAAGTCATTCGCAGCAGGTTAAAATATTAAGGAGAGGGTGTGCCAATAACCCTATAATCTCTCAATAAATAGAATAAAAAATATCTCATATAAATCAAAGATTATTATTAAACATCCACTACAGTTTGCATGTGTCTATATAACTAGGGCATGGTTTTAAGCCCTTTGGGTGACAGGTAGAATCAATGGTGCCAACATAAAAGAACCAGTAGCTTAGCGTCAGAGCTTCCCTTCTCTGTGCATTTACTGATGGCAAGTGTCGGTGGGCTGGGAGGAATTAATTTTTTTTATTTTATCTTTCTAAATAGGCTGCACTTCCATAAAGCCGCCAGCCTAGACACAGGTCCTTGGGTGCAAATACAGAAAATATGGCAATGGCCAACACTGTGTATTCTATGTCCTAGGCAACACACAACAAAACATATTTAAAAAATCATTATAGAAAGGGTTATGCTTACTCCTTGCATCAACAAACATGAACTGGGCATGAACATGCAAGCCTGATAATTATAAATGCGTAATGGTATGTTAGCTGACTTCTTTTTCATTTCATGGAATTAAAGTAGTGACCCCCAAACCCACTTAGCATTCAAATTTCCACCTGGCGACTAATCGCCTCATTTGCCAGATG
This sequence comes from Xenopus borealis, assembly GCA_024363595.1. Classification (NCBI taxonomy): domain Eukaryota; kingdom Metazoa; phylum Chordata; class Amphibia; order Anura; family Pipidae; genus Xenopus; species Xenopus borealis. The sequence continues at coordinate 203,529,012 of CM044431.1, forward strand.
ACAATCTCCCGAACTGCCTTCTTCCTGCCTTCCATCTAAAGAATCCCCGACGCTAATGCACTCACTTCAATTTCCGAAGTTGCTTTACGAGGAAACTCCAGGTGACTTCAGAAATTGAAGCGATGCGAGTGCATTAGCGCAGGCGATTCTTCATTAATGCAGACAGAAGGCAGTTTGGGGAGACTGTCGCCCGGCAGAAGAAGCAATTATTCAACAGGCAACTAAATCTCCCCAAATCTGCCTGTCTGCCCCTACCCTAAATAGATGTAAGCTCTTGGGTATTGTTACATTTAGCAGAGACAGCACACCAAGGGGCAGTAGATGGTTGCAGAGGCTGATGCACAGCTGCAGTACAGGTGGGAATGGTAATATAGGAAACCCCACTCTACTGCTGGCAGATGAGGTCTAAAACATTTTGCTTTTAAACCCTTTTAAACTTAAATATATTAACTGACTGAAGTAAAAAAAAAAAAAGGAAACCATTTCTTGGCATTCACCCCTTGATTCAATGCAAAATTCATTAAGTCATTACGTTGCTTTCTATCGGGCAATTTTTTAGCTGCTTTAATGGGTATGATGGTAATTTTCAAATGAAATATTTGGCTAACATGATGGGGGTTATTTATTAAAATCTTAAAATGTTAAAATCTCACTAGGAAACTTAAATATTTGGAGATTTTTTTTATACTCCGATGCTGCAAAAAGCCTGAATCCGAAAATCAACCATCTCAGACCTGTTGAAGTTCTGTATAAGTCAATGGGAGAGGCACCTATCTCAATTTAAAGTTTTCGTGGCCTGCACTGGGTTTAATGCAAAAATCCAATTTCTCTGGATTTTTGAGCAAAAACTCTAAAAAGGCAAACAATTTGGGAAAAAAGCCAGAAAAAATTCGAGCGATTCAGGTTTTCACTCAATGTTATAGAGTTTTTCTGTGATCCAATTAAACCAAGGTTCTTTTTTATTAATAAGTAAGCTATGGGAGTTTGGTTGTGTTTTTTTTTATAATAAAATATGAGATAAATTCAGATTTTAGTAAATAAGCCCGAATGTATCGACACAAGTGGTTACTGATAAAAGCAGTAATTATTAAACCATAATGGTTATCGATATTAGACAGAACTCAACATTATCATGAATACCACCCTACCTAGAACCCCTAAGGCCTGCTTATTCAATGTTCTAGGTCATATTGCTCTCTGACCCATTGGATGTAGCTTTCAGTGACCACAAAGCAGATTTCTTTTTGAATTCAAGGCTTGAAGGTAAATTTTACTTGCATAAAAACCATGTGTACTACCAAAAAGAGCCTCCTGTAGGCTGCCAGTCCACACAGAAGCTACCAATAGCCAATCACATCCCTTATTTGGCATCCCAGGAACACTCTGCATGCTTATATTGCCCTCCACCATTTATATATATTTGATTGTGGCTAATGGGTAAAGAAATATAACCCTAATTTGGTTATTGTCTCTTTAAATAGCAACATACACTTGGCAATCCAGGGGTCTTGAGTTCCTTTTGCATATGAAAAGTACTGGGAACTGGGAATTACAGCGCAGTGCCTCTACCTAGGTAACACTGAGGAACACACCTCAGGGGAATTCCACTAGGAATAACAAAACCCACACACAGTTTGCAAATGAAACAAATATAAACTTTATATAAACTGTAGTAAAACTTAGGCAAACTGATACACAATGCACTCCTACACTGGGGACTCGTGGGACACTACCTAAATCACTATTGGGTACTTAACTGTTTCTCCAACAGAGTCCTTTTTAATATCAAAGTCCCAATCCTTCAGAAGGGGTTAATAATCACGCAGTTCAAATGAAATGTCCCTTCCCCAGAGCTCTTATTCCCCAGGTAGTGCTACAATTTCCCAAAAGTACTTATTCCTTTGGAATTTAGCATCAGCTCCCACTTAGCAGGTAAATATAAAAGATTTGTTTTCACTTTGTAGCCCCACACTTGTATCCTTGCCAGTATCCTCCCTTGGGTGGCTCACTCACCCTGCCTCTCTCAGAGGCAATCACACTGGAGATTACAGGCAGCTCTGCAACAGGATCACTCTCAACAGTGACCCCTTTCTCCTTCTGAGTTTCTAGCAGCTTGGCAGGCAAAAGGTTGGGCTCAATCTATACCTCCACAGATTCCACAGAGTTAACAGCTTCTCTGTACTTGACAGTCTTACAACTACTCATGCTGGCTCTATTCAACTCTCTTGGAGACCCTCTACATTTTGCTCCAAAGTCAGGCACTGGGGTGCCCAGCCAATCAATCTCTCTCCAGCCTGTAACTGGGCTGGATGATGTCACAGGCAGAAAAACAGGGGAAAGCTTCCTCTTGTCATCTACAAAAGGTTGGGGCCCTTGTTTTAGGTAATACTGTTTACAACCAATATCATTGATTGATTGATTGTTTGTCCATAAACCGCTTTTCCTGGCCAAAAAACCCATGATCCAAACCTGGAAAAGCAGAGCCTGAATACATTGTATGACTGAAACTTGCAACTTTGAACACATAAGGACAGATTTATCAAGGGTTGAAGTGAAAATTAGAATGAAACATTTTTTAATTTCAAGCTATATTTTTGTACTTCAACTAGGGAATTCGATTTGAATTTGCAAAAAATTTGAATTTCGAAATTTATCATGTACTGTCTCTTTAAAAATTTGACTTGGACCATTCGCCATGTAAAAAATGCTGAATTGCTGTTTTAGCCTATGGGGAACCACCTATAACCCATTTGGAGTCAATTGGTGGACTTTGAAAACTTTGAATCAAATTCGATCGAATGCGCTATTACTCTGATTTGAATTATTGGAATTCTATCAAATACGGACCTATTTGATAGAAAGGGGATCTGTTTGAATGAAAAAAAAACCTCACTTTAATTTTAGTTGGTATGTTTGAAAAGTGGATCTGTTTGAATGAAAAAAAAACTTCACTTTAATTTTAGTTGGTCTGTTTGAATTAGAATTTCGAAGTTTTTGATAAATCTGCCCAGGTCAAAGTGAAAATTCAAATAAAAATTTTTTAATTTTGAGTTATTTTTGTATACTTCAAAGGGAATAGTCCAAATTCGATTCGAATTTGCAAAAAACTAGAAAATTCTAATTATACATTTATGTACTTTTTAAAAATTCAAATTCGACCATTTGCCATCTAAAAACTGTCAATATGCTGTTTTAGCCTATAGGGCAGGGGTCAGGAACCTTTTTGACTGAGAGAGCCATAAACGCCAAATATTTTAAATTGTTATTCCGTGAGAGCCATACAATATGTTTAAAACTAAATACAAGTAAATGTGTGCATTTTATGTCAGACCAACACTTTTAAAGTACAATAAGTCTCTGAATTCTTTCTAATAACGTTGTTATGCTGTTGCTAACCAGTGATGAATAGTACTTCTTACCATTAATGTGACTTCTGGTGCTGCATGGTTTTGCTGATGGCGTTGTAGTCTGGTTGATACGTGGTGAGGTTAAGTTTCATGCAGGCGTTGAGACTTCCATCTGTTAAACGTGATCGTAGGTTGGTCTTAATGTGCTTTAGATGTGAGATGTGGGTCAGACTCACACAAGATTCACACAAGACAATATGAGGCCGATTTACTAAATTCACATGAAGGATTCGAAGTTCGATCGAATTCAATCGAATTTGAACGTACGATTTATTCGTTTGGTCGAACATGTGAATTTTGGCATATTCGATCAACGGGTATGATCGAACGATCGAATACATTCGAATAGAGTCGAATGGATGAATATTCGATCATTCGACCAGCGAAGGATTTCAATTTTTAAGTTTATTCGATTGCCTACTCCCATAGGCTTCTGAGACTAAGTCATGATTGAATAGGATTCTTATGATCGAAGTGTTCGATCATTCGAATCGTACGAATCATTCAAACGAATGAATGATTTATTTGACTGATCAAATAAATTTGTATTCGATCATCAAATATCGAATAAAAGGTAGCCTAGAACTATTCAATTAACATTTGAAAATCGAATGCTAATAGAATATCGAATAGAAACTAATTGTTTTTGGGGAATAATAGTAAATTTGCCCCTATGTGTTTCTAACAGACCACAGCAATGTTGCTGGTGATACAAGGGGAATTTTAATTTAACGTTGCAGTCTGTGGTTGATGTGAAGTAAAGTTCCCTGCACCCATGGATAATGGGATAATCATGCATTGAACAATATCTATATATGTACTCCCCCAATCCAGTCACAAAATGCCACTTTTGTTGCTAAATCCACTTACTCACAAGACATAATGCAAAAGCCCAATGTACAGTCTCATGGCAGCATGTTGGAGAAATCTGTCAAATGCCAGAAATTCCAGAAAAGAAGACATGAAAACAAATTATGAAGAACAATGATATTTCAAATGAGTGATGTTTCAAATGATTTGCAGGTGGTCGCAATTGTTCTGTTATTTTTTATTGTGAAGGACAACCAAAAATAATTCAGTTGCAAATGTTCCAATATCACAATTTCACTGTATTTCTCCTCATCAGATTATATATGACATATATGAAACCTGCAAATCATTTTTGAAATATTACTCATTTGAAATATCACTGTTCTTCATAATATTTTTCATGTCTTCTTTTCTGGCACCCTTCTTTCTAGTCATTCTATCCGCAGAGCGTAGGCCACGCCACCCGTTATTTTTATTAAACATTTGGCAGATGTAGCCATCAAAAGAGCCTCATCTGGCTCCCGAGCCATAGGTTCCCTACCCCTGCTATAGGGCTACAACCTATTTGGAGTCAATTGGTGGACTTTTGGGAAAAACTTTGAATCAAATTCGATCGAATGCGCTATTTCTTTGATTTGAACAATTCCAATAGGATAAAAAACGGATCTATTTAAATGAAAAATTCTACTTAATTTTAGTTGGTCTTTTTGAATTCGAATTTCAAAGTTTTTGCACATCGAAATTTGACCCTTGATAAATCTGCCCGGGTCGGAGTGAAAATTCTGTCTAAAAGCAGGCATGTGTGGAGGGCAGTGACGGTGACGTCTAGGAATTAGATATTTAAACACCTATATAACAGGTATGGATGCTTTAATGAAAAAAATATTTGGGTTCCATGTTTAATTTGCAAATTACTTTTATTATACAGCTTTTTATGTGTAGGTGACAGGTCCACTTTAACATAATATTTATTTTTACCTTTCTGTTCAAATGTATTTTTGCCTTTCTCTGCTCTACAGTAGATAACACATGCCAGAGAGATTTGGGCAGGTGGTTTATTAAAGCTAAATGCTAATAAAGGCCAAGCAAACCAGTATATTACTGTGATAACTCCATATTTAAGTATTAGTATGTAAGTCGAGTGTATGTAAGTCGAGGACCCCTGTACTTCTTTCAACCTATTCCCCAACTTGGTAAATGTCAACATTTGTATCAATGGACTGCAGTTGGCTTTCTACAAAGTTTAGCAAAAATTGAAAATTAGCTGCTGCACACCACCTACTTACATACTGGATGCATTCAATTCCCGGACTGCCTCCAAGTCCAATAATATCTAACTATTGTGTGCTTCTTCCCTTTACAGGGTTGGACTGGGCCAGTGTCGCACCGGGAAAAAACCCAGTAGGCCCCTGGCTCTTGTGGGCCCTGCCAGCCCAGGTCCGCAACCAGATGTGGGTTCTCAAGGCTGCGACCCCCTCTGTCCTCTGAGGTTGCAAAAAATAGTGTGGGCACTGTGCGTCTGCATGCGCACATACGAGGTGCTGCACGCATGCACACAGATGAAGAGGCGCACACGCCAGCGCAGCAGTACCCCCGGTGGGCCCCCCAGTCCGACCCTGTCCCATTGTATAGCTTTCTACAAAGTTTGCAATGAACTGGTAGAAAAAAAATTCAGAGCACTTCCAAGAAAGAAGCAGCAAATGTTGGGAATGAAGAGGCAAAAGGTGCACATCCCTTGATTTATTCATCATTCCCTGAATATTTATTTTATGGCACTAACACCTTTCTTTTGGTACTTGCCGCCTGTGAAGTATTAGTCTTCTGCTACATCCTATGCATTTCTGTTTCATTCCAAATATTAGATTTTCTGTCCTAGCTTTAAATAGCTGAGAGCTGGCCGGCCGTTCATATCTACACCCAGAGTGAAAATTCATTATATTTTAATTGGGCCGTGGGTTTTTGATAATGCATTTCTTTTCTGCTGTGTCTTGCATTAAAGATCCAGCAGAAAGAGAAATGACTGTGTGCAGATATTCTGAAATCCAGAAAACCATAAATATTCTAGCACTTAAAGTGGTAAACACTCCAGCTTCCAGCCCTGCAGCTTTTATTGTTTCCCATTAGAATTGCTATATAGTGAAACTGATCTCATCCCTCATCACTTATGTTTGGGCAATGTCCATATTCACAGTTTGCACATCTTTTCTAAATAACAAGAAAAGGCTTGAAAGCTCTTGTTTATAATTTTGCTATTGATTTTATCCATGAGATAAAATGATTTACAAACAAATCCCATTTCCATGCATCTTATTTAAGATTTAAGGCAAAAGCAGATATCATTAAATCTTTTAAAAGGACAGTACAGGTATGGGACCTGCTATGCAGAATATGTGTTACCTGGGGTTTTCCAGATAAGGGATGTTTTCTGTAATTTGGATCTCCATACCTTAAAGGACAAGGAAAGGCAAAAAAATAAAATCCCATTTTTACTTTCTTTAATGAAAAATAAATATATTTCTATATACTTTAATTAAAAAATTTGTACTGTTTTTATAAGAAACCTGACTATGCAGTGAATTTCTCCCTTCATTTACTTCTGTGGATAGGAATTTTTAGACGGTCCCTAAGTGCTGTGCAGAGAAACAATCGTACTTATGAACAGAAGGGGGAGCCCCCGCCTTCCCAGCCTTTCAGAACTCCAGCAGCTTGCAATGTGTAGAGATTTGTATTGGATTTTATTTTTGCCTATTTATCACCTTTAATGTTTCCAACTCCAGTTGCAGGGGCAAAGATCATGGAGCAGATAAACTGGGATTCTATTTGGAGGATATTTTGCTGCAGCCACTGGTTCTGCAGAGTTGGAGAAAGTTTGTATTAAACAATACAAAAACTATAAAATCCACAGTGCAGTCTGCATATGACCCTGGCAGTGTTAAGACCTTTTTCCCCTGACCACCTCCCTTGCATACCAACTTAACCAAAATAAGGACAATTGGAGCCCAGGATGGAATTTAAAGGCAGCTTTATTAAACAGTAATATATGTAAATAACCACACGTAACTGTAATAACAGTAAACCACTGGAATGCTTGCCTAACCGGTTGCTCACTGAGTGATGGAGCAACTGCTATGCCAGCCACCAGGTCGCTGCCTTGGATGTGCAAGTGGTAGCAAGTGGCCTCACTCAACTTTACCTCCCAGGGTGCTCGCACAAACACACCACAGATAGGGGACAACAGCCCCATTACCCCCACACTGGCAAGCATTCCCCCGCCAAGGGCCGGGCCGATTGACCCCTTGAGCTGGCCGGGCTCCACCACACACTCGCTGAATGCCCTTCCAACTCCATCCTGAATCCCCAATATAATGATGTCCAGCGCTACCTCACTTAAATGCACTCCGTCCTTCAGATATATCCCAGGGTCCTCCGAACATAGGTTTTTAAGTCAGACCACGAATCCCCCCATCTTACGAGTGAAGCTGGCTGTTTGCTTGTTAATCGCCTTACGACTCCTCTAAATGGCTTCCTTTCTACTCGCGAACTTCCACTGGACCCTGCTCACTATTTCTGAAAGAACAATCTTCACCTGGTATGCCAATTGTGTGATTCGCTCTAAATCACGTCGCATGACCCTTATCAATTCCCTTTGGGATACTCTTCCGAGATCATTCCCCCCGCAGTGCACCACTAGAACATCTGAAGGTGTTGCAATTCTAGTTCGGCCTGCAAATTTGAGCAATAACTGTTCCCTGCGCATACCCCCAACCCCCAGCCATTGTATCAATACTTGAGCTGGGAGCAAGCCTAGGAGTGGTTTTGGTGACTGGTTTTGCAGCCTTTGGTGAGCCCTGGCAATGTACGAATCACCCACAATCCAAATTAAGACTCTGGATGAACCTGAAATGAAAAAGAGAAGGAACAACACGGGGGGGGGGGGGTAGCAGGTAAGATGAAGAGCCTTATCACAGCTTATTCAACCTCACATAGGACTGAAAACAAGCAGACTCCCACCTGCCTATCCGCCTAATGAAACTGTTTGCTAGGCCCAGGCGGGCCGCCTCTGTGGCTGCCCCTATGCGAAAGGAGTGGGTTCCAAAGTCCATTGGCTTAACTCCTAACTCCCCCAGGGACGTACACAATACAAAAGCGCACTGATAGCATGTCAGCGGGGGGCATTCGCATGCCGCAGGAAGGGGCCAGCAGAGTCCCCTCGACTACTTGCAAATTGTTGTGTTAACAAACGGGGCAGAGTTCCTCTCCCACTGCCTCCAAGGAGACTAGCACCCCTTTCCCTGCCTGATCTGTTTTTGATTTCGTCAACCAGATCTCTACCCCCTACTACCGTATATGCTCACATCGCCCAACATTAGCCCCCCTGGATGTGCTTTGCTCGCGCTAACTATTTATCTGACCCAGAAAGCGCCAAAGAATGCTAGCACAAATGCCGTTTTAAATAGCAACGTTTCCTCGACCGATGAACAGACCCTCTGTAAAGTTTGCAAAATACACCCCAACAAATCATAGGACAGCGATCTGCTCCCATCTTTCACCACAGTATTCCTACGAATGCTCCTGATTGCTAAATGAACCATGAAATGCTTGGTCAAATCCCAAAAAGTTGCACTGCAAAAGACAATTCAATTTTTGACTCAAGAACTTGCATTGACTTGCATTTTTGGTGCGATAAAAAACTCCCTCTGATTCCAATGCATTTATGGGGAAGTATAACAGCTGCCATTCATATTATACAGACTTGGAGAATAAATATATTGAACCCTTATTGGCAGTTACTATATAAGTAACAATGACGACTGACTTCCAATATGGAGTATACTTTTAATTCAGTCAATATCTTATGGCACCAAACATTTTAAAATCACATTTCAAAGAGATGTTAATTCGCAACAAAGCCCTGTCATAGTCTATTGGCCATCATCAACTCAAGGTCTGGTAGATTTGATTGGTAACTCAGCAAAGCAGAATATAGTACCAAATCCCTGATAAATTGTGCTAAGATGAAACATTATGATGATAATAATTCTTTGAAAAAAAATAAGCAACAAATGATATTACACCTTTAGAGGTATAATTTTCACATAACTACCCATCTTCATTATACTTAGTACACATGCTTTGCTTTATTTTACATTGCATTAAAGTTATAGATTTCATATACAGGTATGACTGAGACCTGTTATCCAGAATGCTCAGGACCTGGGGTTTTCCTGACAACAGATCTTTCAGTAATCTGGATCTTTATACCCATATAAGGGACCCATTTATCATCAACATCAAATTTTTATGAAGACAAAAAGGAACACCAAGAGCCCCAATAGTGTAATATGTTTTTACAAGGCATAATGATAGAGTAAACAAATTAATACTCACAAGCCAGGGTTACCAATAGGCAACCACTGTAAAGGCAGGTGGGGAGATTATCCTGACCCCACTCAGGAATAAGAAGTCGCTCTCTGTAGAAGGAAGAAAAATGGGGATGACACCCCTCCACTCGGGGTGGACTCGGTATAGTGATAAGACAAAACAGAGGCGCCAAAAGGATAAAATTAGCTAAAAACACTTAAAAACCCAATGGGTAATTCAGAGGAGGTAGTAGTGAACTTACCTCCTCCAGGCAGACACCCACAAAAGTGGTAATTTTCAGTAATAGTTTATTCACAACAATATTGCAACGCGTTTCGCAGGCATTTCCTGCTTCATCAGGCAATGTAAAACGGGAGCAAAAACAACAGTGTCTTTGTATAAACACACCAGGAGCCTCTGGGTGTGTTTATACAAAGACACTGTTGTTTTTGCTCCCGAATTTTTTTAAGTCGAAAGAGACAAAGTAATAAATTAAATTTACAACATACAAAAACATATTACAGCAAGAAAAGGTGGAACTTCAACAATGACTTCACTAAGGATGTTTATTACAGTTCTTGTATGACATGCCTGTTGGGGAAATTTGTTCCTAACGAATAACCCATAGCATCAGCTTTTAGCTTTTTCCAGCCAGCTGCAGGTAGGACAACAAAAGCAAACATAGGTGTGGTTGCTATGGGTTACTGCCCAGGTGCAAATTTGCCCAGTGTCAAATCAATGAACAGTAAATACAATGCACACATCATTCTATGTCATACATACAGCCCAGTGTTCATATATGCTTAATCCTACTGTGTTGGTTTCCTGTTCAAACCAATACGTTTAAACTAAGGTAATGAGTAAAATGTACACCTGCTCCCGCATTCCTGTAGCAACGACAGTGATTCATGCACAGACACTCACTTTCCGGTTAAATCATCACTCTTTTAACTATACACAAATAAAGATTTATTGACTAAAATGGGGCAAAATGTAAAGTGAATAAAAAGTTCTAGGTGCAAATCTAGGAGCACTTAGAATGGAGTACAAAAAGTTGAGCCTCACTCTACTGCCTATGCTCAGAGGTGTTGCATACAGATGGCATGGGAAAGGGGTGTCATATCGTTTAGAAGGCACATACTAAGGTGGCTCATGGGTGCAAGGTGCTAAGGAGTACCACATGCTTATGGCAGGACTGCATTCATTTCATGTTTCAATTGTTTTATTGGTATTTTATTATTATTATTGTTATTATTATTATTATTAATAATAATAATAATAATAATAATAATATTAATAATAAACCACAAAGTGTCAAGTAGGAGCAATAAACATGCAAGATCTTATATACTGACATGTCAATATATAAGCTGTAAACAGATAGCATATTACAAGTAATATTAAATGTTAACAATTATAAACAAACAAAGATTAGCTCTGCCATGACTATAGTAAATAACGTTTACATTAAAAATGAGATCCCAATTGAGAAATATTGTCCCTCTCTTTATTGCTCATAAAAAGAAAGTATGGGGGACCATTTTCCCATATATTTAATAATGAATGTATTATTACTAAATTTGATGTTTTCAAAACAGCATAGTTCATAGAGATACTGTATATAAAAGCATCAGTTTTCTTGGGTGGAATGGCATTAGGATTGATCAACAAAAGCAAAGAGGCTGAATGAAGTTCAAGTAGCTGGGTTTGGTTTTCCTTTGTTCCCTATAAATCTAAAAGATTTAATAATATATACAGGGAGGCTTAATAAACATATTCATGGATTCCATTTCAGTTAAATATTTAAAGAAACTGATATAATTTTTTCCATTTCTGACCATAAAGAATTTATTGAATGGCATGCCCTCATAAAATATCTGGTTTCAGACAATTACATTTAGGACATATATTATCTTTATGTATTAAAGTTATTTTCCGGGTATATCATTTATAAGCCAGATGTAGAAATGTAGTTATCTCCATATTTCTGTACCTATTACATCATTATATACTTATAAGGAAGAAATTAGGTAGTCAGGTGAAATGGATATATTTAAAAACAAAAACTATTTAGAACTTTTCCAGAAAACATTTTGGATTTGGATTTTGAAACCAGAGAATATTGGATAGGTTTCTTATATTAATAATAGCTGGTTTTTCATAAGTGTTTTAAATGTTCTCGTAATAGGATATTTATCTAAGGCTAGCCACTTGACTACTTGGACTTGTGTTAGCATCTGAGTTGGTAATAGGCCAATTTATATGGAAGATTGTATTTAAGTTTAAGAGATTGCCATGATAATCATGATAAGTTTAAAGTGGACCCATCACCCCAAAAAAATATTCAGAATCATATTTTATCACATTAGTCAAGCAAAATGAACATTAATTAAACTAAATAAATTATTTGGATCTTGTTTCCTTCAGTCTGGGAATTCATAATTATAGCAAGCAAGCAGGAGCCATTTTGTGGACACTGTTATTAAGACAAGCCTTGCATCATCTCAGAATCTTGTCAGAATGGGGGACCCGATGTCTATCCGCATGTCCTGGCTACACAATTAAATGGTTAAGAGAACTGGGGGAATGTGTGGGGAGCAGTGGCATCTAGGAAGTGCTGAATGGAAAGTGAAAGTAATTATCTGATTGACAGCTGAGATTTTTAAATGAGCTTAAAACAGCTATGAATGGTTTAATACAAATTTGAAATTGGATTTCATGTTTAATTTGAAAAGTACTTTTATTAAACAGATTTTTGTGTCTAGGTGACAGGTCCACTTTAAGAGATTGCCATGGTAATAGGCCAATTTATATGGAAGATTGTATTTAAGTTTAAGAGATTGCCATAATATCAACTCCAAATTAACAGCATCTACAACATGGTTTATGAATTTAATACTTTTTGTTTTCCAAAATGTCATGAAAGGGTATCTGACAGAAGCACTATGTTCAGAATTAGCTTGAAAAAGGAGTATATTGATCATTACTATTATAGTGCTTGTATCCCAAACTATAAGGATTCTGTTTAAAGAGAATTCAAACTAATAAAAAAAAAAAACCTTCTAAACTCCCCTGGTTTTTTTTTTTTATTACAGGTCGAATTCTCCTCTAATCACTAGATTTGGATATTCCAAGGTTAATGAAGACATTCTTGGATATTTACTTTTTATATAGGTTGAGTTCAATAGCAAAATGTGTAAATTTATTTGTAACAGATTAAAATATCTCAATAGAGCTGATAATTATATGTTATTAGGTCAGGGATATTTAGACCACTTTAGCTTGTCTAAAGAAATTATTGTTTTATTCCCTTTCCATAGCAAATTATTTAATGCAGAATTCAGGTCTTTTATTTATGTTTTAACAATAGCTTATATTAATTTTGGAAAAACAATCATTTTGTAGAATGCACTTTCCCTATAAGGTATAATGGGGGAGGTATCCATTTCGAACATATGGATTTAACGTTTTTAATAAGTCAGGGATAGTTAAGATAAGAAATCCTTGTGAAATCTGCTGGAAGTTTAATGCCTATGTATTTTATTTGATCTTTAGTTTGAGTAATATTTATAATCTTGAGAATTGTCTGTGGGATATTATCAAATATATTAATAATTTCTGATTTTCCTGCATTGATAGCCAGAAGAAGGTTTTAAAACAGCAACTATAAAGTATTTGAAACCGCACTGTTTTTCACGAGTAGTATAGCATCTGCAAATACTGTAGATTTTGTTTCTGAACCATATATTTGTATGCCTATATTTGTATCTAATTATAAGCATTCAGGAGAAAGGTTAAATAAAAATGGTGAAAGGGGACACCCTTGCCGGGTACCTCTTTGCAAATTAAAGGGTTTTGATATTTCTCCCATAGTAAAAACCTGGTCTCTAGGTGAGGCATTTCCTAGAAAACCAAAGCATTTTAATGTATGTTATAAATGAGACCTGCATACACTATCAAATGCCTTTGCATCAGAAGAAATAAAGGTACATAGGATCTTGTTCATTTTAAAATGGTAAATAATTTTCATTAACATTCTCAAGTTATTAGTACCACATTTCCCTTTATCAAAGCCATTTTGTTAATTGGAAAGCAGTTTTGGCATTATATTTGAAAGACTATCTGCAAGAATCTTTGCAAGGATTTTCATATCACAATTAATTAAGGAAATAGGACCCTTGTTTGGGAATCACTCTGATGTGTGATAATTGTAATTGTGTTCAGAGACAATTTAATCCCTAGTTGGTATAATGTTTTGCAAGATGTGTTAGAAGATAGAAGTGTTAGATAAAAGTACAGAAATGTCCTGAAAGATGAGTATATTCTGGCCATTTAAATTTAGATGATTTGCTTTCTTATATGCTTGAAGGACTTTCGTTTAGTCAGAGTAAACATTTTGCAATTGCTGTTCTTGGTTTGAACTGTTGTTTTTCCTTCAACAGTCCAATGTTATAGATTCTCTCAATTTTAATGGTTTGTAGGCTATTTTTCAATACATGGAAGTCTAAACTCTATGTAGAATTACATTTTCTAGAGCTTCCTCTTTGTATGATTTTGGTATCCCAGTAAATATAAGTGAGTGAAAAGGGGTAAAGCCCAATTATATCTGGGGGGATATAGGCCCTCAGGAGCATGGGAAAGTGACAGCCATTAGAGGGTAAATTTGTTGCAGATGGGGTTTAATGGTTTTGCCCAGGGAATGCTAGGTAGTGATTGGAGGGCTGGTTTTGGCTGTTGACAGATAACAGTCAAATTTGGCACAGTGGGTATATAAGGAGCAGGATTATGGAAACCAAAAATTATTGTTGCTGCTTTTTAATTTGTGTAGGTTTTAGCTTCAGCTAAGTCTGGAGACATGGCTTGTGCTAATATGGCGGCCAGCTGGTTATTTGTGAGCAGGGGCTGGCTTGTAATGTGAACCTGTTAGCATTTGGTAAACTAATGATTTTAGTAAATTAATTGGTTGTGAATTTTACAATAAATCTCTCTGGGAGGTTGTTACAGGTAGGGGTAGCTATTGATAGTCATTTTTGTCATAGTATTAATCCTGTTTATATATATTTACAGTAAAGCATGAGGAAATGCTATAATTCTGAAAACTATCCTTCTTGTGATTCACATACTAGACTAGAATTGCATTTACACAGTATTTACAATTATGCCGTGTGCTTCCTGCAGTGTCACATTCCTTCCAGGGTCACAGCCACATGCTACAAATAGGCAAATCCAATATTGAGAAAAAAACAGTGAAGTATTTTGCAATAGTTTCTTTGAGTATTTAAAAATGTGTCTGGGGGTTGAGAGGCCTATTTATTACGAATTTTTGTAATTTTAGAGGTTTTATCTACTTCAAATAAATTCATGATTGTTTGCTTACCTGAATATAAAATACGTTGAATGGATTTGAATAAAGTGTGGAAAGAAACAAGCACAAAACAAGTTTAGAGAAAAACTTGAAAAATTCAAATTGAATAAATAGTTTAAATATTGCAGCTCATGTTGACTCCTACATGACCTTTCAAGCTTTTAGATGCTGAAATGTTACATTGGAGTTTCCAGGTTTTATTAGCTTAATGAATATTTGATTTAAAGTTATTATTGTGAGTTTCAGCTTAAAAAAAGTCAAATTCGAATATTGATTGATGACAGTGGCATAACTATAGAGGAAGCAGACCCCCTGTAGAGGCACCCGAAGAACACCAATCCTCTATAGCTGAAAAGAATATCCCAGGTGGTCTGGAGACTTCAGAATGGGGCGTGTAGTAGGTGGACACGGGGAGTGGGCGGGCATGGAGTGGGAAGGGTGGTTTGGAAGGTTTTTGCATGGGAGTCCAGCACATTCTAGTTATGCCACTGATTGATCAGCCCCATAATATTCTGTACCAAAGCTATGCTTAGAGCAGTGATCCCCAACCAGTAGCTCATGAGCAACATGGAAGTTTTCCTATATAGAAAACAGCGCCTAGGGCAACGGAAAATTTAGAAAAAAAGAAAAAACAATATAGTGTAGTATGTTAGGGAATATAAGAATCGCCCCGTGCTTCAAATTGAATATTTATGGGAACGGTGAGAACACATATATAATCATATGCATATGTACATATCTGTTTCTTCCAGATTGTGTCACTATAAAACTCCCAGTGATGTGATAAATTTATAGGGATAATCTAAAGTGACTTTTCTTAGATTCGATCTCCAGGTGTGTTTCCTCCTTCACCGAATAGTATAGCTGAAATGCCTACTTACAAACCACTTTCGTGGTGAGCCGCATGTAATTACACTCCTCCCAGAATTTCACCTCCTGATCCACAGTCTCGATATATGAGCATAAAAGTAATAAAAACAAGAATAGTGTGATCCTGTTTTAATATATAAAAGTGTTAAAATCAATCAGTACACTCACAGTTTCCCCATTAGGGTATTTGCATGTAATCTGTAGTCTGCTGTTTGAGTCCGTGGGTTCTTTGCCTTGGCTTCCCCTCTGGATCCTTATAGCAGTCACAGTGAGTGTCCCCTCTTATCCTGACGCGTTTCGCTGTATGGTGCCAGCTTCATCAGAGGCTTAAAACTCATATATCGTTTGCACGTTCTTTTAAAATCGTGGCGTTCATTAGAACGAGGTTACTTCCGGTTTTTGCGGTTCAGCACTTTGCGTTCCACCGCGTCACTTCCTTCCGGCTATGTGTCTCAGCGCTTCTGCGTTCCAGCGCGTATCTCCTTTTCTGCCGATTTTTTCAAAGTGTACTTGGTGTTTCTAATGTCCACACATATGTACATTGCTTCTAGGTTGTATTAATTAGTGCAAATTACTTTCCACATATTACGATTCAAAATAGAGGAATTATTACAACATGAGCAACATGTTGCTCTCTAACCCCTTCGATGTTGCTCCCAGTGGCCTCAAAGCAGGTGCTTATTTTTGAATTCCACCCTTGGAGGCAAGTTTTGGTTGTATAAAAACCAGATGTGTTGCCAAACAGAGCCTAAATGAAAGTTGATAATCCACATAGGGAGAACAATTGGTCAATCACAGCACATATTTGGCACCACAAGAACATTTTTCATGTTAGTGTTGCTCCCCAACTCCTTTTACTTCTGAATGTTGCTCACGGGTTCAAAAGTTTGGGGATCCCTGCCTTAGAGGGAGGCAACTAGTAGCAGCTGCCCAAGTGGAGTGGGCTCCTTTATATTGTGTCAAATACACTGGGTAGCTTGTCCCAGGCCACGCAACCACTAAGCACTATCCATTCATTACCCTTATAGACATTATTGTAGAAGGCATGGGGCATAACTACAGAGGAAGCAGACCCTGTGGCTGCAGGGGGGCCCAGGAGGTATATGGGCCCCATGATGAAGCCCAAATTCATGTATCATTTCAATAAATATTTGTAAAACATGTCAACCTCTAGACACTTTGGGGGCCTGAAAAGTATTTGCTGTGGGGCCCAGTAATATCTAATTACGCCACTGGTAGAAGGGTTACTATAGCCAAAGAATGTGATTTCTCTGCATATATTTTAGTTTATACACACCTATGAGAAGGCAATAGGACAGCACAGTTTATTTGTCACATACAAAGATGTGGCAATTGCCACAGTTCTCTGCCCTTTCCACACTCGCTGTTTTCTCTGCATGTTCCTTTTTATAGCCATGACTGATAATAATTGCCGATGGTGTCATTGGGACAGATGTAAACTTTTTCACTCTTGGACCGACTTTTCTCTTGCTAATTAGCCTTATCACCAATTTAGACTTGATAAAACTCTGAGCAAGGCCAGCTATATAAATAATGATATCTTATTATTTCATGAGAACATTTTATTTTGAGCTTAATTGCAATCTGTTCTATTAATTGGAAGAGAATACAAGTAGCGTCAATAGAGGTAAAAACAGAAAATGAAAAGACCTTCCGCTACATAGTTATAACGTCTGTCTTAGTTATACTCTGTAACTGGGATCGAGTTTGAATGATGTATCCATTATATGGAAACCTGTTATCTGAATTATGGGAAGGACATCTACCATAGGCTTAATTTTTCTCTGTAATAATAAAACAGTACTTTGTACTTGATCCCAACTAAGATATAATAATCATTACTGGAGGCAAACAATCCTATTGGGTTTAATTCACATTTAATTGACATTTTGGTAAACATAAGGTACAAATTATGGAAATATCCCTTATACTGAAAATCCCAGGTCCTGGGCATTCTGGATACTAGGTATACATTGATTATGTTGCTCAACCTCTGACAAACTAAGTATATAGATCTGACATGTTCAACATGGGTCTCTCCAAAATCCAGCATCTCGGCAAACTAGTTAATGAGGAAAGTCACAGGTTGTCAATCAGTGATCTAACTAGTCAATGAGTTAGTGATACACTACCTTAATATTCCATGAATTGCCCTTTCATTAGGTATACTTTCTTTTATAAATATCTGGCAGAAGTTATAGTGCTCTATATAAATCCATCAGAACCATGGGGAGGGTGATGTTTTATTGAAGTCCATAGAGAATTCCTCAACATTCAAGAATATACAAAATCCAACTCATTTACCTTTACACTGAAATGTTGAGTTCACAGAACAAATTCCATTGTTACACAATGTACAGATTTTTTTCTCACTGGACCAGTAACACCAGAAAATGCTCTTTAAGCATTTACGCGTACTGGGTCATCTACGTTAAAGTGTGCAAAAATACTTCTTTGGGAAAGGAAAAACAAAGGTGTTCAGATCTCTGTTCATTTACATAAATCATATAATCTGCTTTCTGCCCCTGCCATAACATGTTCTTCTCTCTCATTATACAGGTATAGGACCTGTTGTCCAGAATGCTTGGGGGTCTGGGGTTTTCCAGATAAGGGATCCCTTGGTAATTTAGATCTCCATATCAAATCATTACAACATTAAGTAAACCCAATATTAATGTTTGACTCCAATCAGGATTCATTATCTCTTAGTTGGGATCAAGTACAAGGTACTGTTTGATTATTATAGAGAAACTGGAAATATGTTTTAAAATTTAAAATTATTTGATTAAAATGCAGTTATAACGATCTTTTAAGCAGGAACCTTGTGTGGTGAACAGTACCAAGGGGAACCTTGTGGTTCCAGTGTTTACAATGCACTTTTGGGGCACCAACACAAGAAGAAGTGCAGTCAGAATCAGGTGAAAAGTTCAAGTCAGACAGCAGAATTCTTAGTCAAGGAGTCAGGCAAAGGTCAAAACCAGAATATCCAAGGACAATATTACGCTTTAGAAGGAACAGCATAAACTGAAATCAGTTTGGGCACATTCAAAATGGAGACTTGCCCCTTTAAAGAAGATTTGGCGACAAGTTTGAATCCGGCACTGAATTAGTGACGTCACTATGCTCAGCGCCGTGATACACCTATCATAATGCCCAGGGCCCCAGGAACAGGTGAATGCAGCCTTGGATGAGACGCGCTGGGAGGTAAGAGAGCGCCGAACTCTCCAGGCGCGTCTTACAGCAGTGTATGAGAGATGACCCTCCCATAATTCAGAGCTTTCAGAATAACAGGTCTCTGGATAACAGATCCCATATCTGGACTATTTTTCAAATTCTTTTTCATGTGACCAACAGTACACTAAAGACACAGCTATTTGCACATGATGTTCCTGTTGAGATATTTAGGGATCCAAGGCTACCATAAGCTTCTAGATTTCAGCATCACTCTATAGTAAAACTCTTTATACTGAACTTGTATTGATCTTATAGAGCTCACATAGGCCTGGCAGTAGTAAAGCCAACCAACATTTTGGACAACCAAAGACAACTAGTGTAATAACCAAATTAACATGAGGCGGACTCACATTCAGCCTCCTGTAGGAGCATGTTTTCAGATGGTAATTGTAATTTTGGGGCTCCTGGCAGACCGCTGAGGTTTTGGTTGTTGCTACAAATCAAATAGCAGGGAAGCCTATCCCTAAGTTTTCAAGAAACCTGGCCAGACTCCCAGTGTCGCTTCAGGCTACAGGCAGGAACTAACCTTTGTGGGAAAGCACAAATTGTACTATTATTATACATAATAGCTGACTTTTAACACTGATTGTAGGCAAACACAGTTGATATTTACTGTTTCCACACCTATTTCATAAATTGTTCAACTTGCTTATGCTACAAACAGTTTCTGGCACGCCTATTTTTTCCAGAAAGTCAGCCTGATATACCCCATGCTTGCAGCCCAAATAATATTCACATGAGAGAAGTCTATGGCAAGGCTTAGACCAATAGTGATCCCTTAGAGTAGTGTTTTCCAATGAGCTACATGTTGCTGTCCAACCTATTGGATGTTGCTCCTGCTGACCTCAAAGCAAGTGTTTATTTTTAATTCATGGCTTGGAGGCAAGTTTTGGTTGCATAAAAACCATGTGTACTACCACCTGTAAGCTGCAAGTCCAAATAGGAGCTACCAATCACAAATCACACATATCTGACACCTCCAGAATGCTTGCTTGCTTAAGTTGCTTTTAATGTGGCTTACAGGTAAAAAAAAAGGTTGGGGACCCCTGCTTTAGAGGGCCTCATTTGCTTCTAGCAAAACTTCTTAATTTGTGCTGTCTATGGCTGAGATCTTAGTAACAGTAGTTTCTCTCTTTTATCCTGGCATGTGATGTATTATAATTATAAATAATAATAATAACTTAAGAAATGAAAGCAAGCCCTTAGGACATTTAACATAAAATTGTCAGAAGGCAATTGCTTGGAAGAAAGCTAAATCCTTCAACTGCAAATAAATATATACATGCTGTCTTTCATTTCCCTAAAACAAGTGAAACAGTAAAGTTTGGGCTCTACACATATGTAGAACCTTTTTCCATATCTAAATTCTGAACTTTCAGCAAAAGAAACCTATAACGCCACTGCGTTATCTGTTCAAGAGCAGTATTTTGTTTGTGGGAAAGAGAGAAAAGGCGAGCAATCAACTGTGCCTAGAAGGTCTTGTTCAATAAAGACAATCAGAGTGGCACTTGAAATGAAATGACATAACAGCTCTATTCAGTAGACCTCTTTAGAGATGAACGCATGTTCAATTCTGCAGCCCAGTACTGCTTGCTAAAATGTTTCTGTTTGCCTTTCCCTCAATCATCTTATAAAGCAAAACTGGTCAAACTTCAGAGGTTGTTGAATTGAGCTGCCACTATATCCCACCAGCTGCAGAAAGCAGTTATTCTGGCATCACAGAGTATTTGGAGAGTCATTTGGGAGCTGCTCTGATCATATTGGACCTTTTTTTTAGCCATTCAGACTTTTAGAGGTTTTTGGATTTTATTTTCTTTCGTAATTGTTCACATGGGTTTTTGTATTTTCATGCTGACTGTTCAAGGTTTTTTTCTTTCTACTTTTTATTATACAGTTTGTATATAAATTACACAACATCCGTGGTTTTAGAGAAAATTTGTTTTTTCATAGTTTAAAAAAAAAAAAACACTATGAGAGTGTTGGGAAATTGGCCTCCCAATTTACCATTGTAAATGTATATGTGACTGGATTGAAAGAAGATGATACAGTTATTTTTATTATAGATTTATTATAGATATATATAGGTGGAACTGAATGGAACTGCACCTGATCCACAACCTGGACACAGACCCTTCCTGCCCTGCAAGACCCCCGCCCCCCCTGTCATGAATCTAAAAGAGATGTTATCACAGAACCAGAACTATCTGTTCAGGTAAGGGAGACAGGAAGGATTGAATAATAACTCCAATACTCACATACCCCTACCTGCCTCTGACTTTAACGACTCCCCACTACCTGCTCAATGTTGTGACCTTCTGCCGGACTCTATTCTTTATTGTAGAATTACAGGCCCAGCTGAAGTCAATGGGAACAAAAAACCTGGGTAGAAACCAGCTTAGTTAGTACAAATACATTTCTTGTGCAATTATTCTTACTTTACTGGTAAAGTAAGCACCCAAGCCAGCCCTACAATGTTTTATGAATTAGACAGAATTCTCAAGGTGGAAATATTTTTGTGCTGCTTTGTACATGGCCTATAGAAATGATTACCTTATGGTCATCTCCTAATATTGTAACCTTTCAAGTTCCTCTACTAAAATATACAAGCAGAGAAAACTCCCAGTGTGACGTCAGCCTTAGCATAAGATCAACAGGAACCTGCATTTGTTTCTATTTAGCTATATAATCCTTTTGCTATGGAACCAGATTTTCACAGGCAGAAGCCTATCGGTTAAACAAACACAAACACTGTTTCTTGGTTCTACTGTAGATTTCTTAAAATGCAGTAAGATTCACAGAATTTTCAATCCTTTCTGTGCTTCAGATCTGATTTCTGAGAAGATCACACACAAGTTATCTGTACATTTTTTGACATCTGCCATTTTTCTTATTACATCGACTGCCAGTTTTATAATTAAGTTAATCCTTCCATTGTACGTAACTGGGTAACATGAGAAAAATCTTCCTGCTTTTTCATTAGAGTTGAATGACCTGAGCTCACTGGGGAAAAGCAGAGGACCAGTCTTGCACAAGCTTCTATAATCTTATAGACCTTGAAGGGATTGATCTTGCAAATGTTCCTAAAAATAAATAGTGATCATATCCCACCTGTAGAAGAATTCTGTGGGCATAAGTCAAGCCATGGACAATTCAAATGTTTTGCTAAGTACATGTATACTATTATGATGACGTGGATTCAATTACAGGGGTAACTAATGCTGGGGTTGCAGGTTTGGACTGAGATCCAAAATAATCCCTGGCATTCAAGTACACAAAGGCCAAAACAGTGCCCCAGTGGCCCAATAAATAATGTCTGTCTATGGCATCTTAGGCTGGGGACAGACAGGGAGAAGGTAATTCGGGGAGATTGTCGCCTGCTAAAAACGCCAGGCGACAGAATCTCCCCAAATCTCCCTGTCTGTCCCCAGCCTTACAGTATCCCCTCTGCCATTTGCCAGAATCCACAGATTGCCAGTCTGAGTTTGGTTCCTATTTGCAGTGGAAGTTCTGTAAGGTTCTAGATTCAGTTAAAGTGCCAGGACAATGTAGCTAACACAATATCTATCCCTATATAGCTTTCTGTGCCTGGAGTATGGATGTAATACAAGTTCATGCATCTACTGAACTTATATAACAAAGGGAAATATAGTACTTAAAAAAGGCTATAATAAGAGCAACTAAAGAGATGAAGAATTAGAAAGTGGGGGCTGGGTATCCAGTTACCCCTTACAAACATGGCCTTCATATTCAACTTTCTTTATTTATTTAACTATTCTGGGATATCCTTTAGTCCCATGAAGTTCTTTTTATAAACGTCATTGGAAGCTCTACTCTATAATCACATAATTGCACACTGTGCTATAAAACAAATTTTTGGCACTAACTATCCATTATTCCCCTTTCTGGACCCTTTAATAAGTTTTCCAGGTACAGTACAAAATTCTTTCATGGTCCCTGCTGTATTCCATAAATAATAAGCCTCCTACCATTATCTTTGGCACTACTTTCTTGCACAGCAGTTACAGAGCTTTATCACTGACTTTCTGCAGTTTCATCCTTGTCTCCTTACTCAACCATTGTTCACTGAATCATTGGAAGCCACTGTATTATTATGCTGACTGAGCTATATCTTTAATTACAAATAAGCTCTCCCTGGTAAAACATGATGTTGCATGCCGCGTGTGCTGCTGTTTTCATAGGTTACTCCAGCAGTGGAACCCCCTAAAAAATATAATGGTTATTCTTGCCCTGAACTATTGAAGAACTAAAAGTGTGACCAGTCAATTGCTTCCAGCCTGCTTCAGTTCCACAACTATCCTGCCTGCTAATACAGAACATTTCCTACCTTCTTCCATTTCACCTGCTACAATTAAATAATAGGTTACAGTATCCACTATTCCTGCTGGTTCTGTGTTGCTGCTCTGCTTTGTAATAGTAACATCTATTATATGTCTATGTCTTTATGCCTTTGGGTATTTCATATTACCGAAATCCTTTCATCAGAGGAATAGCTACTATGCCTGCATGTTAAACACATGCTTCTGAGCCTGTAAACTAGTATGTTTCCTGCAAGTGTCAACTGAATAGCATCTTGTTATACATGGAAGGAAGGTGCAACTACACTTACACTTTTATACCTTGTCACCCAAAAAAGGTGCTAAATTCAAATATGTTTATGCTGAATGTTTCCTGCACTGTGTCTATTTCCTAGGTTTAGGAAGTTGCCATACAATAAGCTTTGAGATTTGCTATGCTAAGACTGTGTACTGAAACAGTTGCATTGATTTTACTGCCTTTGTCTCTACTCAATAAATAGCTGGCAATTTGAATGGAGTCATTTACTTTATGATATTGCTCACACAGCAGAGATAGTCTGAACACCCCTAAGGTTTAGATTTTACTTTGTTGCTCATAGTCACTGTCCAGACCAGCTGGTCAACAAGATGGTGACATGGCACACATTAATATAATACCCCAATGGCACCTTAAATTATTAATTTTATTAGCATTTATTCCCTGTGAATATCCCCTGAATTTTGAGACAGTTGCAGGCATGGGCCTACCCAGCAATTCCGGTGTTTATTGCCCATTTTTTATAATCACAGGGTAAAAAAAATACGTGTATTAGGGACATCTATTCCAAAGTGGCTCTTACTTTCAATCCCATAATAAATATGTCCCTACGTGAATCGATAGCAGTTCTCCTTGATGGAGTATACCCTGTAATCAGTATTGGTGCCATAGATAATTCATGCTTTGGGAAAAATAAATTTTCTTTATCCTTATTTCCTTGGCAAACATAAATAACATGTTTTCTACATGCACATGCCACACATGTGCATTCAAAAGTGTCAAACTTGGGGGGGGGCAAAGTGGACATTGATGTGGTCTGGTTATAACATCTCTGAGATTCTTCTTTGGAGATGATCAAGTTATTAGAGGCAAGAACTTCCAGGGACGGATGTGATAGTGCTTTCCATGGAAAGGGAGATTCAAATTTTTTCCATAATATTCTTCATGACAGTTTCCGACCTTCCGACAGAGTGGCTGGGGAGGAGTTGCATAAAAGGAGTTTGAAATGTACTATGCAGTATAATTATGACTTCATAAATCAAAATCCAATCAAAGATGATTTACAGGCACAAAAGACAAAATTGATTTTAGTATTGTTGTCTAAGGGGCAGATTTACTAAATTCGTGTGAAGGATTCGAATGGATTAGAAACTCAATCGAATTGCGATTTATTTTCGAATTTTTTAATTTTAAATTTGGCCACTTCGTATCAAATGATTCGAATAGATCGAATACAAATCTATTTGATCATTCGACCATTCGATGATTGAAGTACTTGCCCTTTAAATTTGTATTTGATGGCCCAATTCGCCAGATTAAACCTACTGAATTGCTCTATATATGCCTATGGGAAGCTCCCTCAGGCTTCTTTTTAAGTTTTCTTATCAATTAAAAATCGTACGATCAAACACTTCGATTGTTCGGTTCATACGATTTTTTTTTGAGAAATCGAAGGAAATGTTATGATTTTTTCGTAAAATCGTTTGACCATACTATCCTTCAAAATTGATGTTCGATTCGAAGGCTAAAAGCCCTTGAGAATTCAACCCTTAGTAAATCTGCCCCTATGTATCTTTATTAATAGTGATGGGCGAATCTCCCACGATTCGCTTCTCCTAGAGATTCGCGAATTTCTAGAGGAATTCACGAATCGGCGAAAAATTAGCGAAACGAGTCTCGGGACCATTTTGACGCGTCGCGTCGTTTCCGGCACGCGGCGCGTCGTTTTCGGCGCGCGTCGCGTCGTTTTCGGCGCGTCGCGTCAAAAACGACGCGCGACTGACGCGCGACTAGTTTTCGCCGAAATTTCGCTGGTGATTCGCCAGCGGCGAATCGCGGGAATTCGCCGCGAATTCGACCTAGGCGAATAAATTCGCCCATCACTATTTATTAATAAAATATATACAGTAGCATCTTTTCCCCACATCTCACTTTGATCAGTGCGCCATTAGGAGGCCTATGCAGGTAAATTTAGGAATGATCCAATTTCATATACATAAGGACAGACAATAACCATTAGAATCAGCATGGACATCAGCTGCCCACCCCAGGATTAGCTGTGACTGTGGCTAGTGATGGGCGAATCTCCCGAGATTCGCTTCGCCGAAAAAGTTGCGAATTTCCAGAGAAATTCGCGAATTTGCAAAAAATTAGCAAAACGAGTCGCGGGACGCTTTTGACGTGCGTCATGTCAACTTTGGCGCGGGTCGCGGCACCTTCGGCGCGTGTCATGTTGTTTTCGGCGCGAGTCGCGTCAAAAACGGCGCATCGCGTTTTTCCAGCGAATTTTCTCAAAGCGAAACTTCGCTGGCGATTCGCGAATTTATTCGCCAGCGGCGAATCACGGGAATTCGCAGCGAATTCGCCCCTGGCAAATAAATTCGCCCATCACTAACTGTGGCCCAATACAAAGTGATAATCAGCTATACATCCTTTAAAGGAGAAGTAATGCTTAACTAAAGAAGTAGCTAGAAATTCTGTACATTATATTTTGGCTTGTGTACCAGCCCAAGGCAACCACAGCCCTTTAGCAGTAAATATCTGTGTCTCCAAAGATGCCCCTGTAGCTCCCCCTCTTCTTTCCTGCTGATTCAATGCACGTGCTCTGTGCTGCTGCTGTCTAGGGACCTACTCACAATATATTGAATAAATAGATTAGAAATATTACAAAATAAAGCTGATGAGAAATTAATACAGATACTTACTACATGACTACATGTCAGCTCGGTCACCAGTGCAACTAGCACCAAAATTTAATTATCAGCCCTGTAGCATCAGCTTATTTTACAGGCAAACCACATATTTTGCTTGTAAATTAGTGACAACCCCTAAGCTTAGCTTCTCAACAGCTGCTCAGAGCCCACTGAGCATGTGAGTGTCAGACACTTTCCAAGATGGTGACCCCCTGTGACAAGTTTGAAGTCCTGGATCATTGCTGCTATTGACAAGCTGGTGAAATAAGTTCAATATGTAGAATATGGCATCAGACGAACAAACAATTCAAGGCATAGGCTGCAATTCCCAGGTGACATAGGTTTTGCTTGAGAACATTTATACAGGGTGTGCTGCCCGCCATGTCTAGACTTAGGATGATCAAATCCCAATCCTTTTTAAGGAGACAATGTACTCCAAATGCAAATATACGATTCCAGCGGTATTTCCCATGCCTTAACATGCGCTCACCCTGTTTATGGGTAGGTTCGGGTGCTCAAGCCCTGAACCTCTCACTTCAAATTGCCTTCCAACAAACAATTGTATATTGAGAGACACTCACCGTTCCAGGCTTGTGGTCTGGGTGCGACTCCCCAAACCCACAGCAAGGGAAAACCAGGCAATTTTCTAGAAAAATAGACATGTACTACACGGACTCCGGGATAACGATATAGCTCAAAAACAGCTTTATTTCACATATACTGACGCGTTTCATGTGCTCCCACACATAATCATAGTTACATCAGGATATGTGAAATAAAGCTGTTCTCAAGCTACATCATTGTCCTGGAGTCTGTGAAGTTCATGCCTATTTTTCTGGAAAATCCCCTTAGGATGATGGCACACAGATCCCAATGCCACACTTACACAAAAAATCAAAAATCTACACTCCATAGCCAAAAATTGAGACAAGCCAGACTTGATTCCCAACATCAGCACCCAATCTTACTATTGGAAGCTTCATGTTCTAGCATGCAGTGGAAGGCCTTCCCAGTAGAGTAGATTTAGTCAACCTCATGGAGAAGTAACATCATATTAATCCCCTTGGTTTTGGAATGAGATGTTGGAAAAGCAGGTGTTTTCATATC
Organism: Xenopus borealis; assembly: GCA_024363595.1. Taxonomy (NCBI): domain Eukaryota; kingdom Metazoa; phylum Chordata; class Amphibia; order Anura; family Pipidae; genus Xenopus; species Xenopus borealis. Next base: position 203,556,452 of record CM044431.1, read on the forward strand.
TCGTCCATATAGTGTAAATGTTCTGGTAAGCTACAGTAGTATAGCTTGGGAATGGTGACATCTGCACTTCCTAGGAAACCCTTCCTATCAGCATTTCATCTCATTCCACCTCCCATTCAAGGGAACACAAAGAGGTGCCAATGTTCCACAACTTTCTGTCTGCCAAAGACTTTACAGGTCAGCAAACCTTAACCAACAAACGCCCGCATCCCCAGGGGGAACCAAGAATGGATCAGAATGCAGAAATCAGCTTTTTTTTTATTGGTTTAAAATATAATTTAACATGAATCCTTCAATATTGGCAAATACATATAAATACATATTGTGTTCATTTGCTTACCTAATTGATACTTTCAACCCAGAGAAAAAGCACAACGAATTATAAAAATATAACATTTATTAGTGGAAAAAACCCCAGAGCATGGGAAAAAGTCTGAATCTGAAAATCCAGCATCTCAGACCTGCTGGGGTTGTTTATAAACAATGGGAGAGGTACCTATCCTATTTCAAAGTTTCTTTGGTCTGCACTGAAATTATACAAAAATTAAAAAAAAAGACTTTTTGGGAAAAAGCCCAAAAAAAATAGCAATTTGGGGAAAAAACTCAGAAAAAAGGGAAGTTAGAGCTCTCCATAACCTGCTACAGTGAAATTCTGACACTCTCCATTCATTTCTATGGAAGTTTTAAAGACATATGTATCAATGTGTGAATTTTTTACTTTTACTCTTTTAAAAATCCCATGGAAAGGAATGGAGAGTGGCAGAATTTCACTCTAGCAGATTGTGGAAGCTCTAACTCCACTCTTTGATAAAAATGCCCCATGGACTCTAGTTTAGTTTAGTTTATCTAAATATTCAGGAAACATATAACTTGATTTGTTTTTCACTATCACATTTACTGTATTTGCAGTCATATCTATTTGGTTTTTTTGATACTTTCATTACTTGGCTTTTCTGGCTGAATTTGTTCACTACGTAGAAATGCTTGTAGGTGGATAGTTGTGGTTCTTTTATAAGGGTGACTGATCATGCCTGCTCTGGACTTTATACACAGAATAATCTCTGAGTTCTTATGATAACAATATCTACAGTATTTACATAGGATAGGAATGGTAGTGTAACTGGTAGTGTCAAAGAATAATACAGTTAAGTATAAGAATGACGCATGGGTAGGCAGACAAACATCAGGTTTAAATCTGCCCATAAAAAGCAATGATCTACTATAAAACAACTGAATTACACACACGCCACAACAGCGGGAAGATGTTCTCCACCCAAAAACTGTTTTATCCATAATGAATGAAAATGTAATTCTAAGTGAATTTCCAAATATGCATGATTTTAAAGTTCTTACATTTTAAAGTTGCTTGTAAATGCAATTGCTACTAAAAGCTGTATTTATCTATATCTTTCTGCTCTTCTGTTCTTGAAACAATGTAGCAGACGTGCTTTAATTTTAAGGGCTAGTAAGGGTAGGGACAGACAGGGAGAACAATTAGGGGAGATTGTCGCCTGCTAAAAAACGCCAGGCGACAGAATCTCCCTGTCTGTCCCCAGCCTAAAGGAACAGTAACACCATAAAATTATGGTAATTAAAGTAATTGATATATATAATATTCTGTTTGTGTGCACTGGTAAAAGCTGTGTATTTGCTTTAAGGAGAACTTAACCCTAAAAATTAATAGGGCTTAAAATGCCATGTTTTATATACTGAACTTATTGCACCAGCCTAAAATTTCAGCTTGGCAATAGCAACAATGATCCAGGACTTCAAACTTGTCACAGGGGGTCATCATTTTGGAAAGTGTCTCTGACACTCACATGCTCAGTGGGCTCTGAGCAGCTGTTGAGAAGCTAAACTTAGGGGTTGTCGCTAATTATCCAGCAGAAAATTATGTTGGTCTGTAATATAAGCTGATGCTACAGGGCTGATTATTAAATTCTGATGCTATAAGCACTGGTTTCTGTGCTGCCGTGTAGTAATTATCCATATTAATCGCTAATCTTATATTGTGACTATATTTCTATTCTATGTGTACTGTATATTGTGAGTGGGTCCCTAAGCTCAGTAAGTGACAGCAGCACAGAGCATGTGAATCAGTGAATCAATGTAGGCAAATTTTCCTTGTTGAACCACTCTATTAGTCAATGTTGGTTTTTCAGCTCATCAAACGGTTATTGGAGAAGCCAACTCCATCCAGTAGCATAATTGAATATAGGAACCGGAGAGCTTTTCAGTGCAGTTAATATTTTCTTTATTACAGCACTACATGTTTCAGGACCTGTGTTGTCCGAAACATGTAGTGCTGTAATAAATAAAATTTTAACTGCACTGAAAAGCTCTCCGGTTCCTATATTCGATTGAATAATTGAATCAGCAGAAAAGAAGATGGGGAGCTACTGGGGCATCTTTGGAGACACAGATATTTACTGCTAAAGGGCTCTGGTTGCCTTGGGCTGGTACAGAAGCACAAAACATAATGTACAACATGTCTAGCTACTTCTTTAGTTTAACTTTCCTTGTCCTTTAAGAAAGCGTACTATACCTGGGTGCAGCATCAGAAAGGCAAGGATCCCGGGGATGCCTCTGTTACAATGACACATCACTTCAAAACACACATCAAACCACTGAACATTTCTGTAAGCCACTTAGAATGCCATTTTCTCCTGAACACCAGAGGATAATCAACAGGAACTAGGAATGCAGCAAGCCCACTATTTGGGATTCAGCCAAATCCATGAATCCTTCATAAAAGATTCGGCCGAATACCGAATGGAATCCGAATCCTAATTTGCATATGCAAATTAGTGACAGGAAGGTAAAAAGTGGAAAAAAAACATTTTTAGCTTCCTTGTTTTTGTGACAAAAAGTTAAGCAGATAAACTGTGTATACACACACACACACATATATATATATATTACGATTAATAGGGTGTAACTCCCTCAGTTTGCATTTGTCTAGCCTCTCCCTTGCATAACATGCTTCCTTATCTGCACCTCTTTAGTCAGCAGGTACCACTCCCATCCCCATACACATATCAGCTGAATGTCTTCTCACCACTGCAATGTTCTGGCTGTATTTACACATCTATTTACAGATTTGGCTTATTGATCTTTCTCTATGTATATCCCAGTCTGCAAACAGACCTTGTGAGGTAGCAGGGACACACACCGCAGCTGAAATCGTATTGCAAAGCTGCATTTTTCCCATAAATAATCAACCATAGAGACTAAAATGAGTGATATATATATATTTTTTTTGGAAGGCTGGGACACCATGGTGCTGGGTGTGAAACACACATTACACCCCATCAATGGGTAACCTTATATAATGCCAACACAATCATATGGGCAGTGACAGTTTTGCTAAATAAAAAATGGCCCAACCAAAGCACCAGGCCAGGGTGCTTGAATGTGCACCCCAGTGGAGTGACCATATATGTATAAATAAGACTGTATGATTATCTGTGAATGTGTAGAATCTTGCTGATTATATGAATATCAGTCACTTTTTGATGATTGGGTAGTTTCTGAACATTTAAACTTCTGATGTTGGCCAATGCACGGTGCAGAGGAGCTGCACAAACGATTGGAACATCAGAGAGAGTCAGCCATACTGTGTATGACCCCTTGCTCTCTTTCAGCCAATTTTGCCCATCAGTGGGAAAGCATAACAGATTGGCCTGTTTATGAGCACATTTACACATCTTTCTGGCAGACATTTTTATCAAAGGCTGAAAACAGAGGAGGTGATTGCAATACATTAAGGTCTGTTCCTCCAGTATGGAGAGGGTGCATAGCTCATAAAGCACCTACTACCACTGACATTAGAAACCACAATACAGTCTTTGCTGAAATAAACTACACCCTGGAGTTTCTGTATTCTTATCATTTCCCAGTGTTAAGATTATGTAGAATGCAGAAAGACCTGATCAATGGCCCCAGGGAGCATATCTTTAAATGTATGGCCAGCTTTACTTGTAAGGCACCTTATGTAAACAAATGCAAATGGTCAAGCAAAATCTCAAATTCTCAGAGTAATACCCTGCTGTGGTTTACAGTTGCTTTGGATCTTGGACACAAGCAGCATTTAATGCTAAGGAACAAAAATTCTCCACCCTCAAGTTAACAAAATATTTGAAATTATAACCATTAATAGTTTTTAAGCTACTTGTAAACATAATTGCAATTAATAGCTTTATCTGTCTGGTTGTATAAATTCTTACTGCCGCTGGTTCTGACGCTGAATGCAGCAGAAGCCACCTGATCAACAGACCTGGAGGAGAATCGACTGCTACAATGTTTCAAGAGTGACAATCAGATATTCCCTTTCTTTAAAAGTGTACAAGTAGCATATAAAAATGCTTACTCTCAGGTATTGTGGGAAATGAACGTGAGAGGTGTAGCACTTAGAGCTCAATGTTCTGGCTTTCAGAGAGTCCCTGGCTCCGGGTCTCTCCATGGGAGTAAATACTTTTTAATGGTTTTAACAAAGCCTTCTTCTATACAATTTGTGTGAGAGGTGTATCACTAAGTCAATGATCCCTAACCAGTGGCTTGTGAGCAACATTTTTCTCTCCAATCCCTTGGATGTTGCTCTCAGTGGCCTTGTTTTTGAATTCCAGACTTTGGAGGCAAGTTTTATTGCATCAAACCCATGTGCACTAACAAACAGAACCTCCTGTAGGCTGCCAGGTCACAAGGGGGCTACAAAATAGCCAATCACAGACCTTATTTGGCAACAAATTTTTTGTGCTCATGTTGATCCCCCAAATCCTTTACATTTGAATGTAGCTCACGTGTAAAAAAAAGGTTGGCGACCTCTGCACTGAGTGATCAGCGTTCTGGCCTTCAGTATGTCCCTGGCAATGGAGAAATGTAGCTCAATAGGGATAAACACTCTTTACTGGTTTTAACAAGCCTTAGTGTGGAAACTTAGCATGAGAGGTGATCAATGTTCTGGCCTTCAGTACGTCCCTGGCTCTGGATGAAAAAAGGCAAATGAAATACTAATTGCTTGTCACTCGACAGCAGTGCAGCTGCATTTCCTTATGTAGGTTTATCAAAACATCTAGCGCTAAAAACTGCGACCAGAAGTGTGGCCAATTCACATTTACCCTGGCACATTTACCCAGTGACTTTGGTACAAATTGCACTTTGAAAACAGGCAGAGATGGCAGCACAGAGAGAATAAAGAACTGTTCAAATCAGTTATATAATAAATATAATAAAATTCAGTTTGTTTAAGACATGTTTACCAGTTCTCTCTGATTTTCTTTAAGTTTTTCAATCAAGCACTTTATCAGAGTAGGGTCTACTTTAGGGTCAAACTTATTGGCGAACCAATGGCCATAATTTATAAGCCAGCGCAGTTCGCCGGCACCATAAATACACACGCTGCGGATGTACATTCCTGTGCATGGGGGATAGAGGTTTTCTTCAAGATAAGACCACTTTACAAGTCGAGTTTTACTGTCAAGGTCTGTCACGTCCTTCTGAGACCTGGGAATTTCACCAGGGACTCCTGGCATACGTACAAGGGTTGCCCAGAAATGTTCATCTGGGGAAAAGGTGTCTTCAGACCAAGCTATAAACTCTTTAACCAAGGGGCTATCAAAAATATAACTAATAAAAGAATGGCTTAAAACAAAGTAGGCACTTCCAATAAAGATCTCGAGATTGCCAGGCGGGGGCTCTTTAGAAAGTGACGTTTTGATAGGCATCTGTTGGTAATAAAAATCCACATTCTGCACCTCATGGTGGAAACTATAGCGTTGCTTTTTAATGTTGGATGGTCTAGATGTCTCAAGCATATTGTGTCCGTTTAGCTTCTTCAGTTCGGCCACTAGCTCATAATTTGACTTTAATGGCATGTCTTGTCCGCACAAATTAATGACATATTTCCATTGCACGGGGGAGTTCAGCAAGTCCAATAGACAATTTAGATCTGCTTGCAGCCTGGTAACATGAGCATAGATTACATTTTCAAGTCTGGAGGCAATAAATACATTGGGGAGGCATTTGGCCAGATTCCCCATGGCCCTTTTAAAAGCTGGCAGTGATTTCTGATCATAGTGAATGCAATAAATGTTCACTGGATTGTAGATTGTATGAAGAAGTCTTTCCACGTTGATAGCATCCTTATGAACGACCAACGAGTAGGCTATCGGAAAGTCTTTCTCTTCTGATGAAAGTGGTTTCAGGTCAAAATGTCTTTGATTTTTATAAGCCTCACAGTCATCTGTCATTGCAACAACGTCCTCATCTTTAATGTCTACAATGTTCTTTCTCCGTATTGCTAAACTTTTCCCAATTTCAGTTGGCTCCAGCTCATATATGGATGTGCAGTTAATTTCTTCATTAGGCTCCTTTTTGGTGAAGCTCCTGCTGCGGATAGATTGTGAAATCAATAGGTTTGGATGCAAAACGTAAGTGGTGTCCGGGTCGCTTTGCAGAAGTTTGAAAATTCCAAGAAGGAAAAATGCACACACAACCAGAGTGGGAATGTGGTGTAGAATTCTACGCCTCTTCATTCTGCCATGAGATAAATAATTACATGTTAGAGTCAAGGCAACAGCTGGTCTGGTTCCGCTGAGACAAACTACCACAAATAAATTTCCTACAACATACAAGATGGAGATATTATACATGGATTTGGCCTACTATGAGGTCTGAAAGGTAAAATTGGAACTGCATTTATCCTACAGTATCTTCTGAGGTTATTACAGAGGCACTGTATGTTCCTTGACAAGTGTTCTGGGGACATTAGCCATCCTAAATACAGAAATCACACTCTGTCTATTGGGATAATAAACTTTTGGCTCTCAAGTTGTTGTTACTTGTAGCTCCCAGGTTGTTCTCAAAGCAGTTCAGGATAGTGGAATTTATATCCCCCTATGGACAAGGAGACTGAATTCTATAACCTGCACCATTTTTTGATAGGATTGTGCTTCCGATGGATTTGGATTTAATTTATTCAATAAAATAAGTCTTTCTCCAGCTACTGCACAACACATTTCTGCTGGCCTGGGCAGTGAATGGTATTTCTTCACCTATTCCCTCTGGGAGCTCAAGCTAAATTGAAGGAATCTGTTATAAATGGCTAAAAAACAGTTATACACCTTGTTTAATTACTATTTTCTATTGAAAGTGTTTGCATTATTTTCACCAATCATTGAAATCTCCATAAACAGCAAGGGAACCCATTTTAAGGTTTCAATCCATAGGTCCAGAATCCTTGTATTTACTGGAAATAGATGGTTCTTGCCCAGCAATTGATGCAGATATAACAAGCACATTAAAATGCTGAACATTCATAAAGGGTAGGAAGCGTAAACATGGAGACACTAATGGAAGGGCTGGGGCATAACACATTAGATGGGCCATGATATAATCATGGAACAAATAATGATTTTCATTTAGATCTGTTGCATATTTTCTATTGCAGAAGTAGAACATGACTCAATGGGGCCCCTGAGCATAGCATTAAGTTGGGCAACTTTGTACCTTTCTAAAACCCCAACTTGTTTGTGGGAAGCATGGTACAGTGTGATCACATGAATTAAAATGCCACCCAAATAAATGGACTCTACAGAAGTTTCTTTCTTTATTCCTGGTGTTATTCTTCCTTCTCTCTGATCCTCCATTCAAGACTTACAGAATTGCTTAATGGAATGCAGTTTTGTTGGATGCCAATTACACAGTAGATTTTGTTACAGTTTATTTGTACAGGTATCAGATGACATCATACACAGATTTATTACTGGAGGCTTTCTAACATTATTGCAAATTTGAAACAACCCAGCAAAATGGTTATTTCTCTGATAGACATATAATTTCATTTCTGGGTCCCTAGCTGCCTCTGGCTCTGTTGACCCTAATGTCTCTTAATGTTAGGAGCCTGCAGATATGTTATAGTATTTTTCCAGCTAGAAGATGCTTGATTTAGATAGTAAGCTCTTCTGAGCAGGGACATCAGATCCTACTTTTATTCTGTAACCCATTCTTATTAAGTTACTGTAAGATCCCTGTAACTTAAAAATTGTTGTAAAGCCCTGCCAAATTTTCTGGCGCTGCATAATTAAGCGAGGATGATTCAAAGGATACTACAGTCAGAATGTAGCTTGGATAGCTTTGTAGTATTTCTTACCTGCTTTGAAAAAATTGGGTTGTGACCTTGATGTGGAATATAGATAATATTTTGGGGTAAATTCTTAAAAAGTACGAACTTTTCTCTAGGGCTGGTACCCCATAGCAGGCAACATCTACTGGAAAGCATCCCATGCTGCCCCCTCCAACCAACTGAATGCACTCATATACATCAGAGACAGAATGAGGCCTAAGTAGGCACTGTATAATAAGAATACAGCCCTGCGCAATATGTTGGCGCAAGATACGTTATTATTATTATTAATAATAATAATCTAATTCAGTATATGAATGACATTTATGTTAAAAAGCAGCATGTTATTACAAAAACTAGTCATTTGTTTTCCTGAGACCTGTGATGGTACAGAGAACTTGCAATAGGTTTAAAGGCAGAGAGGTAACAATGAGACTTTTGCTTTAAGAGTTCCATACAGTGTTCCCGGGAGAAGGCACTCTCAAGCAGTTTATCTAAACTGATGTTACTGGACAGGACAGCAGTATAAATATAAATAAGCCTTCTCCGGATTATTTACACTGGGTATAATGATAGGACACTTGAGTTTCCCACAGAAATCCTGCATAAGAGTTTGCAAAATGTATACCCCTGGTAACTTGCGGGCTCCACGCTCCTTGTTCTCCGCACAAAAACAGTATTCTTTGCATAATGAAAGAAATGAAAGCATAATGAAAGAAAATGTCATTCTAAGCAACTTTTCACTGTACATAAAGTACACATTTTCATTGCTTTTAAAGTTTAGTGTAAATGTAATTGTTATTGAAACCTCTGCCTGACTGATTATATTCTCAGACTACTGTAATAATGTTGCAAGACAGCTGACCTGAAGGAAAAGGGAGTCCTGTTATATTGTTTTAAGACTAAAGCCATACAGTGCAGATAATTCAAGTTTCTCCACCTGTGTTTGGTATGCAGAGCTCCCATCCGCTCCTTTGTGTAGCTCCACTGACAGGTGCATTATTAATACGTGGTGTTGTCTAGGCACATCCCCTCCCCTGGCTTCTCTCCCACCCAACCAGCTCATGTGCAAGACAGTCTGTTACCATGTGCAGATCCAAAAGGTGTTGGGTATCCCCAATCCCCCTCAGTTCCACTTTCCACTGTGTTGGCAAGTTAGTTAGCATCATAATGATAGAAAGATGCATTCATTCTGCAAATGAGTAACAAACTAAACTGGCTATAAAGGGGGCTTCACTGCAGTTTGCAATTGCACACAACTTCATTAGTATTTTGCTTGGCCCTGACAATGGCAACTGGAAAAACAGGATCTTAAATCCCCTCTCTAGTAGTAGAAAACTCAGTGCAGATCTTTTATTTTTAGTACACACTTTTTCAATAGGTAGAAAATGCTGAATCCTGCTTACTAAGCTGGTTAAGCTAGACTGTGCAGTCCTGCTATTCTTTTATTTATAGAATGTACAAGGTGTTCCATTTTTTTTTCACCTCTGCTGACGGACAGTTGAACCAGAGCTACCTTTAAATCTCAATAAAATTTGTAGGAATTATGTAAAAATGTCATATGTGAGGATATCCCACAGTTTTCACTCCAAACATAGGCCCAAAACGCGTCCCATGAAATTCAATTTTTTTTTGTGATTTATTGTTGACAGGGAGGCATGGCAGGAAGGTTGTGGTGTTCTGAGAGATATATAAACATGCCAGTTAAAACACTATAGTGTGGCATAAGTACAAGTGTTTTGATTTCATGTTATAAATCTGAATGGTCACAATGGAGTTTTGAGACCCAGAATTAGATGTATTGCCAGCTATAGCACAAGAGATGCTGGTAGATACCTCTCGATGGAAAATAAGTATGTGTATTTCTCCGAAAATACAACCCCTGACTACTTCAGCTACTATACTATACTATAAGTCCCCAATTATGGAAAATGCATGAATATTTTTTTTCAGAACAACTTTCTTTTTCTCTGTAATAATGATACAGAACCTTGTACTTTATCCAAACTAAGATATAATTAATCCTTATTGGAAGCAAAACCAGCCTCTTGGGTTTATTTAATGTTCACCTGATTTTCTAGTAGACTTAGGGGAAGATTTACTAAGCTCGGGTGAAGGATTCAAATTTTTTTGGGCTAATTCGACCGTCGAATTTGCAAAACTCGAATGATTAGAATAAATTGTATGATTCCAATAAGAAAATAGTTCGACCATTTGATGGTCGAAGTACTTGCCCTTTAAAAAAAATTTTGATTGCCTACTTCGCCAGATTAAACCTACTTATAAATGACCCCCACTTTTGCCTATTTGCCTATGGGAAGCTCCCATAGGCTTTTTCTAAGTTTTTTTTCATCGAATAGGAATCATCCGATTTCTTGAAAAAATCGTTCGAATGTTACGATTTGTACGATTTTTTCGAGGAATCGAAAGTTTAGTATGATTTTTTTTTTTGTGAAATCAGATGATTGCTATTTGATAGTTCCATATATCAAATAGCGGTAAAATCCTATGAATTCGATATACGAGTTCTTTGGATTTCGGGAAAAATTCGAGGGTCGAATTAGAAGGTTTTTAACTCTTGGAATTCGACCCTTGATAAATCTTGCCACTTAATGTATGAAGATACAAATTATGGAAATATCAATTTTTCGCAAAACCCCACGTCCTGAGCCTTCTGGATAACAGGTCCCATATCTGTACTAATATATTATTATATGCTCAAACAGAAATAACAAGCCCAGCAATAGCTTAGTGGTACAATTTCCAGCATTTAAGGCTATTGCCCTCTTTTCTTAAACTCTAGTGGTGGAATCCTATGAACTTCTAGTGACTTTAGAGGGAATAACTACAAAGTTAGAGGCCCATAATAATCCTCAAAAATGCTTTATGGACTAGAAACGTTGGCTCCTTGGACAAAGTACTTCCAGCCCCTGCATCTCAGGACCAGATTATGGACCGGAAGCTTGGACAATTCATTGTACAGATATGAATCAGAGGCAGTGATAAAGATAATATAATAGTTTTAACTACAATGGCCATTTTCTGTAATTTGCTCACAAAATTTTGCTTCTGTCTGCTCTTCCTCATTGTAAACAGGGACCTTGTGCACCCAACAATACAATTCATGTTGCTATTATAGTCTGTTCCTATGGAGAATATCCCTGGGAATGAATAGAACACATTGAGCTTTCCTTTATAGTGCCTTAAATGGAGAAGAATTAGATATATTATGTTATATATTAGCCTGGCAAATAATTGTCTTCCTATAATGGAAAATAATAAACGGAGATACAGAATTTATGCTAAAACTGATTAAAATGGGTGCTCTAAGAAAAATAGTCTATAAATTGGAATGGTGTGGTTATATGCTGTCTATAAGTGAGCACAATGCTTTGGTCCAACAGCACAAAATAATCAGAAACAAGAAATGCATGTTTACTCACTTCAGGCATTTCTTGTTTCTGATTTATTGCCTAGTGCTCTAAGACAAACAAGTTAGGGAGCCATTGTGCTAGTGCCACAGAGTGGCAGGGTGTTATTAAGCCTTCAGTTATGGAAAGTCACACAGACTCTTTTTTTTTCCTCAGTACCTTGGTATTGTCATAAGATTTGATTTCTGAATCTACTCTTGTTTCTCTTTTACTGTTTTTTTTTGGCCACTTTGACCATTACATTTGTAAAATTTGATCAAATGGAATGATTCGAATAAAACTCTATTCGATCATTCGACCATTCGATGGTAGAATTACTTCACCTTCAAGTTTTTATTCGATTAAACCTACCGAATTGCTGTACATCCCTAAAATTCGATTGAATGGTTAAAATAGTTCGAATCATTCGACTCAAATTCGAATATCATATTCGAAGGATCAAAATCAAAAAAAAAATCTATGGTCGAATTCAAGGGTTTTTTAACCCTCAAATTTGACCCTTAGTAAATCTGCCCCTATATATCAATTTTTTTTTTTCAGTCTGACAACTTGTGTTTTTCTAAATGGAAGCCAAAATTTCAGATAAAAAAATGCAGAGTGTTCCATATGGCCCCATAAATATAGAATTGAAGAGAACATGTTGGATATTAGGAAGTAATGGGGGAGACAGGGCATTGGTATGGGCTGAAATGAGTGCATATGGGTGCAAGTACATTTTAGGATTGGATTTCTGTGTGGGCAATTTAACATGGAATTTAGCACTTTTACCTAGAGCTTCCCTTTGTAAATATGCATTTCATTGGAATTTTATTTTATAAATTGATAGACAGACAGACAGACGGACAGATATAGATAGATAGATAGAGATAGATAGATAGATAGATAAATAGATAGATAGATAGACAGACAGACAGACGGACAGATATAGATAGATAGATAGAGATAGATAGATAGAAAGATAGATAGATAGATAGATAAATAGATAGATAGATAGCCCTACAAGCAGGCCCGGACTGGCAATCTGTGGTTTGCACAGTGAATATATTTGCCCTGCACCTGGTTATAGTTATAAAGCTGAATAAGAGTGTGTAAACTTTATTTTTCATATTGCAAATGTCTATAAAAGCTTTTTAAATCTGGTAAAAATTGCAAATAATTATTTGCACACTGCGATTGAATTACGCCACAGCATTGGGGGCAGATAATATATTTGCAAAACAGTTTTGTAAATTGCTAATTTAACTTACTATCAACGATATTTTTGTGCTGTGAAAACTTATTCACAATGCGAATTAGCAAAAACCGGAAAGACAGGCACAACAGTGCAATATTTTAGCATTCCGGAAAAAACATTGGCAAAACATCCATTTGCGAATAAATATGAGATGCGCAAACTTTATAAATGTAATAAATATTCATGTTTTTTCTTCTGTATTACTGTATTACATGCCAGTTGTGAAACTCCCACCCCTGCTGTTACAACCGGGACACACTTCATCTTTATAGCTCACACTAACCTCAACAGCAAAAATGTACTCCTTTTGCCCAAATTTCTGTCCTGTCCCACTTCTTATTATGCCTATCATAAAATTACATTTTTGGATTCTTGGCATCAAATTACTCAAAAGGTTTTGTAATTAACAATATTTCCTAGGTTGGGTGGTTATGCTCACCTTGCCTATGGTCTTCTCTGGTACGCATATCCTTCTGATCGGAGACTCAGCGCAGGGTGCAAGTAGGGAGCACAGCAAAGTGCAATGGGATTTGCAGTATAAACTGCCCTCACGTTAGCTATCAGGCTAGAGGAAAGTCCACTCCACCTGTCCCATATTGAAATATGAGAGGGACAGACAGTCTGGCTGTGTAATTCTGTGTGTGAGGACAGTCAGTGTGTGCATGTGTGTCAGAGGGACTGTGCCTGTGTGGGGTTGAGAAATAGTATGGGTGTGTCTGTGCATTTGCCTTTTAAGTGCAATGGAAACAGTATTTATTTATGGCATTGATATTTGAAAGTGTATTTGCTTTATATGTTGTGTATTTGTTTTCATTCTTTTTCTCACTAGTTGTGAAACAGTATAACCACAAACACTATATAGACCACTGTGTTTCAACATCCCCCCAGTGATACCATGCATGACTTCCAGGAAGCTCACACTATCTGCTTGGCTTTTGTGGTGATGGCTTCCAGTACCACCAGTGTACTCAAGCCTACTATTTATGCTTTGATGTCATCTTGAGTAAAGGGCATGTAGATTCATAGAACTAACAAGCTACTTGCCTAAAATGTATGGTCTGCCCATTACGGTGACGACTACGGGATTATCAGTCTGATAAGTACGCATTAGAGAGAAAAAAGTTAATGGGGATCTATACCCAAAAGCTACTTGTTAAATTGTGAAAGAAAAAATAATTCTAAGCAAACTTCCAACATACGTTCATGGCCAATTTAAATGATATTAAGGGCAATGGTATGTTTTGTCAACTGCGTTTTGTCTACTACTGCAAATTGTCAGACAATACCTTGCCATGGCGTATACTGAGAATGGCCCCTGATAAAACACTTAAATTGCATAATGGCTCAAGGAGTGCATTAGGGGTGCCAAATACATTGCCCTTAAAATGAATTGCTGTTGAAAGCAGTAGCTGTCTGCTTATATTCTGCTGCATTATTTGAAGTCTCAGACCCAGAACAGTATAGAATAATAATAACTTTAAAGGTCAACCTTTTTTTATGTTTTAGTATGACTTAACCCAACTCAAACCGTTCCTGCGCCCCGCACCGCTACCTCGCTCCTGGCAATATGCATAGTTCACCAGGCAGCCATTTTCTCTGCATTACACTCTTCCAGCTGTAAATGGGCATGAGCTGATAGCGCCTCCCGCTTGACCTCTCCGTTCAGTTTATTCACTAAAAATACTTTATTTAAACTTATTTGAACTTGTTTTCACTTGCTGAGCTTACTTAGAAAAAAAAATTCTGGTTGGGGAAGGTGGTGAAATGGTTAAGCTCTCCTGCTCTGCTCGCTTGCTGCAGTCATAAGAAGGAATGTGTGTAAGGAGCAAGGGAGCAGAGAGTTAGTATAAATTAACTACAGCAATCCCCAATGCCATCTGTTGATTGGTGAATCTACTGGAGAGGTGTGTTTAGAGGGTTCAGTGATTGTGCGGCTGCACATCGGAATGCTGATTCCTCTTTACTGCGCATGTTCAGGATGTTCTGCTTTTAAGTGCGCATATTCAGACCACCAAGCGCCAAGGACAATTCTGAAGGAAGGTGGGAGAGGGGCTGAACGAGCAGGATAGCAGGAGGAAGAACAAACGAATGAAGCAGCTGAGCTGTTTGCTTTTCAAGGACCGGAATAAGAGGAATGTAATGAGGCATTTTAATGATAAGATTTTTGTTGTGGGGGTTAACATGTCCTTTAAAGGCAAAAAAATTAAATCCCATTTTTACTTTCTTTAATGAAAAGGAAACCTATCTCCAATATACTGTAATTAAAAAATGTTTAACGTTTTTACAAGAAACCTGACTGTATGCATACTTCTGTGGATAGGAATTGTCAGACGGTCCTTCAAGGAAACAATCATACTTATGACCAGTAGGGGGAGCCCCCACCTTACTTCCCAGCCATGCAGCACTCAAGCAGCTTTGTTTGTTTCCCTGTTTTAATAATTTATGATGATCCCTAAGCAGGCCCAGATCACACTGCGAATGTGCAAAGTCTTGGTCCTGCAAAGATGTTTAACAAAGTTACAAGATGACAGCCCCCTGTGGCCAAATTTGAAAGCATAAATCATTTGTTTGATTAGGCTTGTGGTGCAGTAAGTTCATGTTTAGTATACAAAATACAGCATTTCTAGCCTTATTCTTTTAGACTTTCCTTGTCATGTAATACGAAACAGAATAAACGTACAATGGAATGTTATACATATTTTTTTCTTTTAAAATGTATAAATGCAAAAGAAATTGTATTGACTACATTGACTATCATATGTTTTACAATTTTTCTATAACTTTGTAAAGATTGTTAACAATAATTAATTTGTTTCATTTACCTCCCTCTAATATAAACTCTGCAATGCAGAAAAACAGTACAAAATTAAAAATCAGACTGAAACTGAACAGTCATATTTTTATGCTCTTTGAAAATGAAATGTTACATTGAAAAAGAAGTCAAAAGAAGACCACAATTGGTCTGTATTTGCACTTTGCACACTGCATTGAGTAAATGGCTGAAAGAACAGAAACCTGACACTCCCCCTAGAATACCGCGCTGACTGCGTTAGTCATCGATGTATTGGTGAGGGGTGGGAGAGAGTTATAAAATGGGTTTCTTGTTTTTTCTGCACCTTCTAACCACCCATCACCACTGTTTAGAAGTCCTTTAATCTTAGACGTGCAGACAGCTCTTAAAAATGAACATGAACTTGTACCAAAAATAAAGGAACTGCAAAGAAGAGCTAACGAGGTTGCACAGCCTTATTAATAATGTAATTAGATTGTGTGTGTAAACTTAGAAACCATGAAAAAAAGGATTAATGCCTTTAAGGATATTTTTGATAAGTGCAAATAAATTCATTCAAATTGCATTGTGTCCACACTTTGATATATTGTCATTATTATATCTTGTGATAAACAATAAAGAGTTAGTAAAGTGCAATAGTGTAAGGGGTGCTAGTTACGTAAGCAACAGTTCACATTCCACTAGTCTTGTAGAAGAAGGAATCACTCAATAAAGCATAACATTTAATAGTCCATTTAAAATCAAAAGAGGTATATGTTGAAATATAAAAACACTTAAAAATATGATGTATCCCAATCTGGTTTCACAGTTGTAAGGATTGCAGTATATCTGAGTAATGAAAATACTGGTCCCAACTAGATCATTACATCAGCCTATATGCCCTCTGATAGTAGCATGAATTGGGGTGGGGAGCAGGAGGGTGTCTATAGTAAAAGAAATTGGGTGGCTCCCATTGTGGGAAAAATACGGAAAAACCAACTTGTATGCAGGATCTCGAAGTATCGCACAAGTGTTAATTCCAAAATGGTGTGCAAGGAGAGTAAACTGACACTTTGTAGATATGGCATATTCCCTTATATTAAAGCAACATAACCAAAGGTAATGTATACAAACGGAGGACAGACCCAGTGTACAGTACCTTGCAGTATTATACAGACATATATGTTTCCGATACGGTGTGCGGGGAGATTAGTTGCCCAAAGAAGAGGTTGTTGGGCGCCTCATCTCCACTGAAACGTAAAGCACTGTTTCATTGCCCAATGTAAGTCTATTTAAAATAGTTCCTGGGTGCGATTGTTTAACCGGTTCCTGACCTTGCCTGTTCCATGTCCTTCATTCAATGCATGTTTCTGACCATTCCCTCAGATCACAATTCTGTATTCGCTACTGGTGTGTTTAACCCTGGCCTGTGACATTGACTACTCTACTGCTTCCTGATTTGGTACCACATTGTCTGTTTGATATTGACCCAGCCTGTCCCTTGACCATGCTCCTTGTTATCCATTCTTCCTGTATACTTTACAGTTCCATTTCCTGCCCAGAACTCCCCCTTGGTCCTCTCACGTTAAGGCCAGGCGTCATTCCAGTTGCAGAGGGCTCCTCCCAAAGCGAAAGGCAATTGTTAGAGGCAGAAGTGTGAGCCAAAACCGGGAACTTTGGGAAACCTATACGTTACAGAAAGCCAAGCCCCCTTGATGAGGAGCTGGGGACCATGCATTGAAATGTGGGGGCGGTGGTTTTGGATGCACAACATTGACAAGCATCACAGTGTGACATCAGTTCATCCGAACTAGGGGTAGGCAGAAGAGGCATGTGCTTCTCCCGCCCTGTTGCACCTAAGCACCTGCCTCATCTACCTACCCCTAGTTCCGGCTGTTCATTCAAAAACACAGAATGCTGTAGAACCCCAGCTAAATCCTTTACATTACTGGCAGATTAAGGTTTTATTAATTACAGCTTCATCAATTTGTTGTATGACATAAAGTACAGAATCTAGTAGCAATAAGTCTAAAACAACAGGACTTGCTGATTAATCTTGGAAAGTTTGAGCCGCACACCCCTGAAAAAAACTTGGGTGCACATGCTTAGAACATAGAACAATGTGTAGGTGATGGCACTCACAGGATTTGAACAAAAAATAGCAAAAATTCTAAACAAGAAAAGGTTTATTAATCCAACGATTCGGTCCCACACAAGGACCTTTGTCAAGGACCTTGTGTGTGACCGAAATGTTGGATTAAAAAACCTTTTCTTGTTTGAATGTATCATATTTTTTATTCAAATCCTGTGAGTGCCATCACCTACACATTGGATATATATATATATATATATATATA
>CM044431.1:203581995-203612196 GCA_024363595.1 Xenopus borealis
GAGATACACTGTACTGGTAATACTGTCCCTGCGATATACTGTACTGGAAATACTGTCCCTATGATACATTGTACTGGTAATACTGTCCTTTTGATACACTGTACTGGTAATACTGTCCCTTTGATACACTGTACTGGTAATACTGTCCCTGCGATACACTGTACTGGTAATACTGTCCCTGCGATACACTATACTGGTAATACTGTCCCGCGATACACTGTACTGGTAATACTGTCCCTGTGATACACTGTACTGGTAAAAATGTGCCTGTGAACACTGTACTGGTAATACTATCCCTATGATACATTGTACTGGTAATACTGTCCCTTTGATACACTGTACTGGTAATACTGTCCCTTTGATACACTGTACTGGTAATACTGTCCCTGTGATACACTGTACTGGCAATACTGTCCCTGTGATACACTGTACTGGTAATACTGTCCCGCGATACACTGTACTGGTAATACTGTCCCTGTGATACACTATACTGGTAATACTGTCCCTCTGATACACTGTACTGGTAAAAATGTGCCTGTGATACACTGTACTGATAATAATGTATCTATGACATTCAGTAGTGTAGTTAGTGTGACAGTGACACAAACCAGGCAAGTTGAGACGCTTTAGCTCAGAATCAGATCACGGCAAGTGCTGAAGCCAAGTAGTGAGAGAAGGGAAGAGGAAAGAGTTACTTACGAAAGTGCAGCAGAGCAGTAGGGGCTTGGGACAAGGTCGAGCTGTATGTAGTCCGTGGGTGAATTCAGCCTGTAGGGATGAGACAGGGTGTTGCTGTTTGGTCTCTGTGTACTGAGCCTGTTAGTCTGTGGTGAGTCTCTGCTGCCTGGCTGTGTTTCTGTGACAGGGAAGGGAAGCGTCTGGCTCACTGACAGAAGCACATTAGAAGAGCAGCAAGCCCCTCCTCCTAGCCAGGGAAGGAAGTTGCAAATAACTGACTTTAGAATGATAACTTGAGGTATTGATGTAACTACATCGTACTTAAGGACAGGCATCCTTTTTTGGCCCTTCAGCTGTAGCAGAATTTCAGTTTTATGCACTCCACAGGGGACACTGGGTGTTGTAGTGAGTGCCAGAGTCTGCCCATCCCTGATTTATTGCCTCACATCTCTGCAGGGCACTGGCAATGCCGCCGTAACTAACAGAACATGGAATTTATGACTAATAGAGGATACAAGTCACTCACTGGGCCCCACTGCAAAAACATATTGGGGTCTCCTTAAACTCTAACAAAAAAACATGTTTGATAAACATACAGTGAAGTACCTTCTAGCTTCCCTGCAGAAGTCACAGTGTACGACCTCTATAGTTACCCCCCTGGTAGAAAAGGATTATTACAAGTACAGGCTGTTCTACTGCAGCACTGATCAACAATGTCAGGTTCAAACAAGACATAGCTCTGATTGCCACATTCCGATACATGCCTTATATGCATACTAGGGGACTTCAGCCCCTAGAGGGCACAGTTAAGGTGGGGACACCAGATAGGACAGATCGGACCAGTCATTTGAATTCTGCAATTAAGGGAAATAAAAAAAGCTTCTTTTTTTTTGTCATGGATATGGAGATCCAAAAACCCGTTTTTCAAAATTATCTCCCTAGACTCCGTTTTATCCAAATAATTAACATTTTTAAAAATTAATTCATTTTTTACTGTAATAATAAGACAGTACCTTGTATTTGATCCAAACAAAGATGAAAATTAATTGATACTGGAGGCAAAACAAGTCTATTGGGTTTATTTAATGTTTAAGTGATTTTGTAGTAGTCTTAAAAGAGAATGAAAACTACAGAGGCAGTTCATTGCCAATAGATTAGCTACAATAGCAGAAGCTATAACACTTTGTTTATTATGCAGAATGCTTTACCATACCTGAGTTAACAGCTCTAGAAACTCTCTTTGTTTGTTTAGGATAGCAGCTGCCATATTAGCTTGGTGTGACATCACTTCCTGCCTGAGTCTCTCCTTGCTCACTCATAGCTCTGGGCTCAGATTACAAAAGGGAGGGGGGGAAAGGGAGGGGGAGATGAGCAAACTGAGCATGCGCAAGCCCTGGCCCTGGAGGTTTATACTGAAAACAGGAAGTCTGATACAGAAGCCAATGTATACAAAATAGAAGGACAGGAATTTTGGGTTTCATTTGACAGATGACTCAGAGCAACATTACTTTGAGGTTTTGCTGGTGTATTTATACAAACCTTTCTGATAATGCATACTAATTTTAGCATTTCCTTCTTTAATATCAAGAAGATCCAAATTATGGAATGATCTATTATGAATGCATGAAATTAAAAGAGTGGGGACGTTAGAGACAAAGTGGTTAGGGAATACTTCCCAACTGTCCTGTTTTTAGAGGGACTGTCCCCTTGACAGCTCAACCCACAGTCCCTCATTTGTACAGGAAAGTCCCATTTTTCTCTGCACCGAACAGCCAGAAAAAGAATCAACGTTTCTAACTTAATTTGCTTTTGGCAGAGAGCCCAGAACAGCCACCGCAGAAGATAAGATACTTTTGTAACAATTTCTAGATAAGCAAATAAATAACAATATAAGACTCACAAATTAGACTCACAGGGCAATTCACCTTCATTAGCAAAACTGTAATAACTGGGGGAAAAACACAGAACTATGTTCAAACTTTCATAACCTGCCACATTTTGTAAAATTAATATGGTAATTATTGGGTGTCACCATGAAAATGGGAATGGTCAAAAAATTTGCCACACTGAGAGTGGCAACTTTTTTGTCCTTTTTATTTCCAAAATGTTGGGAGGTATGGGTTAGGGGTGGGGACAATATTGCACCAAACACCACTGGAAAAAACTGGGATATCCAGTTCAAAACAGGACAGGTGACTATCCTAGCCATGCTACAGATCAGAGATTTCACAATCTGCAATAATTCAGATGCAGGAGCAGATTAGCAGCTTTTTACACTAACACACAATTACTTCTAAAAAAGGACACACACTTTTTGGGGGGGCCCTCAATTCACGAAATGTTTACCACAATCACAGCATAATCACAGCAGCACGAAAGTGTAAACACACACACATACTTTACTGTTTACTGTATCAAAAATGTTTTAACCATTAAAAGCGTTTCATTACCCAGTGTATATGTGATTGCATAAATACTCACAGTTTATTTCTGTGAGTTCTACATCTTCATAAAAAAACACTACATTTAGAAAAGCTGGGCAGTTTGACAGTTTGGCTCATAACAACATTTTTGGGATCAACTAACTTCAGAGAGAATTTTTGGCCTTGCAATCTAAAGTATGCAGAAGTTCTGGTACAGCAGCACAATTCTAAAAAAAAACTAAAGTCTGTGGGTTTTTAATCTGTATAAACAAGAAATTGCCTTAAACTATCTACTTGGTACTGATGCTCATGGGAAACATTTCAGATTACTTAAAACATGTTTCAGTAGGGTTGGACTGGTCAGTGCATGGCTCAGGGCGGGGCCAAAGGATTGGCAGAGTAGGCATATGCCTAGGGCACAAAGCTGTGGGGGGGCAGGCATGCACCTTCTCTGTCACCTACCCCCAGTCCGGTCCCTGTTTGCTGCCGGAGTGTGCGCTGAAAAAGTACGCACGCCCCTTTTCATACATTCGCTCTCCTCCCTTTTCAGCGCACATGCATCAGGCACTGAGACAAGCCAGGTTGCCTATGGCGCCTAGTCAATCTTGCCCGGCTGCTGCCCCAGGGGCCCACGCACTCCCTAAAGGACCCCTGTTGTGTCCCCTCAACCCCCTACAGGGGCCACCACAAAATCAACCACCCCCTCCCCTAGGCACATCGGGGGAGGGAGATCAGCAGCCTGGGGCAGCACCGGTGGGGTTTGGGTCCAAACCTCCCAACATTTTTAAAACAGAAAGAGGGAAAAAGTTTTGCCTGGTGAATGTTGGCCATGCCAGTTTATGGCCACACCCCCTAATTTCCATGTCCATTTTACAAAATTTGGCAGGTTATTTAAAATTTTAATACATTTCTGGGAGTTTTAGGGTCAGGTTTTATCTGTTATTATAGTTTTGCTTTGAAAGTGAATTGCCCTTTAAAGGAGAATTCAACCTCCCTAGATGTTAAGTCCCCATCTGCTACCCTCTGTTCGTCCCCTTCGCTGCCTCTCCCCTTACCCCTGAATCCTTTTCCCCCTGAAATACCCCTGAATCCTTCTCTCTACAGAAATAGTGACCGGAAAAGCAGACTGAAAGCAGCAGAGCTTCCAACCGCCATCTGCGTAATATTCCTGAATGGGACAGCGTTTTGGTGCATGCGCAGTTGTAGCAAATTTCCAGGTTTTGACAACTACACATGCGCTGAAAGAGACGGGAAGTGCCAAAGAGGATGAAAGAAGACAGGAATATAACTGAAGCTAAGAAGATGGTGATGGAGATGGAGAAGAATTCAGGGGTAAGGGGGGAGGCAGGCGTTGAATTCTCCTTTAAGCTGCAAGTCACTGTTTCCCCAAGAGACCTGCTTTTCTTAAAAAGTTACAAATCTTTCGTTGCTTATCTTAAACTGTTATAAATGTATCTAAGTGCACCTCTGCCAAAAGCCAGTTAGGTTTTAGAAACTCTGTATCTTTTTCTGGCTGTTCAGTGTAAAGCTGGCCATAGACGTAAAGATTTTTGAAAGATCCAATAATTATCGTGAGACCACGATTGTCTCAAAACGATCGTTTAAATGTCCGATGTGTCCATCAACTAAAAAGACCATTTCAGGCGATATTGCCAGCAAAACTGAAGGATCACAGCCTGCTTGGCCCTGCAAACATAGGTAGATTGCATGGGGAGCGATAAAGATTTTCTAACCTGGCCGATCAATCATCAGACCAATGTCGGACGAAAAATCGTGAGATGAACAATCGTTTGTATCCCACTAACCGCATGATAATTTGACAGATTGGTCGGACTTTCCTAAAATCGGTCGTTCGACAGGGAAATATCGTTGCGTCTATGGGGAGCTTAAGAGATCAAAGAGAAAGACATTTTAGTAACAATCCAGGAATGCAAGTTGAGCTGTCAAAATCGGGACTGTCCTGTGAAAAACAGGACAGTTGGAAGGTATGTGGGTCTGAGCATTTGTTTGAGATATATTTAGTGGTGGGCCCAGGAGTCAGTGGGCCCTCATGCTGCTAAACATTTGACCTATTTCATGGACATTCCCTATTTCTATGAGAACAATGAGGCTAAATGTATAGAATATAGATTATAATATGTAAAGAAAAGAGACCAGGAGAAAAGAGGTTGAGTGGGGAGAGAAAGAATATTAGTACTGAGAGTAGTCCTCTAGTCTAAGGTTTTTTGTTGGGCCCCTGGCCAAGGTTTTTGGGTGGGCCCCTGGTGTCTCAGTCCGACATTGGATATATTTGTGCGTATTGTGGCAAAGGTCGTTTTTAACATTTTTTAGATGTTTAGAGTCATATATCTTGTTACAAAAGTGAAATTACAAGAGCACAAGACATTTAGAACGTTGTTTAGGATGTCTTCAGATAAAAAAAAACATAAAAGCTTTCTATAGTTTTCCCTTGAGAAATAAAAGATAAAGCACAAAATATTTAAAAATTCTGGCATTCTTTTAAATGGAGTGTGCAGCTGGCACAGAAAGGGTTAAAACATTTTGGTGAAACTGTAATTATTCAAGCTACAGTGCACTTAGCTACTTTTGTCATAAATTACAACTGATTTGTGAATGTATTATCTGATTGTTTATATAGGAAGCATTTTCAGGTGCTTTAGGTTCAGACTTCTGTCTATAATTGTTAACACAAAACACCCAGTTGTTTGTATTTTGCCTCATTGGTTGCACCCTAAGATGCATCATTTTGTGTGCACCTTGATCTGAATACTGTCTCTGCTACGGTTTTGCTCAACTTACTGCTTTTGAACTCACACACTGGAACACTTAAAGGAGTGGTTCACCTTTAAGTTAACCTTTAGTATGTTATAGAAGGGCTAATGCTAAGCAACTTTCAAATTGGTCTTCAGTTTTTTTTAATTATTTGCTTTTCCATTCTGTCTCTTTCTAATTTTCAAATGTGGCTCACTCAAAAAAAAAAAAAAAAACGATTGCTGTGTGAGGCTACAATTGTTATTACTAATTGTTTCCTATGTCTCTATGCAGGCCACCTACTGTTCATATTCCAGTTTCTCATCCAAACCCTTGCCTGGTTGCTAGGGTCATTTGGACCCTTGTAGCCAGATGCTGCTGATATTGCAAACTGGAGAGCTGCTGAGCCAAAAGCTACACTGAGCAGATGTAAGCAGGGTTCCAGGGCAGTAATTACAGCTATTTCCTGGAGTTCATAGGAAATAGCAAAAGCCTGAGCATCAAACCAGGAATAGAATGCAGATAATAATGTCTGAAAATAGCAGACTGGATCTAAATAATGTCTGAAAATAGCAGACTGGATTTAAATAATGTCTGAAAATAGCAGACTGGATCTAAATAATGTCTGAAAATAGCAGACTGGATCTAAATAATGTCTGAAAATAGCAGACTGGATCTAAATAATGTCTGAAAATAGCAGACTGGATCTAAATAATGTCTGAAAATAGCAGACTGGATCTAACCAGTAATCAGAATAAAGGGCAAGAACCAGGTTTGGGTCAGAACAGAGTCTGAACAGTAATTTCCTGAAAAGCAGGTCCTCAGTGCTTCTCAGCAAGCGGCCGGGCGGCATGACAATCCTACAATTCTGCCGCCCTAGCCCCAGGCCTTTGTGGCCTCGCCACAAAACGGGGCATTGGGAGAGATGGTGCCTATAGTAGCAGTGGGGATAATAGTCTCTGGGAAGGGACTGTGGGATAGCAGGTATAGTAGAGAGATGGATAGTATGGATAGATGGTGCCTATAGTAGCAGTGGGATAATAGTCTCTGGAAAGGGTCTGTGGTAGTGATGGGCGAATTTATTCGCCAGGGCCGAATTCACGGCGAATTCCCGCGATTCGCCGCTGGAGAAGAAATTTCACCAAAAAAACGAGTCGCGCGTCGAAAATGACGCGACGCGCGTCGGAAACGACGCGATGCGCTGAAAAAGACGCGACGCGTCGTAAACGGCGCGACACGCATCAAAGTTGACGCGACGCACGCCGAAAATGACGCAAGCGCGTTGGAAACGACGCGACGCGCCGAAAATTACACGACGCGACAAACTTTGACGCGCGTCAAAAGCGTCCCGCGACTCGTTTCGCGAATTTTTCACCGATTTGCGAATTTCTCTAGAAATTCGCAAATCTTTCGGCGAAGCGAATCGCGGGAGATTCGCCCATCACTAGTCTGTGGCTGTGGGATAATGTATAGTAGGGTGAGATGGTGCCTATAGAAGCAGAGGGATGCAGTAAAGTACAAATTTCCATTTTCTAAATATTCAATACAATCCACAAACCTTTGCAGTTCAGTCATTCAAATAACACATACCTATTAATCAGAATATGTATTGTACACAAATATATATCCCCCAATTAAACACTTATTTATTAAGATTGGAATTTAAGCAACTGACCATCACTAGCAATCCGAGAAACTTGTAAAGAGGCTGGCACAAGCCTGGAACCCACGAAATAGTGAAGCCACAGTCAGGTTGTAAAAGGTTAAAAAGCTTACATTAATTTCCAAAATTTAAGAGCCATCGGCCTGACACATTTCGTATCCAAAAGACACTAAAAGCCTAGGACTAAGTGTCTTTTGGACACGAAACGCGTCAGGCCGATGGTTCTTAAATTTTGGAAATAAATGTAAGCTTTTTAACCTCTTTCAACCTGACTGTGGCTTCACTATTTCCAGGCTTGTGCCAGCCTCTTTACAAGTTTCTCGAAATACATTTAGGGGCAGATTTAGCAGGGGTTTAACAATAAATTTGAATTCGAATTTTCAAGTGTCAAAATTCTCACATTACAATTTTAATCCCCCGATTCTAAAGTATATCAGAGATTTATCACACCTCAACCATGGAAGCAGCCCTAATCTGAATATCCGCCAGATAAAACCTGAGCTATTTGCGCATGGACTTATTTGATACATTGTGGTTTTTAAAAGGACACTTATCTGGTTTGGAAGACACTTTGAAACAAAACATTTCCTTTATTATGGATATAGGTGGTTCTTGAACTAAAGCCTTCAATATTATGCACATAAACCTAATTGGATAATTAGTGGGTGGAGTGACCATAATGTTATATCATTTAATGTCTGTTGCAAAAAACAAATATATACTGGGGCAACAAAAACCATGAATTTTGGAAAAGCTAATTTTAGTGCCTTTAGGGCTGCCCTTCAGAGTATTGATTGGGGCATTATGTTTTCAGCTAAAACCACAGAACAGAAATGGTTGTCATTTAAAATGATATTAAATCATTACTGTTCTCAATTTATTCCCTTAAGGAGTAAATGTAGAAGCTCTAAGAATCAGCCTATGTGGCTTAATACAGATGTAAAGAAGATAATAGGAAAGAAGAAAAAGGCATTTAAAAACTACAAATCTGTTGGGACAGAAGCTGCATTTAATGAATATAAACACTGAAATAAATGTTGTAAATCAGAAATCTGGAAGGCAAAGAAAGGAAATGAAGAATTAATTGCGGCGCATGCGAAAATTAACCCTAAAAAGTTTTTTTAATTATATTAATAGTAAAAAGATGCAGGTTGAGAGTGTTGCTCCATTAAATAATGGTACCAGTATGGTTGTAACCGATACAGAAAAGGCAAATGTGCTAAATCAGTTTTTTTCTTCAGTGTATACAATAGAGTCTGAGGTCCCAGGCACGCTTCATAGATGCACTGACTCAGCTCAATCTAGTCAGTGGCTGGCTCAGGATATGATTCATAAAGCTTTAATAAAAATTAATGTAAACAAGGCGCCAGGGCCTGATGGTATACATCCACGGGTTCTAAGAGAGCTTAGTTCAGTTTTAGACCATCCCCTATTTCTGATTTTCTCAGATTCACTTTCATCTGGTATGGTGCCTATGGATTGGAGGAAAGCTGATGTCATCCCAATATTTAAAAAGGGATTACGATCTCAGCCTGGCAATTATAGGCCAGTAAGTTTGACATCTGTGGTGGGCAAATTATTTGAAGGCTTGTTAAGGGATCACATTCAAAATTTTGTCCTAGTGAATGGCATTATGAGCAGAAATCAGCATGGCTTTATGAAGGATAGGTCATGCAAGACATGATGAGGTAAGTAAGATGCTGGACAGTAGATGTGATTTATTTGGATTTTGCCAAAGCGTTTGATACCGTGCCCCACAAACGACTGCTTTCTAAACTAAAGTCTGTTGGGCTTAATTAAGTCGTTTGCACATGGATAGGGAACTGGCTACAGGATCAGGTACAGAGGGTGGTTGTTAATGGTACATTCTCTACTTGGAGTGAGGTTCTTAGTGGGGTCCCTCAGGGCTGGGTCCACTTTTATTTAACTTGTTCATTAATGACTTAGGGGAGGGTGTTGTAAGTAATGTATCAGTGTTTGCAGATGACACAAAACTATCCAGCCCAATTGATTCCATCCAGGATGCAGCATCCTTGCAACAGGATCTTGGCAAACTGGCAATCTGGGCAGCTAAGTGGCAAATGAGATTCAATATTGCTAAATGTAAAGTCATGCACCTGGGATGTAAAAATATTCAAGCCACTTATACCCTTAATGGGACTGCACTAGGCAAATCCATTATGGAAAAGGACCTTGGAGTCCTTGTAGATGATAAACTTGGCTGTAGCAAGCAATGCCAGTCAGCAGCATCAAGGGCCAATAAGGTCTTGAGCTGTATTAAAAGGGGCATAGAGTCACGGGAGGAGGGGGTCATTCTTCCACTTTATAGAGCACTTGTAAGGCCACATCTAGAATATGCTGTACAGTTTTGGTCTCCATCACTCAAACAGGACATTATTGTATTAGAGAGGGTACAGAGAAGGGCAACTAAGCTGGTAAAAGGTATGGAAAATCTTAGCTATGAGTAAAGACTGGCCAAATTGGGGATGTTCAAGCAGGAGAAGAGGCGCTTAAGGTGTGATATGATAACTATGTATAAATATATAAGGGGGTCATATAATAATCTCTCTAATGTTTTATTCACCAGTAGGTCTTTCCAGCTGACACGAGGTCACCCATTCCGTTTAGAAGAAAAGAGGTTCCACCTAAATATTCGGAAGAGGTTTTTTACAGTGAGAGCTGTGAAGATGTGGAATTCTCTCCCTGAAACTGTTGTACTGGCTGATACATTAGATAGCTTTAAGAAGGGGTTGGATGGCTTTTTAGCAAGTGAGGGATTACAGGGTTATGGAAGATAGCTCATTATATAAAAGTTGATCCAGGGACTAGGCAGATTGCCTTTTTGGAGTCAGGAAGGAATTTTTTCCCCCTCTGAGGCAAATTGGAGAGGCTAAAGATGGGTTTTTTTTGCCTTCCTCTGGATCAACTAGCAGTTAGGCAGTTAAATTAAAAAATTTAAAAAAAAGGTTGAACTTGATGGACGTGAGTCTTTTTTCAGCCTAACTTACTATGTTACTAGGGGATATGTTTTTTGTACACTTCATGTATAGCAGTCTGCAATAAATGAAAATCACAAGCAGTTAATCTGCATTGAAGTGCTCTCCTTTTCTACATTTACTAGCTATTTGGAGACGTAAATAGTCTTCCTGACATTCGAGCAGGCGGGACGGAACAGGGGCGGCAAAAATCCACCTCATGTAACTTTAAGAGCCGATTTTCCAGGTTTTACCCTGGGAATTCGGCTCCGCTAGTGCAGAGAGCGCAATTGCGCTCAATGCACTAGCGATACCGCCCCCCTGACCAGCTCCGACTCTTGATTCATACGAATCGAATATGATTAGAATTTTTGGGTCGGAATCATTTGAACCATCGAATATTAGACATTCAGATTTTTTCTTAAATAATCTCCCAGTCAAACTGTGAGCATATTCAAATTAAAAAATGTATGTTTTTGTGGGGTCAGCATGCTGTTGTGGCTCTTCTGCATTAGCTTCAATTTCCCTGTGTGCCATGTTTAGCTCAAGAAATAACAAAAAACATAGATTATTTTGTGATTAAAACAATTATCAAAAAGCATGCTCAGCATAAGCCCTACTCAATTGTGTCAGATTCCATGGGGCAGATTCACTAAAGGGTGAAGTGACTGACGCTAGAGAAAATTCGACATCATTTTGTTACTTCGCTGATTTACTAACGAGCGTAGGCGCCCCTTCTCTAGTGAAGGAGATAGATGTTAGCATTACATGCACTCTAACGCCAGGTGAATTTTCGCTCTGGCGAATGGACGTAATTCATTAAGATGCGGATTTTACTGAACGTTATCTCTTTCGTCAGACTTGCCTTCACCAATTACATTGGAGTGCATAGAACATCCTCAATTTTCAGTTACTTATATCATAATTTTTGACTGTAATATTATCTAAGTACAAACGCTGGCGTCTTTTCAATTTTTCAGGTGTAAAAGGCATAAAAATATTTTTCGGGAACACGGTTTAACCCATACATTTTCTAGCATATGGCACATTATTTAACAGTAGGCTTATGTGTAGGGCATTAAAACAACTCTATTAACTTTATGAAGTTTCCCTTGGCATGTCTAGTTATCAGTGTAAATGTAATGTATTAGATGCATCATGTAACATAAATAGCTCCATTCCACTTTAAATTTCTCACCGTAAGCAAATTAGCAAGAACTCTAGCGAAGTTGCGCTTGGCAGAATTGAACACTAGTGCATCTTCCCATTGATTTGCTCGCTCTGCAGAAGTAGCGCTAGAGAAAATTCGCCAGCGTCTGGACACAACTTTGCTCTTTAGTGAATTAGCGTTGCCTGAGCGAATTTTAGCCTGGCGGTGTGTTGGAATGTCTGCGAAGCCATCGCTGGCGAATTTATTCTCTTTAGTGAATTTTTCCGCATGAGGTTTCCAGTTCACTGCAGAAACTGTAGGAATGTGACAGGAAGGTACAGGTACATGCAGGATGTTGCCGTTTCCTGATCCATTTGAAATACTGCTGTTATAGAGGAAAGGAAGATGTACTTGGAGACAGTTTTATTGTCCATAAAGTTCAGTACAAAACAAATTATGTTTATTGCTTACATGTTCATTGTTTTATAGTTGTTAAGACTTTGTAAAAATCAACAGAACATTATGTTAAAGAAATACGCCTGAAAACCAAGACTTGTTGCTACAATTAGATATGGTTTCCAATGAAGTATAAAAGTGTACAAAGCAAATACAAATAAAGATCTTATTAAAGGAAGAGTAACATCAAAAATGAAAGTGTTCTAAAGTATTGTACTGTTTCCCTGCACTGGTAAGGGCACGCATGGAGATTCAGGGAGATTTAGTCACCTGGCGACGAATCGCCTCTTCTTCGGGCGACTACTCCCTGAACTGCCTTCCTGCCGGCTAGAATCTAAAACACCGGCAGGAGGGCACTTGGAGTGCTTCTTTTTTTTCAAAGTCACACGAAGTTTCCTCGCGAGGCAACTTCGGAAAATGAAGCACTTGCCATCCCGCCGGCTAGAATCTAAATCGCCGACGGGATGGCAGTTCGAGGAGATTAGTCGTGTGTTTGCTTCAGAAACACTACTATGGTTTATAGAAATATGCTGCTGTGTAGCAATGGGGGCAGCCATTCAAAAGAGAAAATGTTCAGGTTACACAGCAGATAAGCTCTGTAGAATATAATGGTGTTATCTGTCATCCACTATTTAAAGGACCAGTAACATCAAAAAATTTTATTGTTTTAAAGTAATAAAAAAATAATGCAGTGTTGCCCTGCACCGGTAAAATGTACAAAATAGGGGGTATGTGGAAGCACTCTAAAGGCAAAGTTATAGTGTATTTAAGTATAATGGAACTGCTAGTTTTAATGCACATTCCCTGTGCCCCTGTCTCCAAAGTAAGTTTGCAAAACAGGGGTTTTTAGTTACAAAGTTATGATCATAAAGTTGAAAAGCCGCCATACCACGTCAAGGTAAACTTTTCAACTTTATGAAAGCTTTTCAACTTTATGATCATAACTTTGTAACTAAAAACCCCTGTTTTGCAAACTTTGGAGACAGGGGCACAGGGAATGTGCATTAAAACTAGCACTTCCATTATACTTAAATACACTATAACTTTGCCTTTAGAGTGCTTCCACATACCCCCTATTCTGCACTGGTAAAACTGCAGTGTTTGTTTCAGAAACACTAATATTGTTTATATAAATAAACTGTTGTGTAGCCATGGGGGCAACTGGTCAAAGGAGAAAAGGCTCAAGTTACACAGCAGATAAGCTCTGTAGAACATAATGTTATCTGTTATCCATTACTTATCCTGTGCCATATAGCTTTTTTTTATTTCTGCCATTGCTACTTTGCAGCTTGTTTATTTAGTAGTGTTTCTGAAGCAATCAGATCAGTTTTAAAAGCGCAGGGTAACACTACATGATATTTTCACTTACACTTACATTTTTTCGGTGTTACTGTTCCTTTAACCTGTAACATATAGTGTTTATACAATTCCCCCTATTGCTACACAACAGCTTGTTTATATGAACTATAGTAGTGTTTCTGAAGCAAACACAGCAGTTTTACCAGTGCAGGGCAACACTACATGATATTTACATGACTTTAAAACACTTTCATTTTTGGTGTTTTGGTTGCCAAGAGGCAACGGTGAAGCTGCTGCACAGTAGAAATGATGGCATTGCTGGTTTGGAAGATTCTTTAGCCCATCTGCCATGAACCATACTGGAGGATGTCTTTTAATGGGAAATTCTTATTCTTAATAGAGTCACTGTAAAGTGTAGAAGAATACAACCTTGTGAGCTCTGTATCTAACGTGGGCTTCACTGCAACGTGGGAACACATTAAATATATAAAACTTTCTTTATAATGTCAACAATAATCCACATTTGCCATTTACATTTCAAACCACCATTAATGATAAAAATACATTAATGTTTCTTTTTAGCTTGAATGGGGGGTTTTTATTTGCACTTCTTAATGAGGTTACTCTGGTCGGGGCCTTAAAGGGGCATCATCTCCGTTCAACACGAGCTAAATAAAAATGTAAATTAAATCAGTGCTCCTGTAATGGAAAGAGATAATGCAATGGCAGATAATGAGAACTGTATTATCAATGCCTTATACTAATTGCTGTCTCAGGCTTACAGATAATAATTTCTCCACTGCTAATTCACATAAATGGGAATCCCAAAAACAGTCAAATGTGCATCTCAATACCATGAGGCATGATGGGGACACAGGCAACAGAGAGGAGTTATTTTTGCTGGCAATGTAACTTTTAATATGATATACCAATTCTCCTCCTCCTCCCTCAAATACTTTTAAGAAATAAAGAGAAAGAAGATTTGTGATAAAAACCTCACCATAAACCTATAAATCAAGGAACGTTGGGCATTAAATTCAGGTTAGGGTGACTAGTAGGATCAGATTAATCTAAAACAGATTAAACCCCTGGATAGAATATAAAAGTGACCCTTTCCCCTTTTTTTTGCACTTCCCTGGGCCTTGCTTCTGTGTTGGGTGTGGTTTGGGCATACCTCCCAACTGTCCTGTTTTCAGCAGGACAGTCCCACTTTTGACAGCTCAACCCGCAGTCCTGTGTTTGTACTGAAAAGTCCCAATTTCTCTGCACTGAACAGCCAGAAAAAGAAACATTTCTATCTTAAAGGGCCAGTAACATCAAAATAAATTTTTTTTAAAAAATTTCATTAGTATACATCAAAAAATAAACACCAAGACAAATAAAACTTTGAAATTGCAAAGCCTTTATTAAGAAATAACTTACAGAAACTCCACTTCCGCTCCTGATCAGAAAAGGCGACAGGGCGACCATCCATTGTGCGGTGCTGGATTTCTCCTCCCTGGCTATCTCTCCTGTTGCACTGACAGCACGTGAAGCGGCTGCACCTCGATGGCGTTTGTCATGGATCATCTACATTCTGTGCAGGATCCTGGTGCTCACCCCGTTCTGCTGGATCGCTCCTTTATGCATTCCATACTGCAAATCATGCATAGCATTGTAATTCCCTAATAGTCGGTGCGTGTATATACAGTAAACTATTTGGTGCTGACGCAGGTAGTGTGTTGGAACATTTCTGGGTACTTCTAAGTAACACAATTTTGTATTATTACATTCTGTGGCTCACCCCGCTCTGCTGGATCCCTCACCCCGCTGTGCTTGGGGGCTCCCTACTGTGCTGCTCGTTCACGATCAAAGATGGAATCAGCAACCGGCCCGTCAAATGCTCTGCGCCCACATGCCCGCCTCCAGGGAACAAGATATCTTACCCACTACTGGACTGTGATTGTGACTACTGGGTTAGTGTGGTGAAGGTACTGCCACGACTCATCCCTGAAAGAAATGCAGGCATACACCTCTGGCTCTCGGGCTGGGATAGTGTATCGCTTGAGTTCGGCGGTGATCCACTGAGCCTCCTCCACTTGACCATTGCCTGCAGTCACAGTCCAGTAGTGGGTAAGATCTTGTGTTCCCTGGAGGCGGGCATGCGGGGTGCAGAGTACTTGACAGGCCGGTTTCTGATTACATCTTTCATAGCGAACAGCAAAGTGGGTTGGGTGATCCAGCAAAGCAGGTTGGGTGATCCAACAGAATGGGATGGGAGATCAAGCAGAGCGAGGTGAGCGAACCAGCAGAGCGAGGTGAATTGTTTGTGGTAGCACACCAAAAAAACCAGATGGTTGTTGCTCACTGCAGGGATATCTCTTGTGAAAAAAGTTGTCATACTCTTAAATCGATATGCCTCCTCTTCCCCTGTGGATAACACAGCACCCCCAGCTCATCATTAAACACCTTAGGGGCCCCTAAAAATAATTTATTTTCAAATGCTAACAAACCCTCAGAACAAATAACAGGCTTATGTTCCCCAGGCAGAGCAGGGCACACACAGTCAGAGTATGTCACACACAGGCAGAGTAGGACACACACAAGCTGAGCAGGGCACATACAAGCAGAATTTGTCACACACAGGCAGAGTAGGGCACACACAGGCAGAGCAATGTACACACAGATAGAGCAGGGGATACACAGGCAGAGTATGTCACACACAGGCAAAGCAGGGGACACACAGACAGAGTATGTCACACACAGGCAGAGCATGGCACACAGGCAGAGTATGTCACACACAGGCAGAGCATGGCACACAGGCAGAGTATGTCACACACAGACAGAGTATGTCACACACAGGCAGAGCATGGCACACAGGCAGAGAAGAGCACACACAGGCAGAGTATGTCACACACAGGCAGAGCAGGACACACACAGGCAGAGCAGGACACATACAGGCAGAGCAGGACACACACAGGCAGAGCAGGACACACACAAGCTGAGCAGGGTGCACACAGGCAGAGTAGGGTACACACAGGCAGAATAGGGCACACACAGGCAGAATAGGGCACACACAGGCAGAATAGGGCACACACAGGCAAATTAGGGGACACACAGGCAAATCAGGGGACACACAGGCAGGGTAGAGCACACACAGGCAGAGCAGGGCACACACAGGCAGGGTAGAGCACACACAGGCAGAGCAGAGCACACACAGGCAGAGCAGGGCACACACAGGCAGAGCAGGGCACACAAAGGCAGAGTAGGGCACACACAGGCAGAATAGGGCACACACAGGCAGAACAGGGCACACACAGGCAGAGCAGGAGCACACAGGGTACATAGGGCAGGCAGAATAGAGCAGGAGACAGAGAAACCCATCAGGACCACTCTAAGATGTGCTACATACAGTGACACAGTGCTGGTGCCCCATTAGCATTTTGTATAAAGTGTAAACAGGCGAACAATGTGGGCAGTTTCAGTCTGGGTCTCAGGTGTGAGAAGCAGATGGAGACAGAGAGACTGCCTTTAGTAGAAAGAAAAACAACACGCAATTGTGTTTGGAATAAATAACTGCAGCCATAAACCTTCTTCTAGTCCTTTTAATGACAAATGATTCCATATAATACCTAAACACTGCTGTAAACAAATTCACCTTCTTTATACATTCACCTGCCCTGTATTGTAACTGTAAACTAACAAGATAAAAGTCAGCTATGCGGTGTATCCATTTCTAATGGAAATAAGAGCCCAGTTCTGCTGGGAAATGTGAAGGTGCAGTGGTATATCACAAGCTATATTACTGCAACGCTCACACTCTAACAATGCCTTTTTTGGATTTTCGGCTGCCAGCAGTTAAATATGTATATTAATATTAAACATACAGGTGCCACAGTGAGAAAAAAAAAGAAGAAAGAGGATTACTGGCATTGCTCAGATGTCTAAGTTTCCAGTAGTGGTCCATTATGTGGCATGGTAGAAACTCTTTGTCATCGAAGATTAAAATATCCTTGAGCCCAAATACCTGAAGCGATGCTTTCTGTGAACTGGGGATCATGCTGGGCAAAGCTGCAAAACAAATGCAAAAGAACTGAATAACCTATGTATTACTTGTGATTTCAATGTTATGACTTTCCATTTCATAAACTCCAAGAATTCAAATATTCAAAATAATTACCAAAGTTGTAAGTTGTGAAAATAAGGTATTTCAGGGATGTAAAAATTAGATAATCAGACTCTGAGGCGGCTGGGCCCTAATAAATGAGTGATTTGGTGGAAGTCCAAAAAATAGGCATTTTAAAAAGATAGCTTACGCCATGCTAGGTGGTTTTCCCATGGATCTTGTTAATTTGTAGTTATTCCATTGAAGCATTTATTTACATACACCGCATTATTATAAAAGAATTAAAAAAAATAACATTCAGCAAAACACTAAAAAGCTACTAATCTGCCTTATTACTTGACACAGACGGCAGACTTATTAAAGGAGAACTAAAGCCTAACTAAAGAATTACATAAAAATTTTGTA
The DNA here is from genome assembly GCA_024363595.1 of Xenopus borealis. NCBI lineage: Eukaryota > Metazoa > Chordata > Amphibia > Anura > Pipidae > Xenopus > Xenopus borealis. Next base: position 203,599,901 of record CM044431.1, read on the forward strand.
CATTAGGTTTTGTGCTTCTGTACTAGCCCAAGGCAACCACAGCCCTAAAGATCTGTGTCTCCCCAGTAGATGCCCCAGTAGCTCCCCATCTTCTTTTCTGCTGATTCATATGTTCTGTGCTGCTGTCACTTACTGAGCTTAGGGTCCCACTCACAATATACAGTACACAGAGAAAATGTCCCAATATTAGTATTATTAGTAATTAATGCAGATAATGAATACATAAACCAGTGCAACTAGCATCAGAATGTAATAATCAGCCCTGTAGCATCAGCTTATATTACAGACCAACCTCATTTTCTGCTGGATAATTAGTGACGACCCCTAAGCTTAGCTTCTCAACAGCTGCTCAGAGCCCACTGAGTATGTGAGTGTCACAGACACTTTCCAAGATGATGACCCCCTGTGACAAGTTTGAAGTCCTGGATCATTGCTGCTATTCACATGCTGAAACTTTAGGCTGGTGCAATAAGTTCAGTATATAAAATATGGCATTTTTAGCCATATTAATTTTTAGGGTATAGTTCTTCTTTAAGGTTTGTGTTTTCCACAAAAAGTTTTTAAGTTGTTTTTTTGGTGGAAACTTACATTTTCGGGTACATTTTTCAAGATATAATATACAGCCAACTCTGGAAATAGCTTGATTCAGAAAATACACCATTTAAAACCTGTCAAAGTAATGTAAAAATCAATGGCAGAGGTCCCTTAAACCATTTAAAGATGTTAATAGCCTTCGTTTTTGGCCCAAAACTCGAATACTTCGAGCAATTTGAGTTTTCGGGTTTCACAGCTCGAACATGCAGAATCATTTTTCCATTCAAGTTTTTTCTTAAATAAGATACCATTCGAGTTGTGAGTTCATTCGAGGTATAAAAAAACTTTATCAAAATGAGATAATAAAGCTCACCATAGAAAAACTTGCCCACTTTCTATTACGGTAATTCCTGTTGTTCACCATATGATAAATATTCCTCTAAAAAAAGGCATGATTAGAAAGTGGGTGCGTTTTTCTGTGGTGAGCTTTAATCTCACATTTTGATCTGCCCCTAAGTAAATTTACCACTGTTCTGCTCCTTTAGTCAAGTGAGAATAATCTGTCACTACAAGGTGTGATGCAACCACAGTGCCATTTACAATTTAGATCCATTATCTCAATTAGACAAAACAAAAGTTTTTCTCTTGGACGGGTCACATAAACCAGGGATGCATCAAATCCTCTACTTTGTGATTTGGTTAAACTTAGTTGGCCAGCTCTTTAAAGGAACAGTTCAGGGTAAAAATAAAAACTAGGTAAATAGATAGGCTGTGCAAAATAAAACATGTTTCTAATATAGTTAGTTAGACAAAAATGTAATGTATAAAGGCTCTAGTGACTGGATGTCTCACATAACAGAATACAACACAACATCCTGCTTTTCAGTTCTCTAAATCTGAGTAAGTCAGCGACTTGAAGGGGGGCCACATGGGACATAACTGTTCAGTGAGTTTGCAATTGATCCTCAGCATTCAGCTCAGATTCAAAAGCAACAGTTATGACCCATATGGCCCTCCCTCAATTCACTGATTGGTTACTGCCTTGTAACCAGGGTAACCAGTCAGTGTAAACAAAAGAGAGCTGAAAAGCAAGAGATACTGTTCTGTTCTGTTATGTTAGACTTACAGTCTCTCCAGCCTTTATACATTACATATTTGCCTAACTAACTATATTGAAAACATGTTTTATTTTGCACAGCCTATCTATTTACCCAGTTTTTATTTTTATACTGAACAATTCCTTTAAAGTCGCATGGATTTGAGGATTCAGGTTCAGTTCAGATGAACACTTGGAAAGTGTTAAACAAATATGAATCCTGCTGAAATTGTAGGATTTGGCTGAATTTAAGTTTTCATCACCAGCCCAGGGCCTTCTCAAAGACACTGGAACACAACAAGGTTAGTACCCTGTTAATAACAGTTGTTACCAGGGCCGACATCGGGGGGGGATAGGGGGGACACTTGTTTTTCCCGAGTTTTTCGAAGAGCCGGGCTCCCCTTACAGCACCTTCCCATGTCCCAGCAGCAGAATGTAGAAGTGCCGACTGACAAACAGTCGAAGTCCTTTAGCGGCGGAAAGACACAAAGTCACGAAGGAGCCAACACTGAAGTCCTGAAGCCACTAGTTCAATTCTACTGACACAATGTGGGGTTTTCTTTTAAATCCTCTGGCCATCAATGTTTTATTTTAATACTCTATTGGCCCTGCCACCAATTTTTTTAGTTTTAGTTTTTTCAGTTATTTTTTAACTTGTAAGGGGAGCCCTGGCGCCAAGGTTTTTTTTTTAAATATTTTTTGGGGCCCCAATTTGTTTTTAACTTGCAAGGGGGCCCTTGCAACAAGTTTTTTTTTTTTTTTTATATTTTTTGGGGCACCAATTTTTTCTAACTTGTAAGAGGGGCCCTGACACCAATGTTTTTTTTAACTTATAAGGGAGCCCTGACCATCAATATGTGTAGGGGGTTACTTTTTTATTGCTGGCTTTTTAACTTTGATGTGGAGTGGGCAGGATCAGGGGTGGTGCTTGGGTGCCAGGGTAATTTCTAATAGCGGCCCTGGTTGTTACTCACAGCATCATATCAACTGCTCACACAGTAGGTTCTCTCATACATTGAAAAGAGACATGCTTCAGCACAGGCCTAAAAGACAGTATTCCAAGCACACTGTGAGATAGGTGTTGACATACCTACAGTTTGGCTGTTTGAAGTAGGCTGCAGATATTCTTTGGTTGAATGGTCTTTCTGCAGAATACAACTTTTGAGCTCTATTCCACAGTATGTAACCTAGAAAAGCATGAAATATATAAAAAAAAGGGTATGATTAAAGTAAAGATAAACAGACAGTTCACAGTTGCCATTCCAAGTTCCAGCGTATCGAGGTATAGGTTGGCAAACAAATGTATAGAGAAATTAAAGAGATTGTGTAAGAGATGTGGGACAGGGGCAAAGTTGAAAAAAGGTACAAACTGCCATGCCATGTGTGTGTAAGACAAACACTAACCTTTGTGTTTATGCCCTTTCATGAGAAGAAAGTTGTACATAACCTCTTTCTACTCCCCTTTTCAACTTTAAGGTTGCATATGTACACTCAAACTGTCCCTGCTAAGGCTAAAGATATGATAAGTATTAAGATGTCTTCATAATTATATCATAATGTAAGACTATAGTAAATTGAGCAGCCCCATTACTCTAACTTGTAGCTTTACCCCAACAGTAGTTGCGGATGAGACTTATATTTCTCAGGGGTTGAGCCCTTGCAAGGGTGTGGAGGCAGGGTGTTGTACAACTGTAACTTACACAATGCATAAACATTGGGTGCCAGTGGTTCTTGAACAATAACTGAACTGATTTATTAGCACAGATCCATATGGGAGAATACAGCAACGATACAGAAGGCAACCATGGTCAATATCACAAAATAATAGTCTATACATACTCACAATGCAGACAAATTGCAGAGTTTTCCATCTTGTAGTGCTTGAGAGGGGAATATCAGTCTGCCCAGAGTTTCTCCTGTTTTATCTGGAGACACATCTTATGTGGAATCCAGGGGGGCTCTTTCTAGGTCCCTATTACCTGGAGTCAAAGCTGCTCATTATAATTAACCCTAATTTGGCCTTTTCTCCTAGAGAGAAACAGGATCTAGCTACCCTTACTAGTCCTGACTAATGATGGCTCCATGGGAGGCTCAAATCCATTTAAGAGAGGTTCAGGCAAATAGCCCTGGCAAAAGCCTCTGTCAGCATGGCTCAGCCATAATACATCATAGCACAGCACCATCTAGGGGCCAAACCTGGGAGGGCTAGGGGTCCTACTGTGACCCAGGAAATTAGGTATTACTCCCTTCCTTAGAATAAGGGTTCCCTTTGGACCCAATCTTTGAAGGAATGCAAAGTAAATGGGGATACATTTATCAGTCCCCTACAAAAAGAATATATCTAAATTGTTTTAGAACTCCACTAGGCTAAAGGAAGGTATTTTGTATCTTCAATTGCAGTTATCTGGCTTACAAGGATAGGCTTAAAGTCTTTGTCATGTCTAGAACCAGAGACCTTGTGTTGACATATCTTTCATTCTCCTGGCTGAGCAACCTTAGGCTTTATGGGCTCAGCCTTATAATTAATGATTACATTAGTCTTCTCTTCAGCTTCAGCTTGCCATTATGCACAAATACTGACTAATTAGGCCCAGCTTTGGGTAATTCACCAGTTAATAGAATATTTAAAACTACTTTCTTATTCTCTGCGCTGGATCATTGAGCCATGGTCCTCAGTACCAAGGTTCTGTGAGTATTGTCCTACCCTTATCCTAAATCTGCTGGTCTCCTGTTCTGCTATCTGGGCATACTATTGTCTGCCACCTGGTCTAATCTCTTGTCTGACCTCTTATCTGTGGTCTGCCCTGACTTTTTGCCAGCCTTGTGGACTTCTTATTGACTGCAACCTGCCTTGACCTCTAGCCAGTTATACAGATTTCCCCTCTTGCAGGTGAGGTCCAAAACACACGAATATTGTAGAATTCAACCAATTAGGTGTGTCACGCCCCAATCGTAATTAGCATATATATATATATATATATATATATTTATATATATATATATATATACGGAGTACAGAATAAGCAGAAATCCATCAGATGGGATAAATCTTTCGCAGTATGATTTAATATAAAACACCAGAGCTCCAAATAACCAGTAAAATATACCCTTTATTATTCCTTCATGTCATCCGTTATAATGAGTACTTCACGGTGTCACTTACAGTAACTCATTTTTAACTTGTGTATTATACAAATAATGTGCATTGTACCCAATGTTATAAAATATGAGGATAAGAGGAATTATATGACCTGCATAAAAGCTCCTTTATATGGTATGAAACTCCAATGTGGCATTTAGTATGTTACTGTCTTCATAAGGAAATAAATAATATGCAACAATATTAGCCATGATTATAACAGCCGTGACTTGACATGTCTTAGATGCAACTCACTGCTGAAATGTGAAAATGTTAAAGTTCAGATGAAGATTTAATATAGAACAAAATGAAAAAACCAACCTTGCTGATTATATACTCCCAGCTGATTGAAATTCCTTGAATTGATTTTAGCCACTGAGTTAGATCACAATAGATCCTACCAGTACAGTCTGTTATGCTGCCATTTGGCAAAATACTGGCTTTGTTGCTATATTGCTAGAGCACAGTGATCCACATTTGCCCCATCATAACATCATGTTATAATAAAAATCATAATCATAACTATTTGAATTTCCTCTCACCTTATATGTGCTTGCATTATATAATTGATATACATTAGAAATTTATCAATTCAGTCAAAGGGGAAGTACACCCAAACATACAACTAACGTTGTAGTTAGTCTCCTATTGCTTTTCTGCTCAGTTCTCACTCATTGTGACAGCAATAATTAAATATTAAACATCTGTTTGCTCTTTTTGAAAAATTGATTTCAGTGCAGAATTCTGCTGGAACAGCATTATTAAATGACTTTAAAAACGTTTTTCCTGTGACAGAATCCCTTTACCTGTAAAAATGTAGTTCTCTATATAAAAGCAATACATAACACTATGCTAGATATTTATCTTAGAATGACACTACATTTATTTTGAACTCTAAGACATCTTCTCCGGGCTCCAGCTTTTAAAAGCTTTTTTATTGGATTTGTTCTAGTTCTTTGTTTTGTTGGTCCACTAGCATGACTCCTTGCAGCTGATAGGTTCTGATAGGATTGTTTGGATGGATACAACAAGGCTTGTAGGTGCTCGAGCAATCATCCTATGATGAGGTTTCCCTACTCTTGTTAAGTAGTCCAAAGAAGACACTGATCTTTTTACAGTTTGCTGGGAGACCACATCCGTATGATGAATTTGGGACTGTTGGCCTGCATTAAGCAGATGGTAACTATCTCTGACTGGAGGAGGATCCTTATTTTGACAATAGTTATGCCTGTTTCTTTAATATTTAAGGTGCTGGTTGAAGGTTCTCGATTAGGAGGCATGCATACTGTTGCTGTAAAAGCCAAATGCTCATTTGTCTCATTCTGCAGGTTGGCAGGGTTGAGGTCAGTGGATGAGTCTAAATTGAAAAAGGCAATATCTAAAAAGGCATTTTCTATTTCCAGGGACTTTTCTTTTAATGCTAATTTAGAATTGCATTTTTCTTTTCTTATTTCTGCAGTAACAACATTAGCAGGGATTTTCCCTACATCACTTAACTCTGGATTTCCAGCGAATCTCATAAATATTTCTTGGGATGTGTTGTTTTCCAAGTCTGTTGATCCAAATATTGCTGGTACCACATTTTTCATGGCACTTACATTAGAAATGTTGGCATCCAGCCCTGCTCTAAATGAACATAATGCAGGGATCAGATTCCTTCCAGGGGACAGTTTACAGGAATGCAGAAATTAACTTTCCTCTGGCCTATATGCAAAATATCCCTTCCTTTGATTATAGTCAGCTAATTTCTTAGCCACTTCCTTTTGCTGGTAAAGAACTTGCTGAAGCATTTTCTGCCTCTCTGGCAGCTTTCTTATCTTCTCTCTTAAGATAACTTGTTGAACCGAGGCCCTTATGGTGAAAAATAGAAGTCAGTCCTGTGACTAGTTTTTGCATGCTTCTACTCTATGACAATATCCTTCTCAGTTTATAAAGTATTTACGTTAATATGTATGTGTCCCTTGCCCCTTGGGTTTTTCTGCATAATTTACCCACTTCCTACATCTTTCACTAGACCAACACATTTTGTATTTAAACAAATGACCTGCAGGTTACTATGCAGTCTGTTTTACGTCTGGCCTGTAAAAGCATAGAATCTGATTTGATCATTTGGTATGCTTGCATTTTCAAGCTGCTATGGCTGGTTTTATCTGCTGTTGTGCTCAGTGTTTGCCTCCATAACCCCCCGCCTGTTATAAGTCAAGCTTCATTATTCCTAGGTGCTCTGAATCTTGTTGATATATATACTGGTTCCCTGGTCCTGTTCCCTGTTTTTGACCTTGGCTTTTTCCCGACTTCAAATTGTAACTATGTCCACCTCTTCCTTACCGACTCCTTCTCTGCCCAGGTGGGAGTCACTGGATTTGTGTGGTTAGGCCTGGAGGCACCTGAGTAGCTGAAGGCCAGACCTAATGCCTTAGATGGTTATTATAGGCAGAAAAGCACAGGAACCCTAGTTTGGAGTTCCCACACATGACACCTACCTAATTTGCTGCTGACCAAAATAGGATGAAAAAAATAATGTTTTGTTTCTATGTGACAAAAAGACCTCATTGCGATCTGCCTATTATGTTCTGTATTCTGTTTGTAATGAATCAATAACCCTTGACAAGAACGTCTACAGATAAAACGTTAATTTCTTCATAGTTTAATTGTTGCCATCTCTGCACCCATTAAAGCTCATCAAATCCACTCTTAAGGAAAACTGCACTCCATAAGATTGTACCAGGGTCATGGGGAAAAATTATGTTTATCATCCCTCAAGTCAATGCTCTTTTTTATACATGCTTTTACTAGACAGTACCTGACACTGCCTAGGGTTGTGTAAGGGCCGGAGGCTCCAGTGAGGTTGCGGACCAAGGAGGAAACGGTTGTCCAAACAGCACGGCACAGACAAGGATCAGGAAGCAAGACGTAGTCGTAATTCAGGCAAGGGTTCAGTTCAGGCAGCAAAGAATCGTAAGTCCAGTAGCAAAGCAGGGTCATACACGAGCAGAAGCAAATAGGAGTAACAAGATAAGCGCACCCAGGAACCACGGATGAGAATCTATAATCGGGCATCAGTCAGAGTCCAGAGTTTCCTTAAATAGGCCCCAATTGGCGCTGAAATGGACGCCGCGATTAACAGGAACCCTTACAGGTTGCAAAATCTGTTCTCCACAATAACCCCCAAATCCTTCTCAATTACAAAAACAGTAACACCAACAAATTAAAGTTTTATTGCATTGTTTTGCTACAACTATAGTTTATGTAAATAGGCAGCCATTCAAGCTAAAAAAGGAGAACAGTCACAGGTTACTTAACAGATAACAGATAAGATATTTAATAGAATAAATACAGTGGGATTCTGCAGAGTGCATCTGATACCTGCTACGTGTGCTTTGAAAGGCTGCACAGCAGCTTGTTTATATAAACTATAATAGTGTTTCTAAAACAAACACACCAATTGTAACAGTGCAGGGAAAGTTGCTTAGAATAGTCCCATCTATAACATACTCAGAAAATTAATTTGTACTTCCACTTCAATTACCTACATTTTCTAATGCAGCTTATTTTTAGACAAGTTAAATATTTCAGGGTTTCAATCTAAAGAATGGTTTACTTGGGGTAAGAGGGTACAGGGAAGACAGCGTGTACATGCAGGGGATGGATAAATATTTTCCACATTTACTATGCATTCCAAAAATATTGTGCTCAAATGGGAGCCTTAGTCTGAGGGAAGAAGTAACGCCCCCATTTCTTGGGTCACAGTATGACCCCTAGCTATACCATGCTTGATCATCAGATGAAGCTGTACTATAATATAAATGCCCGAACCATGAGAATGGAATTCTACAGATAATTCTGCCAGAGGCATTTACCTGCCCTTTCCAAATATATTTGAGCCTCCCAACGAGTCATTAGTCACGACTGGTAAGAAATAGATTCTAAAATAGTCTCTCTAGGAGGGTCAGTCAGGACTAGGCTACCTATAATGAGAAGCTTTGGCTGCACCTAAGAGTGATAGAAGGGATTAGATCCCAAAGGCATTGTTGCCTTAGATGGATGGAGATGGATGGAGACCGAAACGTTGACCTGTCCTATATTTTGTACCAAATAAAAGTAACTTTTTAAGCCTTTTCAAATCCTGGTGTGCATCTATACTCTAAACAAATTTTGTATGAAAGGCACATATAGATAGCACCTGGGTAATTTATTCTTTTCTGAATGGTGTGCTGAAACAACTGCAGAAGATTCTAAAATAGTCTCTCTAGGAGGGTCAGTCAGGACTAGGCTACCTATAATGAGAAGCTTTGGCTGCACCTAAGAGTGATAGAAGGGATTAGATCCCAAAGGCATTGTTGCCTACTTACGGAACCAGAGACAGGGCAAAAGGGACTTGACAATGGTCTTAGATGGAGACCAAAACGTTGACCTGTCCTATATTTTGTACCAAATAAAAGTAACTTTTTAAGCCTTTTCAAATCCTGGTGTGCATCTATACTCTAAACAAATTTTATATGAAAGGCACATATAGATAGCACCTGGGTAATTTATTCTTTTCTGAATGGTGTGCTGAAACAACTGCAGAATGAGTTTCAATGTCTTCCCCAAAGGCATGTGGTATCTTTTTTTACACCAGTATTTTACAACTGCATGTTTTCCTTTTACATTAAGGGTGGTGACACATGCTGAGATTTGGGGGGATTGTTGCCCGTCAACAAATCTCACCTTCTTTGGGCAACTAATCTCCCTAAGCCTTCCTGCCAGCTAGAATCTAAATCACTGGCGGGATGGCACTCAGATCAATTCGTTTTCCGAAGTCGCTCGAAGTTGCCTCACGAGGAGACTTCGGGCGACTTCAGAAAACGAAGCTCTCCGAGTGCCATCCTGCCAGCGATTTAGATTCTAACCGGCGGGAAGGCTTTTTGGGGTGATTAGTTTGCCCAAAGAGATTTGTCACTGAGTGACTAATCTCCCCGAATCTGAGCGTGTGTCTCTGCCCTAAAGGAATTCTGTTATGAATTTAAGATTCGGGGAGATTAAGTCACCCAACGAAAATTCCACTCTTCTTTGGGCGACTAAATCTTATTGTGTGTCCCGCGCCTAAGGAGAACAGATTTTTATTGCTAAACACCAAGTAGAATAAGTATGCATACGTAAAAATAAAAAGCATCTATAAAATAAAAAGGACCACCAAAGATGGTTTACCTGTACTTTTTTGCAAGAATTTCCCTTTCATCCTTCTGCATGGTAGCTACGTCATTCAAAATATCTTGCATTAGGTACATTTCTTCTGTAAATACATAGCAGTTTGATGTAGAAAGTGATGTTCTGAAACAATTTGCAAAAATTTATTATTTGTGCTTTTTGCAATTCCATGCATGGAGGGAGATTAAAACAAACATTCAAGAGCACAGGGGTAATATTAGAAATTTTAAAGAAAATACCCAAACAGACAAACAAGTTTATGGACTTTAATGAGTATAAACAAAATGTGATGCAACTTAGGTGGTGTGTGCTAAAATAAATTACTGCTGATAAAAGAGGTAGTGAATATAAGACTTCTACAAGTTCAAGGTAAATGGATAAAAAAAAAAGCTAAACCCCAGGTGAGCTTATTGATTTTTGCAGTGTTAAACCATTTCTGTGACGTTAATCTTCTAATTTTATCCTAGCAGGTGTTAAAGGTAAAATGCAAGAGATACCTAAACATAAGGTTAGTAAGTGCTGGTGCACTGTTTTGTTCATAGTAAATATATCATCTAGTAAATGTATCATCTAATCAAGCCATATTTGGACCTTCTATGTGCAGTACTAGTGCCCCCCCCCCCCCCTTTGCTGGTTGAAATAACTGATTTTGCTAACAGATTGTATATTGTTTTATATGAATGGACACACTATTAAACAATTATGGAAACATTGTTACACTGATTGGGACTTTTGTGTTTGGATTATGCATACAAATTGGTCTCAAATATTAAATGTTAATTGAATGTTATGGGTGTCGAATTGAAAAAATTTGAATTTCAAAGTAAGTTTGGGCTACTTTGACTATCGAATAGGACAAAATTTAAAAATTTTCGAATTTCAAAGTACCGTCTCTTAAATTTCGAATTAGCCACTTCGCTAACTAAAACCTGCCGAATTGCTATTTTAGCCTATGGGGGAACCTCCTGGACCCTTTTTTGAAATTTTTTGAATTTTGAAGGATTTTTACCAAAAGTTAGAATCGAACAATGTATTTGAACGATTCAAACGATTTTTGTACAATTGAAAACTGAACTATTCTATCCATTTTCGATTGAAAAAGGCCTTAAAAAAATTTGATGGTCGAATTTTGAATTTTTTACAATTTGAAATTTGACCCTTAGTAAATCTGCCTCGTTGTGTAATAGTAACCTACAGCAACAAATATAATCACAGCAGTCATACTGCCTATGAGTGCTCACCTAAACTCTTTGGTTTTGCGAGTCTACATTAGGACAGTGGTATCCCTGCATGAGGTTTCAGGCATTACGTTTTTTTTGCATTTGTGCAGAGCACTATAACCTCTATGTTTCTACTGGGTCTGTCACCCATCTTGTTTTTTCATCTGCCTGTCAATGATAAATCCCATGAGATGCTGTTTAATCAGGGAGGCCACAATCAGGTTATACACTATACGAAAATATATACGACTATATGTCTGATGCTTTTTAAAGCTTTTGAACTATAAGTAGGGCATATTTACCCTCCTTTCGGATTAATGGTAAACTCAGTGAATAGTGATGATGGGGATCTTTTGAGGATCTTGGTAAAAACCATCATAATGATTGACAGGATTGTGTTGGCATCACTTATAAAGAAGGGAGATTTGTCACCCTTGTACCATCCATAGTTCTGTAGAACTTACCAGTTCCACATGACTTAATTGACTTTTTGTGTATATTATGCTCAGTCTTATTGAATATATTTTGTCCGGTAGATGCTGGAAAAACTAAACAGACAAGTTACAGCACATAAAGATCATTCCTACAGATATACACCATTATTATAAGTCATTTCTGACACCTTCAGGCTGAAAATAGAACTTCAAGTATGGTTAGGAAAAATTAAGCATAGAGATGTAACTTACAGGGTGATCCTGATGGTATATTCAAATTGTTGCATATAACAACAATTTGCTGTTTACATAGCGGATAACAGATAAGCTGTGTAGAATACAATGGGTTATGTTCTTACACAGGAAAGTTTTCCAAGCATAACAATGTACACTTGTTTGCTTGCTTGTATCTTCAGATCTCCTATGTTAAACAGCTTTGGGGTATTATAAATCTCTAAGGGTAAGGCCAGACGGGGAGATCTGTCGCCTGGTGACTTCTCGCCGCGACGAAACTCCCCCGAATAGCTAGTTAGTGCTGCGCACTCGCTAGGCGTAAAGTCGCCTGCGCTTGTTCACACACAGCGGCGCGATTTTAAAAGTCGCTCAAAATTGCCTTGCCAGGCAAAAGAAAGGTTGTGGGAGCACTCCATATCTAAATAAAAATGTACTAAAATACAATGGAA
>CM044431.1:203619811-203651385 GCA_024363595.1 Xenopus borealis
AAGTGGTGTGGGGAAAAAACAGCGCACCTTTAAAATTAGTCACTTCAGATTATTATGTTCGCTATTCTGAATGCAGAAGAGGAGAGGAGCAAAAGAAAGTTCCTACTGCCAGGCAAAAGAAAGTTCCCTTCTGAGGGGATGCTATTTCACAAAAATAAAGAAGTGAAGGGATGGTATCCCTGTGCATCCCTCCCCAATTCCAGCACTGGTAATATCCATTTATTTAGCTGTACAGCAGGAGGCTGCAACCTTTATGGCCAGTGGTGTAACTAGATGTTACTGGGCCCCACAGCAAATTAATTTTAGGGCCCCCAACGTATCCAGAGGTTATCCATTTTACTAGTATATGTTGAAATTGTTCATAAATTAGGGCATCATGGGGCCACCTATACCTCTTGGGCCCCCCTGCAGTCGCCGGGTCTGCTTCCTCTGTAGTTACGCCCCTGTGGGTGGCCCTGTAATTGACTTCCCTGTACTGTATTGGGTTTGGGGAAAACTTCTTTGGCCTCATGGACATCTGGTGAAAGTACAGACCAGTATAAAGCAGGTATTTCCTCAGCCCAGGTCCAAGTAGGACACACTATTCTTGGTTTACATACTTCTGGGATTCGGCAGAGTCCCTGAATACTTTGCAACAGATTCGGCCAAATGCATATGCAAATTAGAGCTGGGAAAGGAAAAAGTGTGAACATTTTTTTCACTTCCTTGTTTTGTAATAAAGTCATGTGGTTTCCCTCCCCGCCCCTAATTTTCATATGCAAATTTGGATTCAGTTTGGCCAGACACAAGGATTTGGCCAAATCCTGGATTCAGTGCATCCCTAATACATACTAGCTAGGAGCTAGTATAATATCTGACTCATAGGTGAGAGGCATCTATGTTAGCCAGTAGGGCAGCCTGTAGCGCCAATGAGGAGTTTAATATATGGGGTAGGACCCTGGATACTATTGTGCACTACTTAGGGATATTAGTGCTCAGACGTAGGTTAGTGAGAACCTACTTAATGATTCAAGAACTCTGTCTGTGTATTTCCAGACTGCAGCACTGGAAACTCCGAGATAAGTGAGAGTGTGTGTGGGTGTGTTACGTGTGAAACATTTTCCAGTGAGGTCAATACGTGATAATGAGCAAGGCTGTACTGTTGTTCACCCATGTAGTGCTGTGACAAATAAAAGATCATCCTTGGATCATTTCATATCTATATAGTATGTGTCATTTTTACAGAAAAGGCTTCTTGCGTGACCTGTCATGTGATGGAGGTTTACTAGTCACAGGTGAACCTGTTATAAGCCCTGTGTGGAGTGGCCACCCTTAGTACTTCCTGCTACTCTAAGAATCTACTAATATCGGGTGACATTAGGGAAAAAGTAATCCATTGTTACTACTATTCTGAGTCAGACATACACTGTGGCTCATTTATAAACATTGGGCTAATTTGCCCGTGGGCAGTAACCAGCTGCGATTTTGTGGCTGCTGCTGCCCCACCCCCCTCAGTGCTTAAAGGAGAGCTAAATCCTAAAAATTAATACGGATAAAAATGCCATATTTTATAAACTTTAACTTATTGCACCAGCCTAAAGTTTCAGCTTGTCAATAGCAGCAATGATCCAGGACTTCAAACTTGTCACAGGGGGTCACCATCTTGGAAAGTGTCTGTGACACTCAGCTGTTGAGAAGCTAAGCTTAGGGATCGTCACTAATTATCCAGCAGAAAATGAGATTTATCTGTAATATAAGCTGATGCTACAGGGCTGAATATTAAATTCTGATACTAGTTGTACTGGTTTCTGTGCTGCCATGTAGTAATTATCTGTATTAATTACTAATAAGCCTTATACTGTGACTATATTTCTATTCTATGTGTAGTGTATATTGTGAGTGGGTCCCTAAGCTCAGTAAGTGACAGCAGCACAGAGCATGTGAATCAGTGAATCAGCAGAAAAGAAGATGGGGAGCTACTGGGGCATCTACTGGGGAGACACAGATTTTTACTGTTAAGGGTAGGGACAGACAGGGAGATTCAGGGAGATTTTGTCGCCTGGCGTTTTTAGCAGGCGACAATCTCCCCGAATTTCCTTCTCCCTGCCTGCCAATCGTAAAGGCACAAAGGGCCAGCGCCTGTGCAGACGCGGCGATTTCCGGAGTCGCCTGAAGTTTCCTCACGAGGTATCTTCGGGCGATTCCGGAAATCGCCGCGCCGCATCTGCACAGGCGCTGGCGCTTTGTGCCTTTACGATCGGCAGACAGGGAGAAGGAAATTCGGGGAGATTGTCGCCTGCTAAAAACGCCAGGCGACAAAATCTCCCCGAATCTCCCTGTCTGTCCCTACCCTTAAGGGCTGTGGTTGCTTCGATCTGATACAGAAGCACAAAACATCACATACAACATTTCTAGCTACTAGTTCTCCTTTAAAAATCAGCATTGGAGGGGGGCAGCATCACTAGTAAATTGAGCTCAATTGAACTCTCTGCACTAGCAGAGCCGAATTTCCAGGTTAAAACCCTGAAATTCCGGTCTTAAAGTTACAAGGCTTTTTTGCTGGTCCTTGTAATTGGCCACCAGGGTCTCGCCTTGCCTCATAGCAGGAGCAGGGCCTGGCAGTAGGGTTGCCACCTTTTCTTGAAAAAATACTGGCCTTCCTATATATTTATCTGTTTTTCCTATTAATAACATTGGGATCAAACATCAAAAATATTGGCCAGGCTGGTAAAATACTGGCCAGGTGGCAACCCTACCTGGTATTAACCCATAGCAACCAATCATCAGCAGCAGGTTGAACACTGAAAGCAATCATCTGATTGGTTGCCGTAGGTTACTGCCCAGGTGCAAATTTGCCCAGTGTTTATAAATAACCCCCACTGAGTGCAGGCATGGCCGAGCCTCCCAGGACCTATGAACTGAACTTGTCAATCTGACTGGAAGCCACATCAGACTGGGGGATTGAGGGGCCCGCCAGCACTGCCACCTCAGAGCCCCACAAGCAGCGCCAGACCGGTGGTTCTGATTCCTGAGAATGCCAGAAGTCAGCTGATCAGCAGCCATGGAGGAGAATGGGCTTCTGCTAGTTATCATCAAGGAAGAGGCATACTGTATATAAACACACACTGCTGTCAAGACTCATTAAAGTTACCCATGAAAAATATCCAATGGTTGTATAGTAGCAAGTTAGTTAGAATTGTATTTTATTTCACTTGTGTCACAAACATATCAGTTTTGGGGTGAAGTTCCCCTTTGAATGGAATGTAGAAACATGGGGGGGGGGAGCTTAAACTGTTTAATAGCTCCACAATAGAGAACAGGGCAGTATCACGGAACAATGTCCGTCCCACCAGCTGCTACTCTCCCATTAAGTCCCGGCCTATGAGCTCTGCTCGGGGATCGGGCCATGTTCTCCATCATCTCTCACCTCTCCCTCCGCATCCCATAGTCACCCTTCCGCTGCATTCATTGGCTCTCAGTCAGTGAGGAGAGATCGTGCGTTCTTCTACAAGCCTTTACTGAGACTCGCGTTGCTACGGCAACTGGAATGACGAGACACTTGCCGTAAACGCTCATTGGCTGTTAGATCAGACCACGGGCGGCTTCGGATAGCACGACCCCTCCCCTAATGCGTCTGTCATTTGGCTTCACAGCTGACGCCTCTTCCCACTCGGTCAGCGGCGGCGGGAGGTAGAACATCTCTGTGTGTCATCTGTGTATCCTTGTTGCATTGCCGCCGCCGCCGGGTCAGTCACCAGCCAACACCGGCCAAAGTGAGTTTGACATAAACGTTTTTAATTCGACCCTAAATAGATTTTCTTTTTAATCAGGCATTGTGCGGGGCAGCCCTGGGCATAGTCTTTGGAACGGGGTCCTTTTAATGACAACGTCTTCCTGTCCCCAAGTGATGAGGTCACTGTTTGGTCATAACAGTGTGTGATGGGCTCGAGAAGGTTATGACGCTGACCCTCGCCCAGTTCTCTGCTCGGTGTTCTTTAGAAGGCGGGAGATACTTTTCCTCAACGAAGGAACGCGGGGTGGTCTGTTCAATGATTGTGTGTCTATAAATGTAATGGTTTTTGCTCAAAGCCTTTATTATTGATCTTGTGGGGGGAGTACAAAATGCATTGTATTGTATTATTATTGGCAGTCCTGAGAGGAATATATACATTTGTATTTAGATAGATCTAAGCCATGTTATAGGACATTGAGGGGCTGGGCCATTTATTGGCTGGAACAGCAGTATTGGACTGTTTCACTTTCATTGAACACCCCCCATCCACCCCCACTGTTCTTATACACCCTACTTCTAAGTCAATTATTCACTGAAGACAGACAGCTCAGTAATATCCCTTCTGATGTGCATTTTTGTCCTGCAACGCCTACAACATATCTGTTCCAGCAACTGCCTAGATTACGCTATTGGTTTTCTATATATCTAGCCTTTTACTTAGGCCAGTTACTGAATAGAGTTAAAGGGGATGTTCACCTTTGAGATGACTCAGTGTGATGTAGAGCAGGGGTGTCCAACCTGCGGGCCCTAGGGCCACGTGCGCCATGGGGTAGAAATGTTGCTTCATGCCAATGTTATGTATAGAGAAAAACTATAAAAATATAGGAAGGCCGGTATTTTTTTCCAGAAAAGGTGGCAACTCCTAATGCGGCCCAGGATGGATATGAATGCGGCAGAGCTTGAAACACTAGGTTCCCGAGGAAACTTCATGTTGCAAAACATATAGGATTAGGCAGGAGGGGGGACTCTGCCCAGTTCCCAGTTAGTAGTAATAATAGTAATAAGTCTGTTTAATATCCTGGTGGCCCATATTCCAGTGTATAGATCCATCTGGTTATCCAACTGGTATTGTAGTTCTTTTCTATGCATTTTCTTTATTTTTACAAATGTGGCCCAGGGAAGCCAAAAGGTTGGACACCCCTGATTTAGAGAGTGATATTCTCAGACAATTTGCAATTGGTTTTCATTTTTTATTATTTAAGGTTCTTTAGCTTTTTATTCAGCAGCTCTTCAATTTGCATCTTAAACAATCTGGTAACTAGGATCCGCATTATGCTAGCAACCATGCATTGATTTGAATAAGAGACTGGAATATGAATAGGAGAGGCTCTGAATAGAAGGACCAGTATTAAAAAGTAACAACAATACATTTGTAGCCTTACAGAGCATTTGTTTTTTAGAAGGGAGTCGGCAACGCCCATTTCAAAGCTGCACAGAGTAGAAAAAGGCAAATAACTATTAAAAAAATAAATTATGAAAACCAACTGAAAATTGGCTGTTCTATAACATAATTAAAGTTACCTTAAATGTGAACCACCTCTATAAGCACAAGAGCATAGTCTCGTAGAGTATATTGGGCAGCACATAGTATACAAGAGCAGTTTTACATTGTGTTCATGCAACATGCAGTTCTATCATTGTATCTTATGCTGGCGTTACTTGTGTTTTCAGGACAATGTTGACAGTCTTTCAGCCAAGTGCTTGGGAATTAAAAATAAAACTGATGTTGTTGAGATGTTACTTTATATAGATAACAAATGTAACAGTTATAGCTCTAAACCAGTGCTAACCAACCATCCCCCTATAATGGACTGATATCATAACATTCCAGACAGCTTGGATTCTAAAAAAGCAAATGTTCTAATGAAAAGCCCTTGTCAGGCATGGGCAAATCCAATGAAACTGCAACACAACGATCCAATTTTCAGTTTGTGAAAGTGATTTAAGTGGTTGAATCACAAACTGAATATTGGATTGGTGTGCTGCAGTTTCCTTGGATTTGCTTATGTGACCCTGAGCAGGGGGTCTAATTGACTGTAAAGTACCTGACACCCAAGAGGGAATCATTAACAGGTAGAGCACTCTAATCTCGTGTGGACTTGTCAGGCATGGGGGCATACAGATTCTTTGGAGGGCTGCATTTGGCCTACAGTTGGGATGGCTCCACTTCTAAATGTACCAAATATATTTGAGTGGTATCAGCCAGGGGCGTAACTACTGAGGAAGCAGACCCAGTGGCTGCAGGGGTCCCAAATAATAAGCAATTTCAATATATATTGGTAAAACAGGACAACCTCTGGTTATGTTGGGGGCCCTAAAATTAATTTGCTTTGGGGCCCAGTAACATCTACTTGTATCAGCCTAGGGCCAGGCTGAGTCTACACTTGTTGACCCTTGTTTAAAAAAAATATAGATATATATAGATATATATATATATATATAGATATATATATATATAGATATATAGATATATAGATATATAGATATAGATATAGATATAGATATATAGATATAGATATATAGATATAGAAATAGATATATAGATATAGATATATAGATATAGATATAGATATATATATATATATATATATATCCTTTAAGTTATAGTGTCCCAGTAATTATGGAAATATTGGTGACTCCGTTTAGGCTTGTGCAAGAGTATTCTGGGATGTATGATTTATACATTGTTATGCATGTATGATTTATACATTGTTATGCATGTATGATTTATACATTTATATATATATTGTGCTATGACTGCAAGGTGATTACTACGTTTTAAGGGAGATCAAATCCCCACCTTGTAATTACAGGCCCACCCGATGTAACTCCTCCTCCTGTATTACTTTATATACTTTGCCCAATTCTTAACTATCCAGATCCCACAGAACATACTTCTGTACCCACACTCAGCTATACTGTAAGTAATCTGTCCTATTCTTCTTCTAGATGTAGTTCCTATCTGTTGCACAGCTCAATGTGTTACTCCTTATAACAAACTGCAGTATGATGCAATGGCTTGTAACATTTCCGTTTTGCTACATTTTATTTATATCACTCCTCTTTGTCAGCTAGAAACGTGGCTCTATTAAAGTACTGTGTCCATTGTAATGTTAAATAACAATAGTTATCCGTTCAATTTAATGTGTCCATAACTACTTCTATAGACTCTAGTGTTATCTTTAACAGTACAGTAGCATGGGTTTTGCTTTAGTTTCTTTTTGGGGTCATCGCAGCCATAAAATAACCCTGAAGTTCAGGTATGGGACCTGTTATCTAGAATGCTCGGGGGCCTGGGTTTTTCTGGTATAATGGATCTTTCTGCTATTTGTATCTACAAAAAATTATATAAACATTAAATAAACCCAATAGGCTGGTTTTGCTTCCAATAAGGATTGATTATATCTTAGTTTGGATCAAGTCAAGCTACTGTTTTATTATTACAGAGAAAAAGAGAATCAGTTTGGATTATTTGGATAAAATGGAGTCTATGGGAGAAGGCCTTTCTTTAATTCGGAGCTTTCTGGCTAGCAGGTTTCCGGATAACTTATCCCATATACCTGTATTTAGAATTTGTGTTCTATGAATTGTTAGTCCTAAACATATTTATAATATCTGCCAGTACATGTAATAGAGTTAATAAAGATACATAATCCTTTGTACTCCTGTGATTAAGTAGGGTGTTGTTGATTTGCTCAGATCTGTGGGTACTTGACTTGCTAGAGCAGTGATCCCTAACTAGTAGCTCACAAGCAACATGTTGCTCTCCAACCCCTTGTATGTTGCTCCCAGTGGCCTCAAAGCAGGTGCTTATTTTTGAATTCCAGGCTTGGAGGCAAGTTTTGGTTGTATAAAAACCAGGTGTAATGCCAAACATTCTCTACTGTAGGCTGACGGTCCATATAGGGGCTACCAAATAGCCAATCACAGCTCTTATTTGGCACCCCTTGGAACTTTTTTTCATGCCTTTGTTACTACGTTTTACTTGTGGCTCACAAGTAAAAAAGGTTGGGGATCCCTGTGCTAGAGCATAAGACTTGCTGTCTGCTTTTGTTCTGATTATTCCACTGGGTCCAAGAAAACTCTTATTTCCATTAGAATATTATATTGATGATGTAATGTCTTAATTCTAGAATAAATAAAGTATAAAAGGAATATTTCTTTGGACTTATTGATAGAAACATGTAATATATAAGAGGCTTGCAGTAATCGCTAGCATCTATAGCTTAGTCTGCCACATGAAGGTTAATTGCTTGTCTAAGTACTTACAACCTGGGTGTGTCTTATCTTACATAATCTGTCCAGAATTGGACCCAGTTTATAATTCCCATACATACATTTCTCATCCTTTTTCTTTTGCTCAGCAAATCCTTAGTGACATTCCTGATAACCTGGTAATTATTATCCACATCACCTTACTTTGAGGTGCTGAGTTCTTTATGGCTTTCTTGCAGCAACACTTTTTTTATTTCATATTAAGTTCTGTCTGTCTGTCTGTACAATTAAATACAAGTTCTTATAGCGTAGTTCTATAGATAGCAAAGCAGGCTGCTTTGGATTTTGTGGTGGTAAGGAAATCACAAAAAGCCTGGAGTAGAAGAACAGAATTTCCCTACCAGATGATTTTCAACATCCCCAGTAGGTGACTGGCCATTTTTGCGTGACTTTCTACCTATGGTGAAATATGTATGAAATGTTTGTGATATTAAGTGTGAACATTTGTGCTAATATTTCTCTTTCTTTTGCAGGAGATCATTAATAGAGTAAAGATGCTGTCCAGACTATTTCGCATGCATGGCCAGTTTGTGGCCTCTCATCCCTGGGAGGTCATTGTCGGGACTGTGACTCTCACCATCTGCATGATGTCAATGAACATGTTCACTGGGAATGACAAAATCTGTGGATGGAATTATGCTTGCCCCAAGTTAGAAGAAGTGAGTCTCGCAGTAGATGTATAGGCTGATCAGTGAACTCAAAAATAGTTGTAATAGGATTCGCATTGCTTATTTACTGTTCTCTCGTTTGTTACAGGATGTTCTGAGCAGTGACATCATCATCCTGACAATCACACGATGCATCGCCATCCTTTACATTTATTTCCAGTTCCAGAACCTCAGACAGCTTGGGTCAAAATACATTTTAGGTGACTTTTTTTTCCTATTCAGACAATGGAAATGATCAAAAGAAAGGTATAAAATTCATAAAACTAAAATTTTCTCTTCAACTGATTCTTTTAGGGATTGCTGGACTTTTCACCATCTTCTCAAGCTTTGTTTTCAGCACAGTAGTCATTCACTTCCTAGATAAAGAACTGACGGGCCTTAAGTGAGTATTGTGTCCTTTTTTTTTGTCCTGCGTGTTCTGTAGTATTTTGTGCCTCCAAATATTAATGAAATGCCACTTTTTGTTACAGTGAGGCTCTTCCATTTTTCCTGCTTCTGATTGATCTTTCCAAGGCTAGTGCTTTAGCCAAATTTGCTCTAAGTTCCAGCTCACAGGTATGTAAAACTTTTGCCTCTACTTTATAATAGGCTTGCAGCATTCACCATGATAAGCATTATGTTATATATATTCTATCTTAAAGGGGTGGTTCACCTTTAAGGTAACTATTTATATGTTATAGAATGGCCAATTTGAAGCAACTTTTCAATTGCATTTTATTATTTATTTTTTATAGTTTTATAATTATTTGTCTTTTTATTTTCTTTGAAGCTTTCAGATAAAAATCTAAATAACGTAAAAACCTTAAATAATAAAAAATGAAAACCAATTACAAATTGTCTCAGGATATCAGTGGAAAGTGGAAAAAAATATTTAACCATGCAGTTCTCTTTATCCCTTTCTGTTTCTGATTTGCATATGCAAATTAGGATTTGGTTCAATATTCAGCCGAATCTTCCATGAAGGATTTGGGGGTTTGGTCGAATCCAAAATAGTGGATTTAGTCCATCCCTAATAACTATACAGAGATTATATGCATGTGGTGAGAGGCACAGTAGGAAAGAGGTTTCTTTCACATAGTGATTATTATTGTTGTTAACATGTATTTCTATTAGGGATGCACCGAATCAACCATTTTGGATTTGGCGAACCCCTGAATCCTTCGAGAAAGATTCGACCGAATCCCGAATCCGAACCCTATTTTGCATACACAATAATTTGCATATTCAAATTAGGGGTGGGAAGGGGAAAACATTTTTTACTTAGTTATTTTGTGACAAAAAGTCATGCGATTTCCCTCCCTGTCCCTAACTTGCATATGCAAATTCAGATTCGGTTTGGCTGGGCAAAAGGATTCGGCGGAATCTGAATCCTGCTGAAAACGGCCGAATCCTGAATTCGGTGCATGCCTAATTTCTATAGTGCCAATTTATTTTGAAGCGCTGTAAAGTCACATGAATTACATACATCACAATAAATACCGGTACAGAAGGTGAGGAAGGCTCTGTGCAGAAAGAGCTTACAATCTAAAGGGAATGATAGGGAATGATACACAAGGTGTGGGAGTGGGCATGATCAGACTTAAGTGGGTGAGAGATGTAGTACTATATGTGGTATTGCATTGGGTGGTTAACAGTGAGGGTAGGCTTCTCTAAATAAGTGGGTTTTAAGAGATTTCTTGAAAGCTGAAAGGTTGGGAGAAAGTCGGACAGACCGTGGGAGAGAATTACAGAGGAGGGGTGCAGCCCTTGCAAAGTCTTGAATGCGAGAATGTGAGGATGTAATGAGAGAAGAGTTGAGTAGCAGGTCAATAGAGGAGCGTAGTAAGCAGTTGGGTGAGTATATAGAGTTCAGAGATGTAGGGAGGGGCAGAGTTATGAAATGCTTTGAATGTCACGGTCATTAATTTGAATTTAATTCTGAAGGGTAGTGGAAGCCAGTGCAGGGATTGGCAGAATGGGATGGCAGAGGAGGAGCCGTTACTGAGGTGTATAAGCCTAGCAGCAGTGCTCATTATGGACTGGAGAGGTGACAGTCTCTGGCAGGGAAGGCCAATTTAAAAGAGGGTTACAATAGTCTAGACATGATATGATGAGAGAATGATTAAGAATTTTGGCAGCATCTTTGGTGATGAATGATTGTATTTTGGATATGTTCCTTAGGTGGAAGTGACATGATTTAACAAGTGATTGGATGTGAGGAGTGAATGACAGGGCAGAATCTAGGATAAGCATTTAAAAACTGGCCATACATGTTACCAAATGAGCAGACCTCTCCCCGATATGCCCACATTGAGTTCGGCGATAGGCCGATCCGATCGTGGGCCCTACGGCCCATCAATTTGATGACAATGAAAACAATACAGGTGGTCATATTGAGTGCCGTATCAACAAACCAATGCTGCCCTCCATCCCAATGAGATTTTTAAACCCACCTTATCTTCCTTAACGGATGACTTAATCTGTCGGCAGCTTATATCTGCTCGTGTATGGGGAGCTTACTACATAAAGATCATACCACGTAAAGATTGTTAGGTGGTGCATGTGACTGTTGGCTGATTCAGATCATTTCCAACACTACGTGTGCCACCCTTTCTTCCTTTCCATGGTCTAACTGAATCCAGCCTGAAGTTTGGTTTAATAGTTTTAGCATTTCCTCTGGCAAAGGTAGATGTTTGTTTATCTTGTCAGTATCGAAAATGTAACTACGTTTTTGATAGCAGCTGAAGCCCAGCTTGGAGCCACGCTTCCATAGTAAAGCATTTGCTGGAACTAGTGCAAGTAGGATTCTGCATGTCGCTGCCTGGCCTTTGCACATATGGTGGTGCTGAAAATCACTCCATTTATAGCTATCTTAGGTTTCTCAAAATAAATTTTCTGCTAGTGATGAGATACTGCATTGGCAGTTGAGATGATATTTAAAAGTATTTTCATTTTTTTTAATGGGGAGCTGTAACATTTCTCTATTTTCAGGATGAAGTCCGAGACAATATCGCCCGTGGCATGGCAATTCTAGGACCTACCTTTACCCTTGATGCACTTGTTGAATGTCTTGTGATTGGAGTTGGTACAATGTCAGGTTAGTTTTATATGACTTGTTCTATACGAGAGACATTTAGCATTGTAAATTACAGCATTACATTCTGCTCAGCAATATGTTGTTTTTTAATGTATGCCGTGTGTTCAACAAATATATATATATTTCAGAGACGCTCAACTAAGAATATTCTTATACATTGTTGTGACATAGTTGCAGTGAAGTGTATTAGTGTTGTGATCATGTTATGGAGTAAAATCTGTATGCAATATTGCACAGCTGTAAAGTAAATCATTTAAGTTGCCTTATTTATTTATGTTTACATCTTTGTTTTAAAGGTGTACGGCAGTTAGAAATCATGTGTTGCTTTGGCTGCATGTCTGTCCTTGCCAACTATTTTGCCTTCATGACCTTCTTTCCGGCTTGTGTTTCATTGGTGTTAGAGGTAAGTACTGTGATCTACAAAGCTACAAGCTCATCTTTATCTTGATGCCACCAAATAAATCAAAGTCTTTACTTGAATTTTTTTTCTTTTCAACCTTTAGCTTTCTAGAGAAAGTCGAGAGGGCCGTCCAATCTGGCAACTGAGTCAGTTTGCTAGTGTACTAGAAGAAGAGGAGGATAATAAACCAAATCCTGTTACTCAGAGAGTGAAAATGATTATGGTATGTATCCCTTTATTTCTGGAAATAGTTTTTTCCTTTTCCTCGTGAGCTCCCATTTTAGATTTCCCTTAACCCTAAACAACTGCCTTCAATACACCACCAGTGGGGCTACACTCTATGAGAATAATGATTTCTAAGTTACACTGGGCACGGGCTGCTTAAGGGAAGTTTTTTGTTAACTGTAGACTGTGCCTCACCCATTTCTGTTCTTTTTCATAAGAACATGTCATTATCGCTTTAAGTAACATTTAATGACTGTTTTATTACTCTCCAAGTCCTTTATTTTCTTATGTTCTTTGCAGTCTTTAGGGTTGGTCCTTGTTCATGCTCATAGTCGGTGGATAAATGATCCCTCTTCCCAAAACAGCACTTCGATCAGTGACAATGAAGTTGCCACCATGTTGGATGATATGATGCCAAAGAGAGTTGAGCCCAGCATGCCCCTCTGGCAGTTCTATCTTTCTAGGTAGATATTGGTTTATTTCTGCTACTCTGTAGTGTGAACCAGCTAAGCATTGCTGTACTTTTGTTACTCTTAAAGAAGTATTCACACAAATATAAACCTGTTCTACCTCCTGCTCTTGACCTCCTTGAGACTATACATTATTTGTTCAGAACAAAGTATTGTTGATCAGTACAAACAGGCTAATTTCCTTGCACCACTTAATTTAAAAAATGCTGATTCAGGTTGCTGCCTATGGTGGAATGCAATGCTTAATAGAACATGTAAATAACTGAGGCCTTGCATCTCAGTTATACTGCAATAAAAATACTAATCTCCATGAATTTGGTTCCTTGTGTATGCCTTTAAGTTACTGTTGAGACTTAAACATTCTAGCTGTGATGCACATAGTGGCTATAGATACATATTCTGTGCATTTGTAAGAATAATCGAATCACCAAAAAGTCCTAAGATCATGCATTCCTTCTGATTTACTGCGGGACTCCCTGTACAGATTATGTAGTGAACAAGCCACCATTTTATTCCTCAATGGCCACGGTTTAATTTTCCTCTCCATTTTATAACAGAATGGTGACCATGGATGTAGAACAGATCATCACTCTTGGACTCGCTCTTCTCCTTGCCGTGAAGTACATATTCTTTGAGCAAACAGAGACAGAATCAACCTTTTCTATGAAGAACCCCATTATCAACCCAATAACTGTGCAAAAGAAGCAAGTAGAGAGTTGCTGCAGACGGGAACCTGAACAGGAAAAAACAGTCAGCATTTCCACAACAAAAGAAGCTTCATCAAAGGAGGAAACTGGTATGATTCCACTGTTATAATGATCCAGAGGTAGGCTGAGGCCCAGAGGTAGCGCAGTACTTAATTCATGTTTTTACTGCTTTTTAGTTAAGTAAAATAATGGTTAAACTATTCCCTCCATTAGGTGTGTTTTGCCTTTACTGATTCTGCAATGCAGTCAGTGATTTCATATAAGTGATAACTGACAGATGTACAGACAAAATTGCATATGCATTTGAATACACCCATAAAGAAGTATGTTAGAATACATGGCATGCTTATGAGCTCTTGTCTCTCACACCTGCAGAGGCAGTTATAAAGCCATTACCCCTTGAGACATCGCCCAAAGCCAAGTTTATAGTGGGAGATTCTTCTCAATTGGAATTGTCCCCAGAGGATAAAAATACAATGTTTGATCTACCAGAGGAACCCCGTCCACTTGATGAATGTGTTCGTATACTCAAGAATCCAGATGTAAGTAAAATGCTTTTGATAATTATTCAATGCTTAGAATGGGAGAAAAGTTGGAAAGGCAGATTTTTCTAACCATGCCACCACCATGTTTTCCATATTCTGTACAGAAAGGTGCACGGTATCTGACTGATGCGGAAGTCATTAGCCTGGTGAATGCCAAACATATTCCTGCCTACAAACTGGAAACCATGATGGAATCTCCCGAAAGGGGTGTGGCTGTTCGCCGGCAAATGTTGGCTGACAAGCTTCCCCAGCGATCAGCACTGCAGAGCTTGCCTTATAAGAACTACAACTACTCTTTAGTAAGTCACTGATATGTAAATGGATAGGCCGTTGTTTCATCACAAAGTCTATTTATATGTGTCTGTGCGCATTTTATCTACTCAGCCGGGTAGTGTAACTGTTTCTCTTTCTCTCCAGGTAATGGGTGCTTGTTGTGAGAATGTCATTGGGTACATGCCCATCCCTGTAGGTGTAGCTGGACCTCTCTTGCTGAACAACAAAGAGTATCAGGTGCCCATGGCAACAACTGAAGGATGTCTTGTGGCCAGCACAAACAGAGGTTGCAGAGCCATAATGGTGAGCTTGGTTTAGACCTACTATTCATATATTTAAGGCAACAGCAAACCAAACTTGTTAATCTTGCCTTCTGTGTAAAACTTGCAGTAGCTCAGAAAGAGCTTTGGGTAATATTAAAAATACTTTATAAAATATAAAAATACAAGTAACTTTCTAGATGTTATTTGTAAAATACAAATTCTAAGTATTCTGCTTTATTCCAATAGTGCTGACCTATTCCACAGCACCTCACAAGCCTCACACTCTAAGGCTTTATCACATTCCCACACACAAACACTAGGGTCAGTTTTAGCCGTAGCCAAATTATCTTTCTTTAAGTTTCTATCTGTTAGGGCAGAACTACACGGACGATTATGGTCCATTTTCGACACATCCAACACTGGGGGTTGAAACGCATGCAACAAAATCAAGGCAACTAATAGAAAGTCGGATGGTGGCGCAGGTTTGATCCGACGCAACACGACTGTCGGATGAAAATGCTGCAAGCTGCGTCTTCATTCAAAAGTCTTGTTGCGTCGGATCAACCCTGCGACACCAGACGACTTTCTATTCGTTGCCTTGATTTTGTCGCATGTTTTTTAACTCCCAGCGTCGGATGTGACAAAAATGGACGCAATCGTCCATGTAGTTCTGCCCTAAATATACAAACAATATTATTCC
This sequence comes from Xenopus borealis, assembly GCA_024363595.1. NCBI lineage: Eukaryota > Metazoa > Chordata > Amphibia > Anura > Pipidae > Xenopus > Xenopus borealis. The sequence continues at coordinate 203,635,186 of CM044431.1, forward strand.
AAACAGCAAGGAAACTTAATCACAGCCATATAGAAGAATCTGCTAATAATCCTGTAGAGCAGTTAAATATTCATGTGCATGTCTGGGCAAAGGTCTGTAGTTTAGACCAAACAGCACTTTGAAATGCCATGTACTGAAATCTGAAAGAGACTGATGATTCTCGTGTGAACTAATATAAATCTTAGCTCATAAATCTGAGGGATTTACCAAGTGACTATACTTGACTTTGGTATTTTTAGAATTATTATGTATGTATATATGTACATTTTTTTTTTTTTTAAAGTTCATTTGCTTTATTTGCCTTAATCTCTTTCAGCTTGGAGGAGGTGCCAAAAGTCGTCTTCTGGCTGATGGAATGACTCGTGGACCTGTTGTTAGGTTACCAACAGCCTGCGATGCAGCAGAAGTAAAGGCCTGGCTAGACAGTTCAGAGGGATTCAAAGTCATAAAAGATGCTTTTGATAGCACAAGCAGGTACGTTTATACAGGGCCTGTATTTGTTATATACAACACATTCTGATTCAGAGTGTTTATTTTGGATTTTACTGTGTCAGAACTAACACTGAATATTTCCCTTAGATTTGCTCGACTCGGCAGACTACAAACCTGCGTTGCTGGCAGAAACATGTACATCCGTTTCCAGTCAAAAACGGGAGATGCCATGGGAATGAACATGATTTCAAAAGTATGTTAATTATTAAAGCAATGTGTATTTCTTAACTGGGAGACTTTATCTCTAGCTGTGCAGTGAATGCTCTAATATAAACACATTGAAATATTGTTACTAGCTATTTACCCTTTTGCTTTTTCTGGATCATGGTACAGATGCAGCCACTTGGATTTGTGTGTTAAATGCGTAGTGACTCAGGGTTAATTGAAGAAACTGTGTTATCTAAAGTTATCTTAACTCATTTAATGCATTTAACCTTTTCATTAGCATACCAAAGCTCCATTGTTTTCAATGGTGAACTCTTTAATTGGATGGGATGCTGTGACACAATATTCTGTGCTAAGTGAGTTAAATGAGATAGATGAGTTAAATTAGTCTGTCATAGGCACAATACAAAGTGGCTTCATCTGTACTTGTATTTTCTACAGCAACAGGGAGATTAGGTTTGAATTCTGTAATTATATGCAGTGAAATTTTGGACCCTGGACCTTTGGGTCTTGTTAAAAAAAAAAAAAAATCCTAATTCAAATAGTGTCCCCCCCCCCCCCCCGTTTTCTAGAGTTCAGTATTTAGCACTTGCCCTATCCTTCTACAAAGCAATTCTATCCAGGCATTTACCCTCAACCTTCCATTTATAACCACACACTCCTGTTATGAAATCCTTATTAAAGTATTAATAAGAAAAATGTTTATCCATAATATGCAACTAATTACAGTCCATCAGTTTAATACCCCATCAAATCTTTGTTTATATATATATATATTCTTGCTTATTTTGTATTATGTGCTTCTTAACAGGGCACTGAACAGGCTCTTGCTAGACTACAAGAAGAGTTCCCTGATCTCCATGTTTTGGCTGTGAGTGGCAACTACTGTACGGATAAGAAGCCAGCTGCTATTAACTGGATAGAGGGTAGAGGAAAGTCTGTGGTGTGTGAGGCCATCATTCCAGCCAAAGTTGTACGGGAGGTAAGGAATGTTTCCCCCTTAATTCAAGAAATATGTAACCATGAATGGGGGGTGGTAATCTGAAGGCAGGACATGTAAATAAGAATATAATCTTGTGGTTTAATATTGTGGCTCTGATGGATATATGATTTTTCTCCATAGGTTCTAAAGAGTTCAACAGACGCATTAGTTGAAGTGAATATCAACAAGAATTTGATTGGTTCTGCAATGGCGGGAAGCATCGGAGGCTACAATGCACATGCTGCAAACATAGTGACTGCCATTTACATTGCTTGTGGACAGGTAAGTGAGTATATACAATCATCCATTCTTTTTAAAATAAAATAAAAAGTCTGTAGGTATTAAGGGGGAATTTTCAGCATTTGTTCTGTTGAGGGATCCCTCCATCTTCTTCTTCTGTGATTTCATCTGATTAATCCAGGTTTTATTAAATTACTATATGAAGTTATTGGTTCACTCCAGGTTTTATTAAATTACTATATGAAGTTATTGGTTCACTTTCCCTTTAAATTAGGATGCTGCTCAGAATGTTGGGAGCTCCAACTGCATTACAATAATGGAAGCTACTGGCCCCATGAATGAAGATTTGTACATCAGCTGCACAATGCCGTCGATAGAAATTGGAACTGTAGGAGGTGGAACCAACTTGGCTCCCCAGCAAGCTTGCTTACAGGTAAGAGTTGACAAAAAAGCTTTAAAGGAATTGTTCAGTGTTAAAATAAAAACTAGGTAAATAGACTGTGTAAAATTTTAAATGTTTCTAATAATGTATAAAGGCTGGAGTGACTGGATGTGTAACATAATAGCCAGAACACTACTTCCTGCTTTTCAGCTCTCTTGGTTTCCGCTGATTGGTTACTAGGCAGCAGCCAATCAGTGACTTGAGGGGGAGCCACATGGATCATAACTGTTGCTTTTGAATCTAAGCTGAATGCTGAGAATCAATTGCAAACTCACTGAACAGTTATGTCCCATGTGGCTCCTCCTTATAGTCACGGACTAACTCGGAGTTAGAGAGCTGAGAAGTAGGGAAGTAGTGTTCCGGCTATTATGTTAGACATCCAGTCACTCCAGCCTTTATACATTACATTTTTGGCAAACTATATTATATACATTTTTTATTTTGCACAGACTATTTACCTGGTTTTTATTTTTACACAGAACTGTTCCTGAAATGTAGGTGGTCACTATTTCAGTCTGTACCTAGGCCCCATTATTAAATAGAAAGCTTATCCATAAAGAATACTTCCACATATAATGGTGTTTCTTGCATTTTATGGCTGCTTTACTCAAAAGAAATCCATACTTTCATTATTTCTTGTTTTTTTAAATTCCTAAAACACCATTGGCCTGTTTTCACCCATGCTACCCCCTACAACCATGTAATGAGAAGAGGTTGTTTAAATTAAAGATGGTACGCCCTGTGTAAACAAACCTTTTTTCCTCAGCTGCAGTCTGCATCTTATTCTTACAGATAAGGAGGTGTTCCTTATACAACAGGTTTATATGTGACGTGGTAATTTTGGCTACCTACATTCTCCTACTCCCACAATTGCTCACAGGGAGTAGAGGGCAGTCCGATTAATACCCCTTAACATCTGCACACGCACATCTGATGGCAAATGATATTGACCTGGCAGATAATTGCTTCCACTAAAAATACACTGAAAACCTGGATGTAACAGACCAAAAGGAATGGGTGCCAGAGGAATATATATTCATTTAGCTTGCAGTCTTTGCCAGTCTTTCCCCATATCAAATAGGGAGAAAACCCTGAAAGAAATGGCATTTTCCTTAAAAAAAAGTTCTTTTGTTCTAGATGCTGGGAGTGCAAGGAGCCAGCACAGAGGCACCAGGGCAGAACGCAAGCCAGCTGGCTCAGATAGTGTGTAGCACGGTTATGGCCGGGGAACTCTCACTAATGGCAGCTTTGGCCGCGGGTCATCTAGTCAAGAGTCACATGGTCCACAACAGGTAAAGCCACACACATATGTATATTCATTTCTTTCTTTCAATGACTTTTACTTGCTTTTTTTTTTTTAACTTGTACAGAATAGACAAGAAATGTTATCAGTAGCTTTATAAACATCTGGAGTCTATAGAGAAGGGAAGGAAAGAAAGAGAAAAGATTGGCCCACAGTCTAGGACCTAAGGATTAAAAAAGCACAATAAAACGGCATATAGATTTTTTTTTCATTGATGTGATCTAATTAGAATATTGTGGTTTCTTTAAAATGCCGTGGCTATCCAAATAGATGGGGGGGATTCCAGTTTCTTCTCACACTCCGAAAACCATACAGGCAGGTTAATTAGGTTCTGATAAAGCTGATTGTAATGTGTGAGAATGTAATTGGGACCTTGGTTTATAATCTCCACTGGGGCAGGGACTGAAATCTCATTTATCATTATTAAAGGGATTCTATCATGAAGGTTTTTATTACTAAATTACACTGTTTACACTGCAAATAATTCAAGAGAGGGTGTGATAACACTCCAACTTGCAGTACAACCATAAAGAGAGAGTGAAGTTAATCAGATCACTAGTCACATGACTGGGGGCAGCTGGGAAACTGACAATATGTCTAGTCCCCATGTCAGATTTCAAAATTTAAATATAAAAAAATCTGTTTGCTCTTTTAAGAAATGGATTTCAGTGCAGAATTTTGCTGGAGCAGCACTAATAACTGATGTATTTTGAAGAAAAAAAATATATTTTTCCCATGACAGTGTCCTTTTAATTTATTAATAAATCTTGATTCTGTCTTAGGTCAAAAATTAACCTTCAGGACCTGCCAGGCACATGCACAAAGAAAGCTGCCTGATTGGCCATGGGAAGAGCTGAGTCTGAAAATGAACTTCTCTGACAAGCGGTGCTCTATCACATAACCACACAAGGTGGCGCCACCTCTACCCGAGAAACAACTTGCCTCATCTAGAGCCGGATTCCCAGGCTCGAGGCCTACAGCGCACATACAGCTACTGCGTCTCTCAAAGAGCCTCGCAATCACCATGTTAATCCAGTCTTTTATTGATGATGGCATCTTAAAAAGAAACTTACATAATTAACACAATGGTCTGTGTTGTTTTTTTTTTGTTTTTTGTTTTTTTTTAAACCCAGCTTTGTTTATAAGGCTGTTTGTATAATTGAATCAGGTCAGTAATTGTAATATATACATTGATTTTTGGATAGAAAAGTAATTTATTTGGGGGGGGGGGGTATGGGATTTTATATTTCAGTTTAATTAATATACACCATAAGCATTGAAAGACCTTAATACTTAGACATCACACTTGCATCATGTTTGCTCTGTCCGTCTGGTAGTTTTATTATTAAATGACAAATTCCAGCGCAGTGAAAGTTGGAATCTGCAGCATCCACACATTTCTACTCATTTCTTTGGTCTGTATCTGCACATTTACATGTCAACATGCAGCACCGAACAAAGAGCCGGCTGCACCAATGAAAGGGTTGAAGTTCTTCTTAAAGCAACAGTAAACCCCTGGGTAGGACTTCTCCTTATGTAAGAGCTAGGGATGCAACGAAACCCACTATTTGGGATTCGGCTGAATCTTAATTTGCAAATTAGGGACAGGAAGTGGAGAAACATTTACTTTTTTGTTTTGTGACAAAAAGTAATGAGATTTTTCTTACTGCCCCTAATCTGCATATGCAAATTAAGATGTGTTCCTGCTGAAAAAGGCAGAATCCCGGAAGGAATCATGGATTGGGTGCATCCCTAGTTAGAGCTATATCGGAATGAGTGATCTAAGGGCTTTTCTCTGGGCAGTAGAGGAGGAATGTTCTAAGGCTTCTCCATGCCATAACTTTACTACTGATACGCACATTAACTGTTCCCTACTACCCAGCTCATTACCAGCCGCTAGTTGGCAGCCATATTGCCTGTGTCATCATTCTACTCTGCCAAAGTGTTGAACTTGCCATGAATTCAACATCCATTTCTGTTTTTTTTTCCTCTTAAAGGTCAAGCAAAACTGTAAGCCCTTTTTTTTTTTTTTTGTAAGATTTTTCAAAATACTTTAAAAGCTGCAATAAAAGACTCCTATTTTTCTATACATGCTGCCTGTTTTGCTTTGAAAGTGTGTGCGTAGTAGATTCTGTACATTACAGACCAGCTGCAAGGAGAAAGAGTGTTGGAAAACCAGAGATTTAGGGTAGAACTTTTGCCGGGATTCTGCAGGATCCGACGCTGGGCGTCAAAATGCCTGCGTCAAGTTGGCTGCAACGGAAATAAGGTCAGCAATATAAAGTCGGCTGGTGTTGCAGCGTTGAGCGGATGAACTTTTGTATTCCGTACCTGGTTTCCTGTTGGGTGTTTTGACGCCCAGCGTTGGATCCGGCAGAATCGCAGCGAAATTGCCCGTGTAATTCTACCCTAATAGGGAATTCTAGGGATCCCTGGGGAGTCAGTTGTGCAATTTGGAATTTCTGTTCTGGAATCTGTTTAAAGACTTTTTACCTCCTTAAGTGCCAGTGGCTCTATGATCTGCTGTGTTGCTTGTTGCCTGTTAAAAACCAATGCAGCGCAGTGCAAAGACGCAAGGAGAAACGTAGAAATGACAGCACCCTGGCCCTATGGGCCCTTAGACTTACAGGCTGCCCATATCATTTGCTTACAGGTTGGCTGCTAAGCTAAGGGTCTCGCATTGATGGATCCTGAATAGATTTAAAGGGGTGGTTCACCTTTGAGTTAACTTTTAGTATAACATAGAGAGTGATATTCTAAGATAATTTGCAATTGGTTTTCATTTTTTATTATTTGTGGTTTTTGAGTTATTTAGCTTTTTATTCAGCAGCTCTCTAGTTTGCAGTGTCAGCAATTTGGTTTCTGGGGTACAAATTACCCTAGCAACCCTGCATTGATTTGAATAAGAGACTGGAATATGAATAGGAGATGTACTGAATAGAATAAGTAATAAAAAGTGGCAATAACAATACATTTGTAGCCTTACAGAGCATTTGTTTTTAGATGGTGTCAGTGACCCCCATTTGAAAGCTTCAAAGAAACAGAAGAAAATTGCAAATCATTAAAAAAACTATGAAAAATAAATAAGACCAATTGAAAAGTTTCTTAGAATTGGCCCTTCTACAACATACTAAAAGTTAATTTGAAGGTGAACCACCCCTTTAAAGTATGTCAGTTTCACTTTAAAGGGGCTGTTCACCTTTCATAGAATAGACAATTCTAAGCAGCTTTTCAATTGGTCTTTATTATTTATCATATTCCTATTTGAATTAATTGCTTTCTTCTGACTCTTTACAGCTTTCAGATGGGGATCACTGACCCCATCCTGAAACATGCTCTTTAAAGTTACACATTTATTATTATTGTTACTTCTTATTACTTACCTTTAAACTCAGTCCCTCTCCTATTCATATTTCAGTCTCTTATTCAAATTCATGCATGGTTACTAGGGTAATTTGGACCCTAGCAACCAGGTTGCTAAATAGCTCAAAAACCAAAAGTAATAAAAAATTAAAACCAATTGCAAATTGCCTCAGGATATCATGGCAGAGCTAATGGCACACGTGTTTTCTCTGATGGTCGGAGGAACCGCTGTCCCACCCCTGCCGCTTGCTAAATGGTGACGGGCAGATTTTGGGCCAAACATGCATTCAAGCCAGTGGCGTATCTAGAGTGCACAGGCCCCTATGCAAAAAAAATCTACTGAAGGGCCCAGCACACTCGGATCCCCATCCTCTCGCCCACTCCTTGTCCCGCCTCTGCACCGCCCCAGTTCTGCTCACTCCGCCCTGACTTGTATCTCCCTTTCTTCCTCAGGTAAGAGAGTGGCTGGGGAGGAGGGGCTTGATTAGCTATAGAGGAAGAAGACCTCATAGTCCAGGCCCCCCCTTCTTCAGCCTCAATGTCCTAGAGATAAATGGCCATGGGCTTTCAGCAACGGCAGCAGAAATGGGCAGGATTTCATCAAATTTACACACACAATATAATCTCTTTTAAAACTAAGTGACACAATGCATACGTTGGTACTGCTCAAACTTTCAGTTGCGTGTATTTTATTGCCCCCCTATTGTTGCTCACAAATCTTACAGTGGAGTGAGATACCCAATTACCATTTAACATAACTCTGATCTACACGCACAAACTATTACTCCTAAAATAATGATCCATGGGGTATGCCATAATAAGGTAATGTTCCAACACTGCCTACACTCTCTTAACAGGGAAAACTCCTCCATGCCATGTGCTCCTTCTCTATCCTTGGTCAGAACTGGGTCAATATCACATCTGAATTCTAATGACCCATAAACAGTAAAAAAGCACAATGGTGCTGTAATCCATAGAAACCAATAAGTTGGTTGCTTTTAACAGGTGATCAATAAATGCCTCCTGTTGATTAGTTGCTAGTAGTGCTCCACCCAATAATAAGAGTGCAAACCCCCAGCCCTCGATTACCCTACTCCAGCAAGGTGATGAGTTAGGTGGGGAGGGTGAACTTGGAGGCTTGTCAGAATTCCCTCTTCTACCTCCCCTTAGTTCTGGCCCTGGTTCCTATAGATCAGTGCTGTCCAACATCCAACTACTGGATTCTGACCTATGTGGTGGAGGGACGATAATGGAAGCCAGTGTTGACCACTCCCTGTTTTTAAACCACACCCATGTTACCACAAGCCCATATTAACATTAATGGTGGTAGCACACCAAAAACAAAATGGTTGGTGCTCACTGCAGGGATATCACTCATGTGAAACAAGTTTGTGTCCTATTAAGACATCCCTAAATCCATATGCCTCCTCCTCCCCTGTGGATAACACAGCACCCACAAGATATAATTAAACTAATTATAATACTAATAAACCCCCCACAAGGGTCGCCTCCCATGCACAGGCACATACAGGGAGCATAGGACAGAGTATGACACACAGGGAGCATATGGCAGGCAGAGTATGACACACACGGAGCATAGGGAAGGCAGAGTATGGCACACACAGGGAGCATAGGGAAGGCAGAGTATGGCACACACAGGGAGCATAGGGAAGGCAGAGTATGGCACACACAGGGAGCATAGGGCAGGCAGAGTATGGCACACACAGGGAGCATAGGGCAGGTAGAGTATGGCACACACAGGGAACATAGGGCAGGCAGAGTATCAGACACGGAGCATAGGGAAGGCAGAGTATGGCACACACAGGGAGCATAGGGCAGGTAGAATATGGCAAACAGAGAGCATAGGGCAGACAGAGTATGGTACACATGGAGCATAGGGCAGGCACAGTATGGCACACACACACAGGGAGCATAGGGCAGACAGAGTATGGCATACACAGGGAGCATAGGGCAGGTAGAATATGGCAAACAGCGGCAGAGAAGCAGAAGGAAGCAGTTACAAACTAGGGGAAGGCAGGACAGGTAGCTGCACAACGCCTCCTATTGTTGCACCCTATGCAGGTGCCTCTTCTGCCTAACCTTCAGTTCTGGCCCTGTCCTAAGTCTAGGGACAGATATAGCGGATTTTGGGCATGCAGAGAAACACAGGCCAAGAATCTGCTCCCCAGCTGTTCAATGTGCATGAACCCAGATACATTGCCTTTACTTGGGTGTAGACAGAGGAGGTGGATTTCAGTGCAAAAAAAGTCAGAATTAGCATTTCACCCCCAAATCCACCACATCAGCAGAAGCAATGTATCCAGGTGCAGGTACATGGAACAGCAAAGCCCCATTCCCTGGCTGAGCACGGGAGAGGCAAGCGGGGGGGCAGGAGGGGGCATTGGCTGCAGACAGGACAGAAGCGCCTGCCTTTATGTTTGTGTGATAGTATTTTATTTTCTAATAGTGGAACCATAATAACATCATTAAAAGTAAACTCCCAATTTTGCAGTGTGTGTGGGCATCTCTGCATCTGACTGTATCTACCACTGCTTTAAACTTTATCTGCCCATATCCTCATATTCATGGCACATTTTTACAAATAAACATATCTGGGCTGTTTTCAATTTTCAGTTACCGTTGATAATTTACTTTGAGATGAAAGGAATAGTGAGTCTCGTGGTCCCTCCTACCCCTCTGACTATTTACTGACTCCTCTCAGCAGATCCAAGTGAACCAATAGCTGCTCCTGACATCACATCTCCCCAGCTCATGCTTCACCACTCGGCCTAACACTCCCAATTCCCAAACACAACCAACTGTAATTATGGGGGGGAATTTTCAATTTTCTGTTTACTGCATATCTCTCTCTCTCTTTGTATATAAATACACACATGCAATGAATTCTGAACCAAAACAAGCAGCAGTTATAGGATACAAACAGCACAAATCCTTTTAAAGGGCAAGTAACAATAAAATCACAACAGATGTTGGTTTGTTAGTTGCACCCCTCACTCATTCTAATTACTAACCAGCTGTGGTCAAAGATACTTTTAGTCACCACCACCTTATTCTGCTTTCCTATACGTCTCCTGCACCGCTCCCTTGGCAAGTGTATTTGCAGTACAGTAAGTCTTTGTCGAGTTCTGCATTGCGCATGTGCTACAGCTTCAGTAGACATGGGAGGGGGGCTGGCAACAGCAATTAACATGGTAGCATGGCACTCAGAAAGTTCCTCAGCCCATGCATTTTTTTATGGGACAGAAGAGCCAGCCCCAAGCAGTAGGTTAGCAATTAAAGTCACTTGAGGTGCCTAGCAAATTGGCCACAGTGACTTTACCTTTACAAATAGATATAGATAGATAGATGATTGACAGATAGATGATTGACAGATAGATGATTGATAGATGATAGATAATAGATAGTTAGATAATATATAGAGAATAGTTAGATAGCTGTATAGATAATTAGGGTTGCCACCTTTTGTATTTTTTTTTACCGGCCGGCGGGGGGCGGGTCCAAAAAGGGGCGGATCGTTATGTCATAAAGGGGCGAGGCCATAAAAAGGGCCATCGTGTGGCATCAAAAGGGGGCGGGCCAGTGACATTTTGGGGCGTGGCCACGAAGCGGAGCCTGAACGAAAGAGAAAAAGGTACGTTTACAGGGGATTGGGGGCTGGCCGATGGGTCTTTTTAAAGGGGTGGTTCACCTTCAGGTTAACTTTTATTATGTTATAGAATGACCAATTCTAAGCAACCTTTCAATTGGTCTTTATCATTTATTTTTTATAGTTTATGAATTATTTGTCTTCTTCTCCTGACTCTTTCAAGCTTTCAAAAGGGGGTCACTGACACCCTCAAAAAACAAATCCTCTCTAAAGCTGCACATTTATTGTTATTGCTACTTTTTATTATTCATCTTTATTTCCTGACCCTATCCTATTAATATTCCATATTCTCATTCAAATCAGTGCATGGTTGCTAGGGTAAATTGGACCCTAGCAACCAGATTACTGAAAATTCAAACTCGAAAGCTGCTAAATAACTCAAAAACCACAAACAATGAAAAATGAAAACCAATTACAAGTTGTCTCAGAATATCACTCTCTACATCATACTAAAAGTCAACTCAAAGGTGAACAACCCCTTTAAGGGTATTACAAATTTACCAGCAGCTACATTGCCGGTAAATTTGTAATACCGGCCTTGGCAGGTGTTTTACCGGCTAGGCTAGTGAAATACCGGCCGGGTGGCAACCCTATAATAGATAGATAGATGGCTCAATTGATCAATCAATGGATAGCTGATAGATGGATAGATAGATGATAGATCAATCGGTCAAACAATAAATAGATGGCTAGATCAATAGATCACATCAGTAGGGATTTAATTCCTGATCCTCACACCAAACAATAGCACCAATAATGACATTATTATGTCTGTATCCCCAGACTAGGCCAGAGGAGATGCACATGAAACATTATGAAACACAGATGTTCGCCAGCTCCTGTAGACATAGGTGTGTTTATAAATCCAATAATTCAGGAATGGAATAGATAAGGTCTTCGAGCTTAACAACAGCCAAATCAGCTTAATACTTCAATAAAGATGTTCCTCAGGTGACGCCTACTGCTTAATTACTCATATTAATTACATTTTTGTTCATTTAAAGCAGCTTAGTTTTCGTTTTCCCCTGCAGGGCAATAACCGAGAACAGAGCAGGGAGCTTCAAAGAAATACAAAGTACAGAATGTATTACTTTGCGAGTTCCTATATATATATTGTTAATAAAATACCAAAATAAATATAAAAACGTGCATAGCTGCTTCCTAGTTGCCAATAAATATCTTTAAGCTCCCATTAAAAATACCTGTGGCTCTCTCCAGCCATACCCAGTATACGAACAGCCTAATTCATCAGCTCATAAAAGCACAAATGAATGAATGGACAAATAAATAAGTTATTCTTCTAATTCATAAATAAATCAAATAGGCCAGTGAAGCTCCTTCTGCCAGTGGGCATGTGCAGTGACATCACTTCCTGTGATCTGAAAGGTCTGAATCTGAAGGGCTTCTCTGGAGGCTCACGGAGTGGATTTTGGCAAATATAGATTTCAATGGTCCGGTGCAGTCACCCATGTGGTATTAGCCTAAAGGTTATAATGAAAAAAAAAAAGAATAAAAGTTGGGACCCCATGTAAAATGTAAATTATGAGAATGGGTGATTTGCAAATTGTTTGAACATTTATATATTTATATGCTGATAGTACAAATATTGAAACAGAGAATTATTATTTTCTTAAAAATTTAAGTTTCTTTTGAATTAGATGGAGGCAACACATTTCAAAAAAGTTGGGAAAGGGGCAACAAAAGACTTAAAAAAGTTTACACAAGGTAGAAAGCAAATATTGGATGTCTGTGGTCCTCAGGCAGCTCTGCATTAAAATGGGACTTGTTTCTGTAGTGGAGATCACTGCATGGGCTCAGAATGATGATCCATCACAATTTGAAATTCTTTTTGGAAATCTTGGATGCAACATACTCAGGCTTAAGAGGAGAAGAATTATTCAGTTTACTGCGCACAGTTTGCAATCCTGGTATGGTATGGGGGTGCATTAGTGAACAAGGCATGGGGAGCTGGCACATTGGTGGTGGTAAGGGGGTACATTAGTGTTCAAGGTATGGGGAGCTGGCACATTGGTGATGGTATGGGGGTGCATTAGTGAACAAGGTATGTGGAGCCGGCACATTGGTGAAGGTATGGGGAGCTGGCACATTTGTGATGGCATGGAGGTGCATTAGTGAACAAGGTATGTGGATCTGGCACATTGGTGGTGGTATGGGGGTGCATTAGTGAACAAGGCATGGGGAGCTGGCCCATTGGTGATGGTATGGGGGTGCATTAGTGAACAAGGTATGGGGAGCTGGCACATTGGTGATGGTATGGGGGTGCATTAGTGAACAAGGTATGTGGATCTGGCACATTGGTGGTGGCATGGGGGTGCATTAGTGAACAAGGCATGGGGAGCTGGCACATTGGTGATGGTATGGGGGTGCATTAGTGTGCAAGGTATGGGGAGCTGGAACATCTGGGAAGACACCATCATTGCTGAATCATATATACAGGTTTTGGAGCATTACACGCTGCCATTCATTTCAGCAAGAAATTTTTACACAGTGCTCCGACTGTTTTGGAGACAAGGATGTAACTGTAAAAAAAGCAGTGTATATTGCAATTGCTATAGATACTACATCCTCTGTTGAATTGCTGGATCTATAGACAAACTTTAGCAAGTCTATGGGTTTGAATATTGAATTTGATATGTTAGAGGACCAGTTTCCTGAAGCATTTAACTGTGATTAATAATAAGGCAACACATCTGTAGTCATTGAGAATGTTAATTCTTGGTATTTTTGGAACAGGGTTATTGGGTAGCCAGTGCTGGACAACATTCCATTGCACTAGAAGCACCAATTTACTTCAGATCCTCCCAGAGACATTGGCCATGATTTCTGGGATTTAACTAATCTCGGCAAAGGGAACAAACAGTGACAAGGCTTCATTTTAGCTTTATCTGATACTAAGCCACCTATTTGCAATGTGCCCCCCTCAGCCGGCTATACACCTACTGGTCATATCTTATAATAATAACATAAGGCTAAAAAAATATATATATATATATATATATATATATATGAATACCTGCACCTGGTTATATACATATATATAATTTCCATTCTTGGGCAATCTCATTACTCTGGTCTCTGTATAGGGCACATGCTTCCTATGAGGTTAACATCTGTATATGCTTATGGAACACATCTTCTAATAAGCTCCAGGGAGCGTCACTCTTTATTACAAACAATAATTTTAATTACACTTATTGGGAGCTTTTATTAAAATGTTTCCTTTAATCTCCTATTTCACAAAACGGTGACACTTGGCTTTGAGCTATGTGTTATGTCCTCTTGCAGAGAGATTAATTTAGGATTATACATCTTCTTGGAAGCAACCATTCTGCCATGGGTGGTGCTGCCCGGAGATACTGTTCAGGACTAACAGCAGACAGTGGAGCTGGAACTGTATGTTCTGGTGGCAAAGAAAATTGGGCAAATTGTGTCACTGCCTTCTCAGCAGATACAGTAGAGACAAGCTCCAACTCATCACACACAGACACACAGACACACCCATCAAAAGTTCAAAACAAATCCGGACTGGAAAGTTGCTGCCTAGCTCTGGGGTCTCTCTTGCCATCAGGACAGCTCCGGCCATGAGTTAAGGTGAGAACCTTGCCTCAGGCGGCACGGAGCGGCAAGTTACCAGGGGCGGTACCATTTTTTAAAATGGAAATTCTGCTTTTCTAGTGCAGTTAGCGCAAATATAGCGCTCGCTGCACTAGGTAGCCATTCACAGTCAGATTTTAGCTGCTGATTCCGCTCCTTCGTTTTGAGTCAGCGGCTTCTCTGCCCATGTATGTGGCAGTGTGACAGGCCTACCTGAAAATCAGCCAGATATTGTTTGGAATCAGGGCCGGATTTACATTGCGGGTGCCCCTAGGCCAGTGATCCCCAACCAGTAGCTCGTGAGCAACATGTTGCTCTCCAACCCCTGGGATGTTACTCTCCATTTCCTCAAAGGAGGTGCTTATTCTTCAATTCCAGGCTTGGAAACAAGTTTTAATTGCATAAAAACTATGTGACTCACTGGTAAATAAGGTTGGGGATCCCTGCCCTAGGCCAACTGCCGTTCATGGCCCCCAAACTCTGCTCTTTATTCTCAGATTCATCATCAAGGCCAGAACAATGGGGATTGGTGCATGGGAAATGTAAAAAACTATCATATCTACTGTGTATCCCCAGTGTTTCTGAACCAATGTGGGTGTGGTTGGGCAGCATGCCGCCCCCTAAAATCCTGTCACCCTAGGCCCGGGCCTTGGTAGCCTTTCCACAAATCCAGGCCTGTCAACATTGGACTGGGGGAGAGTCCGGGCTCAGTGGGACCAGGCCCAGAATGGCAATCTGTGGGTTCTGGTAAATGCTAGAGGCGCTGCTATAAGGTGCCATAGAAAGTCAGTATTCAGTGGGCTGTGGGGGCTAATGGAACTCTGTGTGGGCTGATTGGGCCTCTTTGTACATGAAATGCCAGGGCCTTTTTTAATTCTCAGTCCGGACCTGAGTGGGACTGCTGCATCAGGGCCAACACACACTCCCCTGCCCCCACACCTCCCCAACATTTTGGAAATAAAAAGAGGGACAAAAAAAAGTTTCAGAGCTCAGTGCTGCGAATTTTTTGGCCATGCCCATTTTTGTGGCCACACCTCCTAATTACCATGTTCATTTACAGGTTATGAAAGGTTGAACATATTTCTGTGGGTTTTTTTTCAGTTATTACAGTTTTGCTAATGATGGTGAATTTCCCTTCAAGCTGTGAGTCTAACTTTCCCCAAGGGACCTGTTATCTTATATTGTAACAATTACTTATTTGCTTATCAAAAGTATCTTATCTGCTGCTGTGGCTGTTCAGGACTGTCTGCCAAAAGCCAATTATGTTAGAAACTTTGTTTGTTTTCCTGTTTAGTGCAGAGAAAAACAGGACTTTCCAGTACAACCGGGACAGTTGAGAGGTACGCCACCCTCCCGCCCCAGTCGCAACTCCCCCCCCCCCAATAGTACCTATCCCTTTTCTGTAGCAACACACAATCTCAGGCAGTGGGTTTGGGAAAGCGAGTCCACCAGGTTTATTCCAAATGTCCCACCGGCCCAATACAAAACAGATTCTCTGTAAAGCCGTCATTGTGATACCATTGTTTACCCCTAGGGCATACCGAGGAAAAATCCACTTGTTTGGGGACCCCTCCAATTCCAAAAAAAAGCAAATCTTTCAATGTATGGTCAGCTTAATGCAGCATCAAACATGGTCGGAGTTTGCAAGTGAGTATGAAGGCTCAGCATTGAAACAACGAAATGGAAACATTCCTACAACTTATATTTGGTTCATAATAGTAGCATATATATATACATACTGTATATATATATATATTTTCCTGAACACTGCAGGCTATACTTATGCTACCCCCTTATTACAACTATGTCCCGACCTCCACACCCAAGTCCCAGCGGCATCAGCCACACAAATCCCCACACATATAACCTATCCAGATTAAAGGAATTGTTCAGTATAAAAGTAAAAACTGGGTAAATAGATAGGCTGTGCA
>CM044431.1:203655435-203683339 GCA_024363595.1 Xenopus borealis
TTTATGCAATATCTGTTTATAGAGACCTACATTGTTCGGGGGTTATAGTTTTCCTTTAAATGGCTGTACAATAGCTTGTTTATATAAACTATAGTTGTGTCTCTGACATAAACCCATCAGTTTAAAGGAGAATTCATATAAATAAAACCCACTTCCCCCTACCCTATATAGTTCCTCCGGTCCCGCCCACACACGTGACAACTCCATTATTTGCCCCATAAGCAGTAATATCCATCCATATCCAGTAATTACCCCTCGTTGCAGAGTAAGTGCAGCGGAGCTCGCGGCACCGTCTTCACTGCTTCGTTGTTCTTCGGGACTTCTTCCAGATCTCCAGCTGTTTACGTCGCATGCACAGTTTCCCGGAACAGGAAGATTGCTTCAACTGCGCATGCGCAGATATGCGGTTTACTTCCCGAAGATCAACGAAGTGGTGAAGATGGCGCCCGTGAGCTCCACTGCTCTTACTCTGCAACAAGGGGTTATAACTGGATATGGGGCAATTAATGGAGTTATCACCTGTGCGGGCTGTAGCAGGGAGGGGCGGGCTAAGTAGGGTAGGGGGTTTTATTATACGAGGAGTTGAATGGGTTTTATTATACGAGGAGTTGAATGGGTTTTATTATATGAGGAGTTGAATTATCCTTTAACCAGTGCAGGGCACCAGTATATTATATTGTCATTACTTTAAAACATTTTCCTATTTTGGTGTGAGTGTTCCCTTACAGAAAAGGCTGTACAATTATTTTAAGGTTGAGAATGCAATTGGGGATTGGGGACACCCTGAACTAAAAAGCTACTTTGGTTGTAGCAATCCCTTTGGGATGCAGTTGGTTGGTTTGAGCTGCACAAGATGACCCTACCTTATGCATTACTAGAAGCCATTCATAGCCTATATAAACACTCCTGATCAACTCAATCATATATTAAATATTCTAGAGTGGGGGATGGCATATATATATATATATATATATATATATAGTTAGTCTTTATATTCACCAAATACTCAAAAGTCAAACAAAATTTCCATAACCCGCTGTAGCGTTAGGGAACAAGTTTCGTGTTTTCGCCTTGCCAAATCTGAACCACCAAAGCAACACATTTGTCCACCCAAGTAGACTGCCGTCTCCTCAAGACTCAATCTTGAAATTTCTGGATCGTGTCAAAGAACACACTTTTTCTCCACTTTATTAACACAACTAAAAATACAATAGAAATATATAGATTTCTGGAAAAAATAAAGCTTTCTTAGATTTTTTGTTGTGGGTGTGGATTTCCTCCGTCAGACGGCACGTCTTCATAGGAGAAAAAAAAACAGGGAAAGGCAGAGCCATAGCCATAGAACAGCCCTCAGATATTAACGAGAAGTCTTACAGAACCACGGAAAGAACTAGTGAGAACTAGTCAAAAACATTTTTTTTTTTATACAGAAAGAAGAAAAACGAGGACATTTCTGCTAAACAAGTTTTTTTTTTTTAACATGAAATGGCTGACACGTTTTGTGCAGAAAGAGCATGGCGTGTGCATTTACGGGGGAATCCTGCTCTTTAAATGCGCAAAACTAAAAACATTATGGCTTTATTAGTCATTCTTATTACAAACCTGGATGTCGGTAAGTTTCCCTTAGCAAAAAAATGTTAAAGCCTCACCCCATTTGTATTTGTGAGGCCTGTTCTCCCATGAGCCATAAAAGCAAGCAGAGGGAAACGGACGTACTTGTGGCCGAACCTTACGCTAGAATTACATACAGATTCGGCGACAAGGGGTTTAAAATAGAAAAACCAAATAATAAAAATTAAAAAAAAACCTCATAGCTAGTGTTTAAGTCTCCACCCTCCCATGATAAAACTAAAAGTCAGAGTAGTGGAGGGTTTCGAAACTCCAGCTGAAATGGAGGGGCTTTCATTGGAGATAGTTGGTAAAGGCTGTAGATTCCGGGTCATCGGATATGCTCTCATCCAGTGTGGAATGTTCATACCACCTTCATTTCACTGCAATCAACAGAACATCATTAGACGGTGGATAAAGGACAATACCTGAACACACATAGAAGGCCTATGGGTCACCAGGATTTTCAGAGGCCACAACTTAAAGGGAACCTATCGTATAAAAAAAGTTACCCCCAACCAAATGTGCGGGCTGATAGAGCAAACATTCCAGTTTGGGGTGACCGCTTTTCTTATGCGGAGCTCCCTCCTGGTGCGAGCTTGCTGGCGCTGGCGGGGGGGGGGCTGTTTTTTTTTTTTTTAAAGTACTAGTACCCCCAACTGGAACGCGGGATCTATCAGCCCACACATTTGGTTGGGGGTAACTTTTTTATACGATAGGTGCCCTTTAATGCTCATTGGATTGTTCCTACTGACAGTAATGAGGAATGCAATGTTTTGGGTGATAATCAATGGGCTCTTGTGTATCAAGGCAATGCAGATATTTACTTGGTTATACGGTGGCAACGCTCTTCGTACAACAGTTGGTTTTAAAGGAGCACAAACCCGCTGTGATTGTAACTGATCAATAATCAGCATGCACAGTAAAGCTGGTCTGCACCTAGCTTGGGATGCACATGCTCCTGGCTGGGAGATCCATATCCAGGGACCAGAGACAGGAACTGATGTGGGGGGTGTAGGGACTATTGAAGGAACAGTTCAATGTAAAATAAAAACTGGGTAAACACCTGTTGACAGGCTGTGTAACATAAAAAATGTTTCTAATGTAGTTATTTAGGCTGGAGTGACTGGATGTCTAACATAATAGAGAGAGAACACTACTTCCTGCTTTTCAGCTCTCTAACTCTGAGTGAGTCAATGACTCTAAGGGGGGCTGCATGGGACATAACTGTTCAGTGAGTTTGCAATTGATCCTCAGCATTCAGCTCACATTCAAAAGCAACAGTTATGACACAAGTGGCCCCTCCTCAAGTTACTGATTGGTTACTGCATTTTCCATTCGTTTTTTCTTCAATCAGAAAACATTTGAGTTGTGAATTCATTTGAAGTATTAAAAAAAAAGCTTGCAAACCTCTAAAACGGTTTCAAGCTGTAACCAGTATGAAAAGCATATGCGTACCTGGCTGTCTTGTCTTATTTTGGTCAGCGTTGCTTTAATGCTTATCAAATGCTTATTTTAAAGTATGCAGTAACTTAAAAATCAATTGAAAATGCCCAAGATCTGCTTATCAAACTGAATCCTACCAGGCAGCAGCTAGAAAAGTATAGGCTTGTCAGCGGTTTTCTCCTGCACATATGATGTAAAGCGCTTCAGAAATTTAGGATATTCCCGTTTCGCTACCGCCCGAAGTACAGAGGCAGGAGCCCATCCTCCCGGATTAACTGAAAGCAGAAAGTTAAAACTGCTGTTAGCCCACAAAGAACATTTTAAACATATTTCATTTAAAGGGCACCTATTGTGAAAAACAGTTACCCCCAACCAAATGTGCTGATAGAGCCCGCATTCCGGTTGGGGGTACTGGTACTGTTTTTTTTTTTTAAAAATGCCCCCCGCCAGCAGCAGTGTGCTCGCACCGGGAGAGAGCTCCCGGTGCGAGCCGCCATGACAGTCTCTGCACACGCGCATTTGCATGTGCGTGACGTCATGCGCATTAAGAAAAGCGGTCAATGTTGGGGCCGCTTTTCTTAATGCGCATGACGTCATGACAAATGCGCAGAGACTGTCATGGCGGCTCGCAACAGGAGCTCCCTCCCTGTGCGAGCGCGCTGGTGGGGGGGCATTAAAAAAAAAAAGTACCAGTACCCCCAGCCGGAATGCCGGCTCTATCAGCCCGCACATTTGGTTGGGGGTAACTATTTTTCACGATAGGTGCCCTTTAAGAGGTAAGGTGCAACTTAATATCAAAAGCTAAATGTTCAGTGTTCATGAATTTGATTGGCCCTGCTAAGAACAGGATGAATGTTTTCCATAAAAGCATCCTTAATGGTGAGTAATGCTGGCCATAAACGGGCAGATAAAGCTGCAGATATCAGTTGTTTAGACCGATCTGCCCGTGCGTGGGGGCTTCAGACGGGTCTTCCCGGCCGATATCTGGACACGATATCCATCAGAGAAGGTTGTATTTTCTTCCAACCACTGCGATAGTCGTAATCCGATCCTTCACAATAGGGCCGAATGTCTGGATTACCCTGATATAGCCCTGCCTGTTAGTGGCATATCAGGGAAAGATCCGCTCATTTGGCGATGTCACCAAACGAGCGGATCTTTGCATCTATGGTCAGCTTAACTCACGGTGCTCTTGCAGAATATATTGTCAAGAGATTTGTTTGTCATGACTATAGGTAGGCATACAGTATTATTCCACGCCCAATATGTGGTACCGCAGTATTCAGTCCAGAGAATACAAAGGGTATAGAGAATTGCTGGAATGAAACAGAGATCTTACCATTAGCAACATATGTGATCTTGCACTGAATGTTGTCTCTGCTTATTTCTTTATTTCCTTCTGGGGGGCTAACCAGAGTTTGACAGATCATTGCAATATTTATTTTGGCACGAACACATCGGTTTACCTGGAACATATACACAAAATGCAGATATTAGAATCCAAAGGGTTGTGCTAAATCCACTGGCAAATGACAAATGCAAACCAATCTGCTCAGTTTAGAGGTTAGTAACAAAGTACAGTTAAGCTGGCCATAGACGTAACAATTACGATCTTTCTCGGAAAAGATCTTTCCAAGAAAGATCGTTCGTTTCAACACACACGTGTAGAGCTGAATCGTCAGATATACAGGTAGAAACAATAGAATTCTACTTGTATCTGACGATTCAGCACTAACAATGGCCGATGTTCAGGGAGCTTTCAAAGGCATCCGATCAAAATTTTCCGTCCAGTCCGATCAACCAGCCGACCGATATCTTAATCTTCTGACGATATCGGTCAGCTCATTTCCCACCATACACGCACCGAATATCGTACGAAAATTCGTTTCTTACGATATTATCTGTGCGTCTATGGCCACCTTAACTCTTCACTTTGCAGCAAACTGTACACAACCCTGCTGACAAGTTGCCAATAGAATGCAGCAATGCACTGTGGGTTGTGACCAACTAAAATCAATATGTGAAGAACCAATCCAAGCGGACTAAAAGGTAACACAAGGCTGCCCTTCTCATGAAGGACTCTGCTTATAGGAAAAGTAAATGTTTTTCTTTTTCTTTCTGTAAATTTGCTCTAAACAGCCCCCCAGATTAATGTACCTTAGTCCCTGCTGCAAGTCTGCTCTGGTTTCTGTGTTATCAGCAGCTTGTTTCCCCTTCTTCCTGGTGCAGAGTGAAGCCCAGCCCCTTAGTTTACTGAGCAGTCCATTTGCTGCTGTTCCACAATAGAGAGGAAGAGGGAGCCAGTGTTTCATTAGTAAGCTAGTTTCCCCAAGCAAAAGCTGCTACACACACTGGTCTCTGCTATGTCATAGTATGCAAATGATCTCCAGAACTAGTCCAAGAGATAAGGTCAGCTCAGTAAGCTAAGGGGCGGGGCTTCACTCTGCACCAGGAAGAAGGGGAAACAAGCTGCTGATAACACAGAAACCAGAGCAGACTTGCAGCAGGGACTAAGGTACATTAATCTGGGGGGCTGTTTAGAGCAAATTTACAGATAGAAAAAAAAAAGGTTTACTTGTTCTTTATGGCTTACAGTAGCTTTCCACACAAATACAGACACATTATACTTATCTGAAGCCTGCTGACAGATACAACCATTTTACCATTGAATTACATTCTGAAACCTTATTCTGTTTGGGTTACCCAAGGGCTGGACCTGGGAGCTACACAATCCATTACTTACAGGAGCGTTGTCATGGTCAACGGAGAAGTTGCAGACAATCCAAGTATCCATTTCATTCTCACTGGCAGCTGGTACCACTCGAATAGCAGATAAATACAAAACATCCCTCTGGGAAGCTGGCCAAACTCTCTGCAAAAGAAAAAAAGGTTAGTTCTATTAAAGGGGTAGTTCACATTTTAATTACTTTTTAGTATGATGTCAGTGATATTAAAGGGATACAGTCATGGGAAAACATTTTTTTTTTCAAAACACATCAGTCAATAGTGCTGCTCCAGCAGAATTCTGCACTGAAATCCATTTCTCAAAAGAGAATTTAAGATTTCATTTTTAAATCTGACATGGGGCTAGACATAGTCAGTTTCCCAGCTGCCCCAAGTCATGTGACTTGTGTTCTGATAAACTTTAGTCACTATATACTGCAAGTTGGAATGATATCTACCTCCTCCCTCCCTCCCCCCCCACCCAGCAGCCTAACAACAGAGCAATGTGAAGGTAACCAGATAACCGCTCCCTAACACAAGATATCAGCTGTCTGGTAGATATAGGAACAGCAGTCAATACTAAAATCCAGGTCCCACTGTGTTACATTCAGTTACATTGAGTAGGAGAAAAAATCCACTTGCTGGTTCAAGAATGAAATTTTATATTGTAGAGTGAATTAAAAAAATAAAAATACATCACAAAAACCATGACAGAATCCCTAATGCTAATTTTTTTAGGATTTGTGAATTATTAAGCATTTTGCGTAGCAGCTCTCCAGTTTGAAATTTCAGCTACTATCTAGTTGCTATGGTCCTATTTACCCCGACAACCAGGCAGAAGTTGAATAAGAGACTGGAAGATGAATTGGAGAGGGCTTGAACAAAAAGATAAATAGTAGTAAAAAAAATCAATCAATAAAATGTTACACTCACAGAGCAATAGATTTTTGGTTGATGGGGTTCCCCCCACTTAGAGGCTGACAAGAGGCAGAAGGCAAATAATTGAAAAAAATAAGATCAACTAAAAGGTTGACAAAGATGTATATTCTATAAGAAACTACAGGTTCACTCTATGATCTACCGCTTTCATGTGTTATTCATGACCTGACAAGTCATATTTTTTTTGTCGTCTGTCTGAGCTCCTAGCAAAAATCTGTGTTTTTGTTTGTTTTTAAGATGAGAAAACCCTACTCTACATTCCCTATTTTACCACTGTCCTTCGCTGGCAAGTTTATGGGATACTGTGCATTTCATCTCCTTGGGGCAAATACATTGATGAAAAAAACATAATCAAACGGTTGCCATACAGCATCTCATATTGCTTTAGGGTTCAAGGTGCACAACTGGTAAGTTATTTTGAATGCAACCTAAATGGTGACAAATTAGTAGAGATGACTGTTCCACACCCTGTATCGGTGCTATTGAGACATTTTGGGTCCCTTTTAAGGACATTTACTGAAGGACCCACTTGCTTTATAACTAAGTTACAGATACATTGTTGTCAGCCATTGTTTTACAGTTTCAATAACATATGTCATTTTATAAGTCACCCCAAATCTCACCCAAACTGGCATCCAGTTTACCCCTATCCCATACACTGGTTCAGGCTTCTGACAATATGGGTATTGCTGCTTTATAGAATAAAACCATTCTCATAAGGCCACTTAAGTCCCATTTAAAGGAACAGTTCAGTGGAAAAAAAAATGGATAGATAGGCTGTGCAAAAAAAAAAAAAAAGTTTCCAATACAGTTAGTAAGGAAAAAATGTAATGTATAAAGGCTGGAGTGACTGGATGTCTAATATAAAAGCAAAAAACCAACTTCCTGTTATTCGGCTCTCTAATTAGTAAGCGACTTGAAGGGTGGCCCCCCTGAATAACAGGAAGTTGGAGTTTGCAATTGAATAACAGGAAGTTGGAGTTTGCAATTGATCCTTCAGCTCAGATTCAAAAGCAACAGTTACGTCACATGTGCCTCCCTCCTCACGTCACTGATCAGTGGAAAGCAAGAGAGCTGTAAAGTAGTGTTTTAACTATTATATTAGACATCCAGTCACTCCAGGCTTGATACATTACATTTTTGTCTAACTATATTAGAAACATTTAATATTTTGCACAGCCTATCTATTTGCCCAGTTCTTATTCACACAGGGCAGTGTAAAGGAGAATCCCATACCATGGAGCTGCAGCTCCCCTGATACAGTTATCAGGGGTATTTTGTTTCAACTACCATGACTTATTTGCTATTGCTTTTTATACAGTTCCTCTCTTGGCAAGGAACCTGTCAGTATTGTTCTCCCTTAAGCTCCCCAGACACGCAACAATCTTTCCCCGCAGAACGACCGATCTTAGGGAAGTCCGACCAATCTGTCAAATTATCGTGTGGTTAGTGGGATACAAACGATCGTTCATCTTACGATTTTTCGTCCGACATTGGTCTGATGATTGATCGGCCAGGTTACAAAATCTTTATCGGTCCCCATGCAATCTACCTATGTTTGCAGGGCCAAGCAGGCTGCGATCCTTCAGTTTTGCTGACAATATCGCCTGAAATGGTCTTTTTAGTTGATGGACACATCAGGCATTTAAACGATCGTTTTTGAGACAATCGTGGTCTCATGATAACTATTGGATCTTTCAAAAATCTTTACATCTATGGCCAGCTTAAGTCTAGAGCAGAGATCCCTAATCACTAGCTTGTGAGCAACATGTTGCTCTCCAGCTGCTTGGATATTGCTCCAAGTGGCCTCATACCTAGTGCGTATTTTTTTTTATTATTTTTTGGCTTAGTATATGTATATACAACTTGTAAAGTACAAATTTATAAATGGTGCTTTATGATGCAACCTCTGCCACATGACACTTTGGAGTTCCATGACCTTTATGAATGCCTTTGGCCTTGTACTTTAACATATGGTCTTGGCATTGCCACAGTGATTTATTCTGTATGCCTATAAAAGGAGGTGTATTAATCCTTTCATATATCTCCTGGTGTGACCGTGCCTTTCAGAATTACAAAACATTTTATGCGTGTCACCTAGACACGAAACGCGTAAGGCTTGAGATGATTGTTCAATAAAGTATTCTCCTTTTTTACTCTTTGGTCTGGCCCCCAGTGTGCCCTACACCCTCCTTTTTTTGTTGCTGTACGGTTTGTGTCCGTTCCTTCGAGCTGAGAGCCTGGAGCATCCCTCTACTCATTGAGTCTTCAACAATTGCAGTGTTTATGCTAACCATTCTCTTTTTTGAAAACATTTCACAGCTGAGAAGACAGCAGGGCGTTGTGCAGCAGCCACCACAAATGCCAACACCATACGAGAAAATGCTGCAAACCTACCTTGTGTGTTTGGTATACAATGATTGCATTTGGAGATAACTTTTCAAGAACTTGGAAATTTTCAATGGTTGCTGTGAAACAAAAACAGGAAATGATATTTAATAGTCAGAAGGTAGAAAAAACAGAACTGGTGAAAAAGACAAAATGTGAGCTGCTTACTTTCCCAGTCATTCCGCACATCAACATTCCAGAAGTACTGGCAGACCTCATGGCCAGTCACCCCTTTCACAGAATGTGTGGCCTTTAGGGGATCCAAGACAATTCCATTTTCTTCCACTTCTCTCCTATAAACCTGTTAGAAAACGCCAAGTGAGAACTGGCACTGAACTTAAAAGGAGAAGGAACGAGATTTTACACTTGGGGGTGCTAAATGTTAGGCACCCGATTGACTACTTTTACCTACCTGATGCCCTGAGCCTGTGCTCCTATCAGCTGAAAATCTCACTGGTCCGGGGTTCTTCTGGCGAGCACCAAGGAGAGATCAACTTCCTTTCGTTGTCTCAGGGCTGCAAATGCGCAGTAGAGCGGAAAGCCGAACAAGTTGCCTATTGTTCTCTACTATGCATGTGATTTCCCTGGGAAATTTGAAAATCAAAACAGGAAGAAGTTGATCTCGCTATGGTGCTCACTAGAAGAACCCCGGACTGGTGTAGTTTTCAGCTGATAGGAGCACCAGCCTGGGGTATCACGAAGGAAAAAGTAGTTACTTGGGGGGTGCCTAACATTTAGCACCCCCAAGTGTAAAATCCCTTTCATTCTACTTTAAGGGGAAGATAAACAGAATTCATTTGTTCATTCATAAAAATAAAGCATGGTTTCATTAACTCCAGAAACCTCTTGGATCTTACCTTCATTTCCCCTTCTTCAACAACCAACTGCCAGTTAGCATCACCTCCGACATCTTGCAGAGAATAAGTCATGTGATTCTGTACCATTTCTTCAACCTTTAAAAAAAAAGACGATAATGACGGATACAAAAGTGCAGCTTAGATCGATATGACCACACAAGTAGGCATTATCAGATGCAAAACATGCTACAGGCCAAAGAGAAATGAGGCATTTTAAATGAGAACTAAAAATCAGCAAAGAAATGGTCTAAACATGCTGCACCTTTTGGATGTGTACAAAAGCCCAAAGCATAGAAACCCTTTATTAGTGATATCTGTACCAATGAACATGTCCCTATGTAGCTCCCCATAAAAATATAGCATTCTAGCCATTTTCTTTTTAGCCTTTAGTTCTCCTTTAACCTCTAAAAAGTACTCGATGCAAACACCTGTATTAGTGAATTATTAAGGGTAAACTGATCTCTACCATTTCGTGCGAGT
Source organism: Xenopus borealis (assembly GCA_024363595.1). NCBI lineage: Eukaryota > Metazoa > Chordata > Amphibia > Anura > Pipidae > Xenopus > Xenopus borealis. The sequence goes on from CM044431.1 coordinate 203,665,878, forward strand.
TGATGACATGTGTGGACAGGGAAAATGTACATATTTCAGAAGTGTGAATTCTGTGATGTACAACTGGTTTGGCAGAACTGCACTGCCTTATGCACAATTCAATTGCCTCTCCAGGGAGTTACTTTATATTAAGGTTGTTAATAGTTTGGTATTATCCATTCCATTGTATAATTCATTGTTCCAACCAAGGATATAGGGTTAAAATGGAGCCATTACTCCTCACAGTTATACAGTACCTGGATCCTGAATCTGTGTTCATCAGAGGAACTGACTAGATCAGTGGGAGGAGGACAACTAAGGGGCTACCACAAAGACAAAGAAAAACAGGCTGGTGAGCAACAGATAAGAGAACAGAGGTAATTTAGAAGTGAAGGAAAAAGTGATGCCCTTGTGTTGGCCTTGATAGCTTATTCCATGGCACTTATTCGGGATACTTAAAGGACAAGGAAAGTGTAAGATAGAATAAGGCTAGAAATGCTGTATTTTGTATACTAAACATAAACATGACCTTACTGTACCATCAAGCCTAATCAAACAAATGATTTATGCTTTCAAAGTTGGCCACAGGGGGCTGTCATCTTGTAACTTTGTTATACATCTTTGCCTGACACTGGCACTGCACATGCTCAGTATGGTCTGTGCTGCTTAGGGATCGTCATAAATTATCAAAAAACAAAAGCTGTTTGAGTTCTGCATGGCTGGTAAGTAAGGCAGGGGCTCCCCCTGCTGTTCATAAGTATGATTGTTTCCCTGCCAGAAGTTAGGCACTGTCTGATAATTCCTATCCACAGCACTAAATGAAGAGAGAATTTCACTGCATACAGTCAGGTTTCTTATAAAACGGTACACATTTTTAAATTAAAGTATATTGGATAGATTTCTTTTTCATTAAAGAAAGTAAAAATGGTATTTTATTTCTTTGCCTTTCCTTGCCCTTTAAAAACATAATTTATGCAAGAGATTGAACTAGCTAAAAAGCTTGGTCTCAGGTGGAAAATCATCTTACATGTTATATTTTATTCTCTAAACTAACTGTTAGTAGGTTGCTATGGCCAACTATGCAGTTATAGTACTCCAGGCTTGCATATGCTTCTAACACCCAACAGCTAAAGGTTTTAGAACAATATCAGCTAAGGAACCACAAGTAGTACTCAAGAGCTCTACAGAAACAGCAAATAGAACATTACTTACTTTTTGGACAAGTCTATGACTGCCAACAGCTGGGTATGCTTCGCTTGAAGGAAGAGAGGATGGCCAATGAGATCTGCCCTTTTCACTCTGGCACTTGGAAAGGAAAACACTTGTCAGGTTACAATTCAGTTAATCAAACATCATGGACCAAACACAAATTCTGCTGTAAAGCTGGATATACATCTATAGGAGCTTAGTTATGCGTCTTCTTTTGTAACTGGTAAATTTGTAAAGTAGGGCATTTTTTAACTCAGTCTGACAATTCAGCCTTTGTATCAAGAGTTTATCAAGCTTTGAATCTGTCACAAGAATGGATGGAGCATCCAAGAAATCCGGGTGTAAATTATTTGCTGTTCTGAGTACTCTTTGTATAATACAGAGGGTCACTCTTTGGGTGTGTGCAGGGGGGGGGTCCTTAAACCAAAAAAGTTTGGAAACCACTGCTTTAAAGCTTCCCCTTGTTATTTCTATGCCATATAATAGCAAAAATAGTTGCTGCGTGGAACAGGCTTAAAGGACAAGGAAAGGCAAAAAAAAATAAAAAAGCATAAATCATTTGTTTGATTAGGCTTGTGGTGCTGAAAGTTCATTTTTATGTTTATTACACAAAATACAGCATTTCCAGCCTTATTCTATTTTAGACTTTCCTTGTCCTTTAACGATTACTGGAACCAAATTCTCATATTTGATCTTTGCTACGGTGCTTATAGATGAGATGCATTAAGTACAAAAAGATCAATATCCTCAAACAGGTCTTCATTTTTTATCCCATACCGACTGCTGCCAAGGTCACTTCCCCTAGAAACGCACTAGCATTCACTTGAAGCCATTGAGAGATTCGGCAGTGCATTGTTCATTATCATGGGTGCAAACCATTAAATGAGGAGCAAATGCTAATTATGTATTTCCATTAAAGGCACAGCATCAGTCAATCAAACCTAGGCTGCTTCCTATGTACCCCTTCAATTGAGTTATGGCCACAGCCCACACAGTCCAGCCTATAGCCTAACAAAACTGACAGAGCAAGGTTGATTTATTTGTAGACTATACTGCACAGTGTTGATACATAACAGCACCCCGAACATGATTCCACATCTGATTCCCTAGAGAGTCATGGCCGCTCTTTAACAAAATGCAGTATACAATGAACACAGTGGATCCAATAATTACCTGTTCAATTTTATCTTGTCTGTCCAGAGCAGCTTCAACAGCATCAAAGAATTCGTCTTCATTAATTAGGCTGTTAGGACCTTCCTGCCATAAAGAAAAGGAAAATTAGTTTATTTACACACACACACGATGCAGTGTTTTGGGGTCATGTCTGTCACATTTATAAGTAGCAATACAATTATACAACACAGACGCATTGCTTAATACTGTACAATTTTAGATTGTATTTAGCAGCTGTATATCAGGTTCATTAATATACAAGTTGCTTTAGGTTTTCCAGTTGTGTTTGGTTTATGTAGTTTAACTTTGATTTTACTTTAGAATTAAAGGATGTGGTTTATATTTTTGAGCTTTGGCAGTGATAAAATGCCCTGTATGTTGTGTACTTGACTTCTTTCAATCAACATGGAAAATACATTAGGAACAGTAACACCAACAAACGAAAGCATCACAAAGTAATTAACGCCCTTTTATTCCAGCAGCTTGAATGATGTTATCTGTTGTGTGCTATGTAATCTGCGGCTCATTTTTTCCATCTTGAATGGCTGCCCCCATGGCTACACAGCAGCTTGTTTATATAAAATATAGCAGTATTTATGAAGAAAACACCCAGCTTTTATCAGTGCAGGGCAACAGTGCATTATATTGTGAAAATGAAAATTTAATATAAGCTTCATCATACAGAAATTTAAAAAAAACTTTCTAAATACTATCAATTAAATATTCAGGACAGTTTCTGAAATAATCATATTTATCTTCACTATCCCTCTCTCAGCATCTGTTTCTCTTCCTTCTCTCTTCATGCAGCAGTTGGGTGTCAGATATTCATTGACACTGAGCAAGTACTACCTCAGGCTAGTGCATTTTTGGTATAGAGGAGAGGGTAATTGACTATGGGGGGTAACAATTTAGCATTGCCCTATAATGTATGTTCCCTTTTCATTTATGCAAGCTGTGGGTCAGTCTGATATGTTAGCTCTCCAACACCTTTTTTTTTTAACCTATGCTTCAGGGTCTCCTTGCTGTTAACGTTTAGTCTTCATGACCCTCCTAAATAATATGACATTTACCTACATTGGAGTAACAGCACTGTCTCCACCTGACTGATTACTAACCTTTCTGTCCCGCAGTGGGGGAAGCCTTTCTTGCTTGGCTAATCGCTTGCTAGAATGGGCCTTTGGCCATGGACGGAAACTCATTGATTCAGATTCTGCACTTCAGCCACCTAAAGTGTTTAGAGTTTTCTTCCCAGAATCAAACATGCTGGGAGATTGGAAAGTACTAGAGTAGTCATCCCGGACACATTTGCTTTTTCAGTAAAGAAATAACCATGTGACCTTGCCAGGGAAAGCAGGAACACCAGCTCCTGGGTCAAGTATGTTCATTTCTATAACAACCCTGTACTCACAAACCTCTGCTCCTTCTATTAACTGCTACACACAAACAGGATTCCAAGCACTCGTGTCCCAGGCACCTGAGTTTATAATGCACTGCCCTGACAACTAGCACTGCACAAAGAACGACTGCAAACAAGGAAATAACCCTGTGTAATGACAAAAACTGCACTGTGCGGCCACAGGACCCTGATTTTACTGGATGTTAATAATGTGACTTAGAGGGATTTGGGCTTGTTTGGCTTTAACTAGCCAATAAATGTATTAGAAGCCTGTATAAGTTTTGTTCATGACCACGTGCAGAGGTGAAAAAAACTAGGTGGTAACTAGTTACAAGATAAACATTCCACTGTATGAGTTTTTTTTCTATATGTCACTTATTAATAGAACAGGCCAGCTATCTATATCTCTATGGGGTATATATATCTCTATGGGGTATATATATATCTATCTCTATGGGGTATGTATTTTTCTCTCTCTCTATGGGGGAGATTCATCAAAGAGTGAAGTGAAGAGTGAAGTTCCTCCACTAGAGGTAAATTCCGAAGCTCTCCATTCATTTCTATGGGATTTTGAAAGGCCTATTTATCAAAGGGTGAAATTTCACTTCACCCATTGATAAATAGGCCTTTCAAAATCCCATAGAAATGAACGGAGAGCTGTGGAATTTCCCTCTAGCGGCGGAACTTCACTCTTTGTCGAATCTCCCCCTTTATCTCTATAGCCGAATACTGAACAGAAACGTAATTTGCCTCAAATTAGGGACAGGAAGGGGAAATGTGGAAACACCATTTTTTAACTTACTTACTGTGACAAAAAGTTACATGATTTCATGTCCTGCCCCTTATTTGCATATGTAAATGAGCCAGTTTTAGTTCATACAGGCGCCAGGATTTGACCGAATCCGAATCATGCTGAAATAGGCAGAAAACCGAACTGCATCCTGGATTCGGTGCATCCCTACTGTGAAGTACCAATAAAATGCATGTACGGATATACACCATCTATTTCCCTTTGGAAGGGAAGTGACAGGATTTGGATTAGTGGGATCTGGAGTGTGGTTTAAACAGACCATTCAGGAATAGTATACAAAGGCAACATGTAGTCATTTCACTGCCCTCCACACAGCCATAACTGTCAGTAGGAGAGGAAAGGACTATTAGGATACAAGTGTTACATAAAAATAAATAGTATAATCCCAAACCTCATAATCTGGTCCACCGAAATGGGATTTCTTTTTGAGCTCAGTCATTGCACTTTTATAGGCTTCCTCTACTCGCCTCCTCTTCTCAATTTCCTAAAAGTAATATTGTTAAAGGCTGGGTGTAAGAGCACTGGATGGCAGCATTAAATGTATTCAGAGTTGCATATTCTTCACAGAAAAGAGACTGACTGAACAATTACATATACATTTTGCCTAAATGGCCAGAAAAAAATGTGTCTGAGACTAAATGAAACAGAATACCTTCCTAGACAAGCTAGAAATGGCAACAAAAGGGGAATTATAAAAAATGCCTGGTCTTGCTCAAACATACACCTATACATAGGTCTGGGGCTGGAGCACACAGAAAATTTTGCCCTGCATTTTGCAAAATTTTTTAGCAACAAGGTGAACCCTATTGTCTCACACGACCTTCCTTTGAGACAATGGATTGTGGCAGAGGATAATTGATTTTTCCCTTTTTTGGGTAAGAATATTAATACAGGGTCATTACATGCCGGCAGGTTTATTGCCTGGCAAAACTGTACAGGAAACATTCCAGAAAGCTCCGAATTACAGGAAGGCATTCTCCCATAGACTTCATTTTATCCTAATATTTCAAATGTTTAAAAATGATTTACTTTTTCTCTGTAATAATAAAACAGTAGCATGTAATTGATCCACACTAAGATATAATTAATCCTTAGTCAAGGCAAAACAAGCCTACTTGGTTTATTTTATGATATTTCAGTGGTCTTAAGGTATGAAGATCTAAAATACAGAAATATTCCTTATCCAGAAAACTCCAGGTCTGGAGCATTCTGGATAACCGGTCACATAACTATATTGTGTGACTTGGAAGGGGCCTTAGGCCAGACTATAGTTTGTAAAAAGCGCAACTCGGCTCCTACTTTGGTGCAACTCGGCTCCTACTTTGGCAGTTCAAGGGGGGCCTGGCCAATCAAGGAAACGCAGCATGGCCAGGCCCCCCTTAAAATATAGAAGCTATCGGGTGAGGAACCCCCCCCCCCCGTGGCCCCCTGCACACCTAACAGCATATTTGGCTTTCCTGAGAGTGGGGATTTGGTGGACAGTTCCCCTAGCTACGACAGAGGCATTGCCGAGGGTGTGTGCAAGAGAAGTACCTGGACTGGGTGAGTGGCACACTACTAAGCAGCTGCTCGCAGATCTTTACCCTGGCCCCAGCGCATCACTTCACGCTAAATGATGCTAGACCGGGGGGAGGGGGGGCTGGTTATCAGTTTCTCTAAAGTGCTTAGAAAGCATGAAGGTGTTATGTATAGGATAACAATATTAAAAAAATGGAGAAGAGAGGTAAGCTTCGCCATGATCTGTTTCACATAAATTGGGAAACATGAAAAATTTTCTTTTGCTAGTACTCAAAATAAATATAGTGAGCCAAACAGGACTGAAACTGACAGTATATAAACAACACTACTAAATGACAGGAAAATACCAACATCTCACCTTATCAAGCCGTTTCTGCCAGCTGTCCTCTCGCTTCACCATGAGATCAATGCAATGTGACAGGGTAGCCAATATCCCTGCAGTGGTAGCTTTAAATGTAATGGCTTCTCCCTTAAAGTCAATGCCATTAATGCCCTTTGGACTCACATGCTGGAATACTAAAATTCAATACAGAAACATCATGATCTTGTATTAGAGCTAAGATACATTATAACTGAGCAACAATAAGCAAAACACAGTGTGGAGATTGATAATACATTATCATACAACAAATCCCATTGTTTTTTTAATTAAAATGTTATTCTCCTGCATACAGAACAGGCCTGAGAGAAAGCAGGTTGAATCTCAGACTGTCACGTTTTGGTGCAATTGCCAGCTTCTGTACTGTGGCTCTGGCGAGTGGGGCAGATTTATACCATGATTGTACATTGTATTACATGGATTCTCATTACAAAAAGACAATAGGGTCACTACTACTCTACTGCAAAATCCTGAATTCTGTATGTATGTGTTGTCCCAGGGAATACCCTGGAAAAATACAGAGCTGAAATGCAAAGTTCTCTAGTTTGTGTGACTTTTTACAGAAGTGAACTAGTCATGGGTGAACAGTAAGCCATTTTTTTTACTGGGAGGTACCTAAAAATTAGAAACCAATTCTAAATTTGACTTTTATTATTCTTTAAGTATTCAAGACCATATTCAAAATATATTAACCATAATTTTATTGCAGAGTCTTCTAGTGCTTTTGAGCAATGGCACTGAAGGAGACATATGGGATAAATGAAAAAACCCTAATTTTGTAGGCAATTATAAATAATATATGGTGTTGCTTTTACATGTGCTAAAAATTATTATCTTTAAAAATAGCCCCTTTATTGTAGCCCCCTCTAGATATTCTCTGGTCCCTGTCTGTTTCAAATGAGGGGGTGGGCCTGTCCCAATAGCCCCTGCCGGTAGCACAGTACGAGGGGGACAGCCAATCACATCCCTGCAGTTACACAAGCACAGGCAGGCTTCAGTTCTCTATCAGGTCCTGCTAGATGCTGATTGGTTCCTATCCTACAGTGCAGTGAACTGTAAGCTGCACAGCGCAATCTCACTGAGTAAAAATACTGTGTGATTCTATCCCACAAAAACAAAAGTTCACCCTGAAAGTTGATGTCTTTTGCATGTACACAATTCACTAAAAGGAAGCACATTAGACATGGCAAGTATTGAAGCATCTTATACAGTAAATAGGTTATCATGATGAATGAAGGACTTACCCTTTTCTTTATTCCCAGTACTACTATGAATGTAATCTTCATTAGGGTGGTTATGCAGAAAATCATCTTCGTCGTCTTCAACTACTGGACAAAATAAATTCAGTTAAACAAAAATGTATTATACCCAGGTTTATAGGCTAAACTTCAGCAACAGAAAGGATCCTGCCCTTTGGTACAGACACAGTCTCGAGCCCACAGAATGACAAGGAAGCGAATAAATGACACTTCAGTGTATAGAAAAGAATAGCACAGAAGCACCCATCAAACAGACATGCTATTCTGCTGTAGATATAAACTGGACTCCGATCCTACCAACAGAGCTGCTCACAAAGCCAGGCCTTGTAATTCATGCTAGCACTACCAGGAACTACTACTTGAATAGCACAACTCTCATACAGTTACCAGCCAATACCAGGTTGCTTTAGTGCAGTTCATTTTAACTCAAAGGGTCCAATGTACTTTGTTTCAGATTTTCAGAACTCAAGACCCCAGTACAACAAGGAATGAGTGTGAACCACAAAAATAAATGGTCATCCTAGCCAATCAGTGTGTCCTGTGTTGGCACATAACCCCAAATCTGTGCCAGTAGGGGGCCCCCACACACAGAGAAGCTCTTGCAGCTACCACACAATTTAATATTGACAGCAAATTTCACCATTTTATCAGTTATTCTGGTGGCTTGACTGAAATAGAACATGTATTGAGCCGAAAGATCACCACTTAAATCATCTGCACAGCAAAGTAATGGATCTCACGAGTCGTGTTTTTAAAGCAAATGTGTATAAATCTATCAGCAAGATGGAATCATTGAGCTCTCAGAGACCAATCAATTAACAGGGCTTTTAGCTTTCTAAATAGAGGCATTACAAACCATGGGGACTTTTGATTTCCCAGCAACATACAGTACCTTTATCCCTTTCAAGCTCATCTTTGGAGACTGCATCTGCACATGCGTCAAAATATTTCTGGAGCGTGTCAACCTGTCTGCATAGGATGTCTCTGAAAGTCTCCATCTCTGCAAGTTTCTCTCGCAGACTGTGTCCTTTCTACATGAAATAAGAACACATGCTGTCATTGTATACAGTAGCCTCACATGAGATCAGTATATATTTCACATTAGCCCCAACGGTCACCCTTTTGAAATGTTCATTTACCGGCATAGGGGCTAAGGGTCAGTCCACACGAGGAGATTCGTTGAGATTAGACGCTCCAGCGACATGGGGCGACTAATCTCCCTGAACCACTTCCCCGTCTTGCGCCAGCTATTGCGGCGATTTTCATTTTAGCCGGCGCAAGACGGGGAAGTGGTTCTGGCAGATTAGTCGACCCCAAAGAAGAGGTGATTCTATCGCTGGGGCATCTAATCTCCCCGAATCTCCTCGTGTGGACTGACCCTACATTGAACCAATATAGCAACATGTGGCAATCAGATTTTTTTGTTTTCTAACTTGTAATTTAAAAAAATTATGGTTTTAGCCCCCTCTATATGCCAGTGTACTATATTCCAGTGTACTATTCATGATGAAGGTACAGTTGTCCTTTAAAGGAGAAGGAAAGCTACCGAGGCAGTTTATTGCCAATAGATAAATCACAATAGTGCAAGTTATAATTCTATATTTATTCTGTACAATACCTTACTATACCTGAGTAAACAGCTCTAGAAGCTCTCTCTTCTTGTTTAGGATAGCAGCTGCCATATTAGTTTGATGTGACATTACTTCATGCCTGAGTCTCTCCCTGCTCACTCATAGCACTGAGCTCAGATTACAGCAGAGAAGGGAGGGGGAGAGAGGAGTAAACTGAGCATGCTCACGCCCAGGGAGGTTTAAGTGGCCCAGAGAGGTTTAAGTGGAAGGTAGGACGTCTGATACAGAAGCCCATGTGTACACAACAGAAAGAAATGCTGTGTTTCTTTTGACAAAGGACTCAGAGCAACATTACTTTGAGGTTTTACTAGTATATATATATATATATATATATATATATATATATATATATATATATAGACCTTTCTGATAAAGTGTATTTAGTTTTACCCTTTCCTTCTCCTTTAATAGACCTCACATGAGCACACAGATGTTTTCCACTATCTATTGGATGTTATATTCCCACCGCCTTGAGCATGGAAGTTGCTGATGATTTATAAACACACCCATATGAAAGCATTTCCTTCCAGAATGCTCTGTAGATCTCTATTTGATGCACACTGTCCCTGCCATCAAGGTGAAGAACAATTTCTAATTTCAATTGTAACTGTTAGTTTTTATTAGCCAGCTTTCTTTTCTAATCCCGTCACAATCCCCCATTCAAACCACTGGCTAGTTGCTATGGGAACATTTCATATGGGAAAGATGCTACATAAAATGCCAAACTATTTAAAAAAAAATAAAAACCAACTATCACTTTCAAGATCACATTGAATGTTAATTCAAAGATAAAATGGTGCCCTGTAAAGCAATCGTTCAGCATAAAAATAAAAACTGGGTAAACAGTGGCGATGTGCAGCAAGTTTACCCACGGGTCAGGCGGACTTGGGCTGGCTACTGCAAAAATTCTTCGGCTCGCGACCTCACACTGCCGACATCCAGTCTGTCAATTTATAGACTTGCGCCTGCCTGCACCTTTGGTGACATCACTGTAGGGCGGGTGCGAGTCTATACATACTGGGGATGGAGCAGGCCGGGCTGGGTTACGGTTGGGAAAACTCGACCCGCACATCACTAGTAAACAAATAGGCTGTGCAAAATCAAAATGTTTTCAATGGTTAGCAAAAATGTTGTCTATAAAGGCTGGAGTAATGGACAATTAATGGACAATAATAACAAGAACCCAACTTCCTGCTTTGCAGCTTTCTCATTGGTTACCAGTCAGCAACCAATCAGTGACTTGGGGGGGGGGCAAATGGGTCATTACCTTTACTTCTGAATGTGACCTGCATGCCGAGGATCAAAATCAACCTTACTGAACAGTTATGTCCCATGTGCCCCCCCCCTTAAAGGTGAATTCAACCAGAACGTTAAAAAACCTTACCCTCCATCCCCACCAAGTCCCCCCTCCCTCCTCCCCCAGCCTGTGTTACCCCCAGGCAAATGCCCTTAACGTTTTACTTACCCCCTCGGCGTAGATTCAGGTGCCATCTTCTTATTTCCGGAAATCTTCGGAATGAGACCGTGTATTGGTACATGTGCAGTTGGAACCGGTCTCATTCCAAAGATTACCGAAGTGGCTGAAGATATCACCCGTGAAGTCCTTTTTTTAACTTTAGGGTTGAATTCTCCTTTAAATTCATTGACTAACTCAGAGTTAGAAAACTGCAAAGCAGAAAGTAATGTTCTGGCTATTATGTTAGACATCCAGTCACTCCAGCTTTTATACTTTATATTTCTGCCTAACGAACTATTTTAGAAACATTTTTATTTTGCACAGCCTCTATTTATTCAATTTACCAGTTTTTTTTTTCCACTGAACTATTCCTTTAAAATAGACTTGCGCACCAGCAATACAAATCCATATGCAACTTAATATCAACAAAAAACTTTGAGACCCATTCGAAAGCTGGAAAAAAAAAATCAGGAGGGAAGGCACCGACTCCCATCTAAAAAGAAATGCTCTGACAGCTACAAATGTGTTACAAATGTATTGTTATTGCTACTTTTTATAACCCATCTCTCTATTGAGGCCCTCTCCTATTCATATTCTGGTCTCTTATTCTAATCAATTCATGATTGCTATGAAAACCAATTGCAAATTGTCACAGAATATCATTCTCTACATCATATTAAAAGGTAATATAGGGTGAACAACCCCTTAACATGTTCTCAGTACTAAATTTGTACTAATTCATAATGCTTGATGCTGAATATTATTAGTATTAACATGTATTTATAGAGCACCAACATATTCCGCAGAGCTGATGGAACAAACATCACAATCTAAGGGCCATCAACCTGTGGCTTAGCTATTGCATCTAAAAGAATGTACAATGCAATCATTATACAACACACAAACCTTTGTGTACAACATGCATTACTGACCTTAAATGAGGACGTGGATGTGGCAGAGTAGCTACTTGCACCGGACACAAGGGACACCATTGAGCCATGCCGCCGTAAACTGGACTCTGATCCATAGCCAGATTCAGACTGTACAAAAGACAGAAAACAGATCAGTAAATTCACTCTTCCCAACAGCACAAATCATTTAACTGAATCATATATATTGTTGTTTGTGCTTGTACTGTAAGTTTACATCTCTTTCACTCACAAGGTTCAATTGCCAGTGTCTCAAGCCAAGGACTAGAATTTTATTGTGGACCTGGCTATTGCCTTTTAATTTTTCAGCACTGATTACTTACATTTACAGTTTAATACCCGGAAACCCTTAGCTCAGAATTATGGAAAGGCTGTCTGCCAGATATTCCATGTATCCAAATAATTGACATTTTAAAAAATGATTTCCTTTTTCTTTGTAATAATAAAACAGTAGCTTGTACTAAGATATAATTAATCCTCATTGGAGGCTAAACCAGCCTATTGGGTTTATTTACATGATTTTCTAGTAGACTTAAGTTATGAATAGCCAAATTACAGAAAGATCCATTACCCGGAAAACCCTAGGTCCCGAACATTTTGGATAACAGGTCCAATATATGTATTACATTAAAGGGATACTTTTGTCAATTTCCCAACTGCCCCTGGTCATGTGACTTGTGCCAGCACTTTAGGAGGGAACTGCTTTCTGGCAGGCTGTTGTTTTTGCTTCTCAATGTAACTGAATAGTACGCAGTGGGACATGGGTTTTTACTATTGAGTGCTGTTCTTAGATCTACCAGGCAGCTGTTATCTTGTGTTAGGGAGCTGTTATCTGGTTACCTTCCCATTGTTCTGTTGTTAGGCTGCTGGGTGGGGAAAGGAGGCAGGGTGAGATCACTCCAACTTGCAGTACAGCAGTAAAGAGTGATTGAGGTTTATCAGAGCACAAGTCACATGACTTGGGGAGCTGGGAAAGTGACAATATGTCTAGCCCCATGTCAGATTTCAAAATTAAATATAAAAATATCTGTTTGCTGTTTTGAGAAATAGATTTCAATGCAGAATTCTGCTGGAGCTGCACTATTAACTGATGCATTTTGAAAAATTTTTTTTTCCTATGACAGTATCCCTTTAAAAAATAGGTAATTGTGTGGTATGTGCCCATATGTATCTACTGGATGGAATAGTCAGCTGCCCGGTGCCCAGGTGCTTGGTAAATGTGTACCATGCAGTTTTATACATCCAGCCAGCACTACTGATTAGAAGTACAGGTATGGGATCAGTTATCCGGATATCAATTTTTCAGGAAGCTCCAAATTATGGAAAGGCTGTCTCCCATAGACTCCATTATAATCAAATAATCCACATTTTTAAAAATTATTTCCTATTTCTCTGTAATAATAAAAAAGCCTATTGAGTTTGTTTAATGTTTACAGGATTTTCTAGTACTCTTAAGGCATGAAGATCCAAATTACAGAATTACAGAATAAGAGGTCTTATACCTGTATATAATATTCAATATGTTGTCGATTTGCTAGATAACTACCCAGTACTCCTAACTCAGTTTTACAATATTTTATTATGTGGACAGTATTGGGCAAATCTAGAGGAGATATATAAACAGATATCCTACTATCAGCGCTGAACAAATGTGTAACCTTCACTGTAAGCTGTGCTCATCTCTTAAAAAACATTATAGGCTCAGAGAGGGACACGGCACTGACCTCAGGAAAACTGGCTTAAATAGGATCAAAAGCCTTAATGCTTATGTATCTTGTCTTGTTAAGCACATTTATGCTGGTGCTATAACGGCAACTAATTCATCACATAACTCAAAATACATAATGCAGCAGGGCAAGAACTAGGAGTAGAAAGGCATCTATGGTGCAGGGAGGATGGGGGCACAATACTGCCTTCTTGGCATGTGGATGGGACATGTTTGGGTGTTGGCTGTAGTCTAGGAGTGTCCGGTCTTTGCTAATGTGTTGTCTATTTTAAAGGGCAAGGAAAGTGTAAAATAGAATAAGGGTAGAAATGGTGTATTTTGTATACTAAACATAAACTTACTGCACCACAAGCCTAATCAAACAAATGATTTATGTTTTCAAAGTTGGCCACAGGGGGCTGTCATCTTGTAACTTTGTTAGACATCTTTGCAAGACCAAGACTCTCACATGCTCAGTGTGATCTGGGCTTCTTAGGGGTCGTCATAAATTATCAAAAAACAAAGCTGCTTGAGTTCTGCATGGCTGGTAAGTAAGGCAGGGGCTCCCCCTGCTGTTCAGAAGTATGATTGTTTCCCTGCAAGAAGTTAGGGACTGTCTGACAATTCCTATCCACAGCAGTAAATGAAGGGAGAATTTCACTGCATACAGTCAGGTTTCTCATAAAAACCGTACACATTTTTTAATTAAAGTATTTTGGAGATTTCTTTTTCATTAAAGAAAGTAAAATGGGATTTTATTTCTTTGCCTTTCCTTGCCCTTTAAGTGATGTTGTCCCATTATCATCTACATCCATAAAAGTTGCATCCATTGTTAGCATTCTGTTCCATGGAAAATATTACTTAAATATTGATTTATGAGAAAATGTATATTGTTATATTTAAAAAGTATTCCTTATGTAATCTTAACCTAATAAATATCTGGGTGAAAAGCATGAAACAGGAGGGTGATATAGACAAGCTGTTTGTTGGCAGTCTCGAGATCTACTGATCACCAGCTAAAGGTCTACTGGTAGAGCCCCATCTACCTTTTGGGCCCCCCTGCTGTAGTCCATACTCACTAGCATGAATAGCCCAGCTCCGCCAATTAGAGTTCAAAAACTTCAGAGTGATCCAGGGCCTGGAAGTGTTTTTTTTATCATCACAAGTTGCAAGTATCTAACTCCCTGCAGACACATTAGTGACAGAAGGGATAAGGAAGGCAATGGTGAAACTGGGGCAACAGAGGAGATGGTGGGGGAGTTGTATATGTGGGTGGACTGGTCAGGAGCAGCACTAAGCAGTATTGCCTTACTACGTGAGCCGGCTCTATAATCCCACGTTTTGCTTCTATGTGCATTTGCAGTGCACAAAACACATTTGGGTCTCCCAGTCTGAAGGACTTGCTGGACTGGTCAACGTTGGAGTGACCACTTCATTTTATGGGGTCTCAAGATTTCCGACTGTGGCCCTGTGTGATGGGTAAGTTACCCAAACATCCACTGTACATTGAAAATCCTACATGGCTTGGAGCACCTTCTGCAATTATTAATTTATATAATTCTGTCTCTGAACTACATAGAACTGTTCAGCATTTCCAAGTAAGAATAAATAAAAAGTATGCATAAATATTTTTCCATTTCTTTTGTGCAAATACATCCCGATCAATGGAAAAGCCAATATACCTGGTGACAGGTCGCAGTGAATGTTCTATTCTCCCAGAAACCGCAGCTGAGAAAGACAAGTGCATGTTCTTACTGCACCTAACAGGACGCAATTAAGACTTTTGTGAGAGCAGAGCCCTGTGCCTTGGCCGTGAGCACAAGACAATTCCAGCAGCAGCCTGAAAGCAGCAGCTGAGGTCACTTCTATAATAAGAAGCTGAAGTAATGAGCTGCAGGATGGAGAGCTGTATGGCAACCTTCCAACTGGGCCATGAGCCACACGCAGTTGAACACTGACTGTCAGCTGGGGAAACTACAGCAGGGACCATGGAAGGAAAATGTTCATGCCGGCAACATTCCAGACACTGGCTACCTACAACTTTGAAATCAGTTGACATGATGCCGAGAGTTGTAGCTGAACAACATCTGCAGCAATGCCATTTGCCTATTATTTACATGACATACGTTCTCTAGCCTTTAGATGTAAACTAACCACTTCAAGCATCCACACAGGTTGACGGCTACAGTTAAAAAACAGGTGCAACAAAATCAAATCACGAAAATAATGTATTTTTTTTTTTTTTCTTTCAAAGAAACAGTGCCATTAATTGGTTGGTTGCCATTCACTAAAGATGTTGTGTGTATGTAAGTAGGAAAGCACTGCATGTATGTAATAGCTTATTTATAGAGAGGAAGTTTTGAGGCAATGATCCCCAACGTGGAGAAAACCCAGTGTGAACATCATGTGACTGCCCGACATGAAAACGCCCTACTGTCAGGTTCATTCAGATAAGAGTAATAAGGTAGTCACATACTGAGTTATACTGCTTTAAGTACAATTTCCAAATACCTGCTCATATGGCAGAACTCAGACTCCACATGGAGTCATCAGAACACTAGGAGGCCATTCACATAGCAAGACTGACATCCAGCCAATCAGAAAACTAGAACATTCCCATCCCATGGCAACACCATCCTCCATCCAATGAGAACACAAGAATAATTGTTTGACTAGAATAAGCTCCAGCCAATAGAATAAGACTAGAATAAGCTACAACCAATAGAATAAGAGTAGAATACATTTCCAGTAAAGCAGAGTACTAGAATGTTCACGTGAGTTGTATTTAGGTCCAGCAAGTGGTGCGACCCTGCATCCACTAAAAAGTTGCTGAATGTATACTGAACAACATTCCAACCCGAATGTTAAAAAAAAAAAAAAGCATCATATTAAATAAAAACAGTAACCTTCCAGTTTCCCAGTGCTCTCAAGCCAAGGTGCAAGGTTTGGATTTGGTTTGGCTAGACAATTTTTTGGAAAAATCTGAAAGCTAAAAGAAGTGCTTGTGTTTGGCATATCGTTGGCAGTAACAATTATAATCCATGGCAAAACCGAAACAAGATTCCACTTTGCATTTAAATAAGAAATTCCACAAATAATTTTTTTTTTTTTTACACTGGAAGACATTCTGAGAATAGGTAAAGTGGAAAGGGATTTTTTTTTTTTGACCGCAAAAGAAAGGTCACAAATAATAGTAAATTAATATAACTACTACATGATATACTAAAGTTCTGGACAACTCAACTTGCCATTCACAGATAATGAAATGTATTTTTTCCACCCACATTTTAATATGCCAATTAGGGTTCTTTTGCAGAGGAATCAGTATCTGGATGAATCCAAAAATGACTGATTCGGCCCTCCCTAAATTTGTTCCCCAATGGGAACAAAATGCAGAACAAAATATATGTAATGTAAGTAAATTTGCCTGTTACTTTACTATTGGGAATGGTAATGGAGTTACTCCATGTTGTGACCCGTTATGCCACTGCTGTGAAATGCATTACAGTAACTGACGCAACAGCAAACATAGGATCAGCCTTGTAGCTTTATGGGTATTAGTACTGAGACTATCGATCTGTAACACAACACCCAATAATAATTCCACAGTCGGACGCCCTGCTCAATATAGTATTACAATGTTTATTTACAATACTTTCCATGTAGTATCACCCACAGCCCAAGAGAGAAAGGTCAGAAACATTTTACACTAAATAGGCTGCAATGACAAACACATTATTCCCCATTGGTGCTTAAAGGGGAATGCAACCCCTCCCGCGCGAACCCCCAGCCAACCTCCCTCCTCCCCCCCTGGCCTACCTCTCCCCCGGGGCAAATGCCCCTAAATCGCTAGTTACCCTTCCATTGCGGTCCCCTCCAGCCAGGTTCCCGGGCTCCATCCTCTCCAGCGAGATCTTCTGCTTTCTTCCGTCGGCGCTCTGTGGTGCATGCACAGTAGTACAAACCGGCAAATGTATCCTACTGTGCATGCGCCGAAGAGCGCCGTCGGAGAGGATG
>CM044431.1:203685162-203706204 GCA_024363595.1 Xenopus borealis
CTGCTATTAAACGCCAGGCGACAATCTCCCCGAATCTCCCTGTCTGTCCCCAGCCTTAAGTCTTGCACATGCCACAATGGAGTGCCCTGCCGAGCCACAGAACGTTCAGTCCACAAACGTAAAGAAAGAATGACGTACAGTGAGCTCTTCCTTTCATGCCACTTGCCCCCACGCAACCACAAGATCACACACATGCTGAACATATCAGAAACTGAAATTCAACGGGCCACTCCCTTTCATCTGCAAAAATCTCATTCAGTAAACAGAACAGGTCCAAATCCCTGAGAAAGGCAAGACATCATTAGCAAACACTGCACAGTACTGAACACATTTGGCACAACCCAGTGCCTCTATTCTTGCCAGTCATCATTACAGATTCACTTCAACCATACACCCATGCCATGGCACTACAGTACACCTTGTTCTCTGTAACCACAGCCTTACTTAACTCCTCATATGCCAGACTACAACCACACAGTTCAGATATGCATGCGTATAGGATTGGCTGTTACCAGCCTGATGCTCATATTCATGGAGCAGCCTTAGACCTGCTGCATTGCGTCACCTTCTCCAGCACTTTTGCGATCCATGCCTGATCCATCTGCTTTCCCCTTCCTGCAGGACGGTCAGAGCGATGAGAGAGACGGAAAGATGTACATGAGTCCCACCCAGATCTCTCAGCTCCTCGCCGGCAGTCTTGAAAAGGATGAGCCTGAGGACACGGGTGAAACAGGCACCCTTCGTTCAATCTGTCAGCTTGAAATGGGTCAATAATGTCCAGGCAGAGGCTCATGGGAAACTCCTCTCTGCTAGATTATTCAACACTTTTCTCCACAAACCACTGGAATAGATTCTGTATCATGCTTACTACTTACTGATCACGCTTATTTCTCTCTGCTGCTTAAAACAGCTTTATCATATTAATAGGGGTGGGGGTTGTAGAAATGTATCCGTTAATACACAGAAATGCAATCTTTATTAATAATTCTTAAAAACTGTGAAACTCTCAGAAGAAATAGTTTAAGCATAAACAATGGTATTCTGAGACTTGTGCAAATGAAGAGATCCGCACACCGTCAGCTTATTGTTATTACCCGGGTGCTGCTATGAGGAAAAGATTCCATGCAATCGAATCAATGTTTCGGCTCGAATATTGAGAAAGGCTCTAGATTTGAGCGGAAACATTGATTCGATTGCATGGAATAAAGTTTTGGAACCTTTTTAAAAAATCCCAGGAGTGCGCTGCTTTAATCGTATATATATATATATATACAGCTTGCAATGGTGTGACAGCACTCCGAGGTAGATTTCAAAAAGTACAGCAGGTCAAATAAAGTGGAAGTTTTATTGTGATCCAACGTTTCGGCTCCACACAGAAGCCTTCGTCCCTGACAATACTCTACTATATATATATATATATATATATCAATGTCTTAAATATATTGATAATGGGTTGAGTGCAGAGGACCTCTTGCATTTGTCTATATGTATTTTGTGGTCACAGCCTCATTGCACCCCCGCCTAATGGTTTTTAAAAATTAGTGGTGAGCACAACTTTTTCTTGTTTGTTGTAGTTATACTGGAGCAGTGACCAGCTCTCTGTTGTAGCCCCCACCCTTCCCAGCTATAGTCAGGTGATCCCACTAGTGTCTAATAAAAGGGCAACCAAGATCGGGAGTTTTACTTTGAAAGCAGCAAGTAAGTTGCAGGTAAAACTTAGTCCCTTTGTAAAATGTTTAATGAAGTAATGGAATTCTTAATGAATCAGATGAAAATTGAGCGTAGGACTGGCCAGATATGGGATGACTGACGTAGTTGGCCAGCTTAAATATATATATATATATATAGTTCCAGCTGTGGTGCACTCCAATTAAAGCAAAGTTAATGCCTGGGTGCGTCATATGAAGTGTAGATAATCCTTTCATAGTAGAATCAACCAAGGTGAAGTTTATTTGTCAACGTTTCGGTCCAGTCTGGACCTTTCGTTATGTCTTGAGAAAGGTCCAGACTGGACCGAAACTTTGACAAATAAACTTCACCTTGGTTGATTCTACTATGAAGTCCTGGAGTGCGTCATTCTTTGGAAAAGGATTATATATATATATATATATGAAAAAACAAATAAACAGGATTCCCTTTGTTACTCTTTTTCATGGGGATAGTGAAACAATAGGAAAAATACTGCAACAACATTGGTATCTATTACGCAATGCATATCCTAAGGAATTTCAAACTTGGCCTCTCATCTCATATCGGAGGGGTAAGACTATTGGAGCACGGGTGACCTCTACACAGATAAGATCCAAGACTTAAGAGGTTAAAAGTGGTCCAATGACTAAGGTGGATCAACTGTGCAAACTTTGAAGTAATTTCCTGTATGTTGCTTTTAAATTCACGTGTGTGGTGATGATTATTTATATATGGCTTGATAAAGGGCATACAGCTTGCCCGAAACGTCGCTGTACTGATGTGTTGATTCTTAATATACACTTTTCCAAGAACTGTTTCATCTGTATTGTATTGAACAAAGGGACATTGAGCACACCCTAATCATGGATACATACCCTTAGACTTACATCCCAAGAAGGTTTTGCTAGCCTCCTTAGTCTTGGATCTTATCTGTGTAGAGGTCACCCGCGCTCCAATAGTCTTACCCCTCCGATATGAGATGAGAGGCCAAGTTTGAAATTCCTTAGGATATGCATTGCGTAATAGATACCAATGTTGTTGCAGTATTTTTCCTATTGTTTCACTATCCCCATGAAAATGAGTAACAAAGGGAATCCTGTTTATTTGTTTTTTCTTAGCACGTGGCCGTTCAGCCCTGCATTCAGCCTGGTGTAATACCTTATCGGCATATCCTCTCTCTCTGAATTTTTGACACATAACTCTTTTCTGAATCTCTCTCTCTACTTCCCCACTGACCAGTCTCTGAACCCTAGAAAGTTGGCTTACAGGGATAGATTTCTTAATATGTGATGGATGGTGACTTGTATAGTGTAGTAGCTGATTCCTATCTGTAGGTTTTGTAAAAATAGAAGTGTGTATGTCACCCTGATCCTTGTATATCAATACATCTAGGAAATTGATGTTTTGGAGATCATATGTAAGTGTAAAAGAGATAGAGGGATGTGCACCATTTATCCTCTCGTGGAAACGCTGTAAGGAGCTTGCATCACCAAACCATAAAGATATCATCGATGTATCTCCACCAGGCCAAACAATGCCTGGTGAAGTCCACATTGACGTATATATGTTGTTCCTCAAACATTGCCATAAAGGCACTGGCATAAGCTGGAACGGTCGTTTGAGCCCATTGCGGTCACTGTCAATTGTAGATAAAAATCATCCCTAAAAGTGAAATAGTTGCAAGTCAATATGATCTCCAAACTCTTTAGAAAGAAGTCCACTTGTTGAATTGTATAGTGGGCCTTCTCCCTAAATATTTTTTCACAGGCCAGCAAACCATCAGTGTGTGGAATGGATGTGTATAAACTAGCCACATCTAGTGTGGCCAGTATAACATCTTCTCCACTCACATCCCCCAACGCGCTTAAACTGTGTAGAAAGTGTCCTGTATCCTTAATATAGGAAGGTGTCATTTGTATTAAAGGGCCAAGTGCCTTATCTAGCATAATTGCTAATGGATTAAATACCGAGCCAATGCCAGACGGTCGGTCGACCGGGGGGACATACCGGATCTTTGTGTATCTTGGGCAAACAATACAGGGTAGGTGTAACTGGGTTCTTGACCATCAGATACTGTCTTAGTTTGTCTGTTATCACTCCTCCCTCCACCATCTCATCCAGCATAGTTTTAATCTTACCAATAATACCCAAAAGTGGGTCATATAACAGAGGTTTATAAACCTCACGATTAGCCAATTGGTTCTCTATCTCTGATACAGAATAGGAAATGTCCATGATAACTATCACACCCCTTTATCGGAAGGCTTGATTGTGATATCAGTCCTAGATGACAATCCTTTCAATGCTTCTTGTTGTTGTTTAGTTAAATTGTGTGTCAAACCGGAGGTACTCCCCCTCACCTGACACATTTCCTTAATTTCAGTGGTAATGTTGTTAATATAGGTTTCTACAGCAGCATATGTAGTAGGAGGAACATACACACTTCTGCTGTATAAACCAAAAGTGGTAATATCCAGACCATTGAAATCATAGTTATCGGTGACAGTTTCCTGTGGTTTCATTTGATAGTTAACTTTAAGACGTAATCTGGGAAAAAATCTTTACAGATCCATGTCCAATTGGAACATATCAATAGGTTGATCAGGACAAAAATTCAAACCAAGTGTGAGCACAGATTCCTCTACAGGCGTTAATTGTTTAGAGGAAATGTTATAGACTATTTGCTGATTGTCCTTTTGCTGCAACCCCTCTGTGGCTGTCTGGGTGTGTCTCCTATGCTTGCTGCCTCCCCGCCGCCAAGGTCTCCTTGTCCTCCCTTTGGGGATTTCTCCAAAAAATGAGATTCCGGTCTCCTATCCTGTTTGGCATTGAAAGTACCATCCCCTCTAAAATAAGGTTGCTGACGTTTGCCCTCAAAGCGATGCTGGAAATGTTTGTCTCTACCCACACTCACCCAGTCTTAGACTGAGCCCTTCTGGTAATCCGATCCATCCCTGTCAAATTTGGAGCGTTTCTGCCGCTCACCCTCTTTAGGGTACTGCTCCAATTTAGAATCTAGCTGGGCATGTACTTGCATTAGTTCTTCAACCGAACTGCACTGCTGTAGTTCAGCATCAACCCTGGCGATATCAATTTGTACTTGTTGCAACTCTTTGCTGATAAAATCAAGTGTGAGAAGCAGAATATCTTTAGAACATCTGTCAATGATCTGTGTAAATTGCATACAGTACTTACTCACTGTTAGCCGCAAAGAGAGTAGGGCGCAGATTTATACAAAGTCCTCGGGGAATCCAAGACCTTGTGATATTCTGCAAGTGTGACCCCATGACTGACACACCACATATTAGTCAGAAGACATTCTTTTCTATATTAGAAAGGTTTTGATTTAAAATATGTTTTTAGATAAACATGAATGGCTTATTTATTTGGATGGATTGGAGTCTATTGGAAATGGCTTTCCTGTAAATTTGGAGCTTTAAAGGAATTGTTCACTATAAAAGTAAAAACTGGGTAAATAGATAGGCTGTGCAAAATAAAACATGTTTTCAATATAGTTAGTTAGGCAAAAATATAATGTATATAGGCTGTGACTGCAAGTCTAACAGAACACTACTTCTTGCTTTTCAGCTCTCTTGTTTACACTGACTGGTTACCCTGGTTACCAGGCAGTAACCAATCAATGACTTGAGGGAGGGCCACATGGGTCATAACTGTTGCTTTTGAATCTGAGCTGAATGCTGAGGCTCAATTGCAAACTCACTGAACAGTTATGTCCCATGTGGCCCCCCCTCAAGTCGCTGACTTACTCAGATTTAGAGAGCTGAAAAGCAGGATGTTGTGTTGTATTCTGTTATGAGACATCCACTCACTCCAGCTTTTATATATTACATTTTTGGCTAACTAACTATATTAGAAACATTTTTTATTTTGCACAGCCTATCTATTTACCCAGTTTTTATTTTTACCCTGAACTGTTCCTTTAAGGTTAACAGGTTTCTGGATAAAGGACCATACCTGTAACATATGTATAACACAACTCTTCTGCAGGATGTTAGATTAGCACAGACCTTGTTGTAGGGGGGTGTCACAAAATTGGCCACACTTAGACATTTTTCAAGCAAAACAGTTGCAGTACTACAACACTGATCATGCACTACACTGCCTATTCTGGATTTACATTGTTCGTATTCGTTCTTGCTCTGTTCACTTAATAATTTATGGAACAAAAGAAAAGGGGTGGGCCGAGACACTGGTAATGAAAATCTCTAGTGTAAATATATTGCAAAAAAAAAAAAAAACCCATCCTCACATTTTGCAAAAGTATATCACTGTAAAACAGCGAAGTTAATGTAGTCATGAACAACAACTCCCAGCATCCTCTAACAGCCAAATGACAAGCAGTAGGAGGGCTGCAAGCCACCCCATGTTCCACAAAAGAAATGCCTAAAGATGAAGCGGCTTTGCCACAGCTACACGGCAGCCAGCGTGATTCTAAATCCAGGGCATGTTACTCCATTATTCATGTCCAGCCCAGAGAGAATGGAGCGGGTGCATTACGTAGTTCAGCCGCTGAAGGAAAGCCCCGGTTCTCTGAAAAGAAACAAGAAAGAGCTATTTGCTTGAGCGGGGCCGGTGGGGCTCCCACAGAGCAATGTGCTGCAACAGCTGTGCTTCTTTTGGCAGCTGCACAACATGACACACCCTGAGCCAGCAGATGCCGAAAGGCTGCAATCCATCCAGTCACACAGCCAAACACATGGTCACACTGACTTGACCCATCACAAAGACTCAAGAGAATTATTGCCATTGGCTAAACATTAGTACACATTAACACTCACACAACAACCACACACATATACCGATTCATATTGGCAGGAACAGCACTACAGCTTCACTGTGGTCCCAGAGCAGACACTGAAAATCAGGTAGGGTGAGATTTGGAGAGAAGTCCTATTTGACCTTAAAGAGGGTAATATAAACAAAATGGACCCATCACTCTGACTCAAAGAATTATTGTCATTGGAGCTAAACACTAGTACACTAACACAACACCAACCACTCACATATACCTATTAATATTGGCAGGAACAGCCCTACAGCTTCACTGTGGTCCAAGAGAAGATATTGGGAGGGTCTTAGGCTGAAAATCCGGTAGGGTGAGATTTGGAGAGAAGTCCTAATTGACCTTATAGGGGGTAACGTAAACAAAAGGTGAAAACTTTGCTATAGGTCAACTCACCTATACAAGAATCACCTGTTTGAATGCAAACAGCTAATTAGCTATAGGTTACTACTGCCAAAAAGATTCTCCTAGAAGCCAAGTCAAGTGAGATATGGGGGTTGAAAAAATATTTTTCAAATCACTGCAGATACGGGTGTATGAAAACATTGTTGTATTTACAGCTTCATGATGAGACGGGGGTATATTGCCCCTTTATCAAGAGCTCAGAACAACACTGGCCTGTATACATGGGTGCATCAAAAAGTACTGTGGGAAATTATTTCCAGAGCCAAAAAAAGAGGGGAAAAAAAAAACATTTTCAGAGGAGTCCAAACCAGAACTTTTAATCGAACGTTCAAGGTGATGTGTGATACAAGACTAACACTGCACATTCCACATTAAACACTAGATCTATTAGTGATGCACGGGTCCACAAAAATTCAATCCTAACCCACCTAACCAGAACCCATCCAGCCCCTCCATTTATAGACCCGCACCCAACCACCCACATCTGATGTCACAAAGGGGTGCGAGGCAGACATAAATGGTGGATGCTGGAGCGAAAAATGTCGGAGTAAGGTTGTGGGCAGGAAGAGCGGACGAAGAGCTCAACCCAAACCCGTTCGTGACCCACAAAATGTTTGTGGGAGTTGGACTGAACCCGCCCGACCCACGAGTGTCGGCAGCCTGCGCATCACTTACATCTGCAGTGAAGTGTAGTGATAGCAACATAATGCTGTGGGGACAACCTGTTTAAATCTGCCAAAAAATGGAATGGTTGTTCAACAGAATAACAATGCCAAACTAAAATTGGAGTTGTTCTACAAAGTCCAGATCTCAATCCAAATGAGAAACTGTTGCTCAATCTCAAAAGTGAAGAAGCATCACCCAACAAACCCAACCAACCTGTTTTGGAAATACAGAAAGATAGATAATGGATGGATGGATAGAGATAGTAGATAGATAGATAGATAGATACAGGGTTGATTAGTGTGCAATCTCAACGCAGCGTTTTTTTTCTTGCTGCAAGCAACTCAACCATGCTGTATGCCAGTATTGCACAGCATATTGCTGCTTCTTGATGGAATCAGCCAATTAGTGAGGAAAACAGTGACCCAACATGAAAAATATGCTATTTTGAGGAATGTACAAATAAATGAAAAAAAAAAACCTACTTTTAAAAAGGATTTACTATACATCCAATACAGTTTAGTAATATGTTTTATATATATGTTTTATATATATATATATATATATATATATATATATATACACATACACACACACACACACACACACATTTATACATACACAAAGGGTAAATTTCTGTATTGCTAAAATTCTTAAGATTTTTTTCACTAACCCAAAGCAACGTCCTAAAAAAAAACTGGTTATCAGCTCTTTGCAACAGAAATATCAATGGGTGGAGACGTGTAGGTCTGCTTGTATGCTATGTCCTTACAAATTGTGAGCTCTTGTACTGGCCACTTCCAGAAACATGGAAAGAAGGAATGCATGGCATAAGCTATTCTCTCATACTTTACTGCCTGTTCATGGGAAAAGAAAAGTGATCAATAAATGGACAGGCGATAACCGGATGAATGGATAACTCATTGCTAATAAAACAGCAAACACTAATAAAAACTTTTAATTCTGCAACTGTAATGGCTCTTGGGTCAAGGAAGTGGATATCAATGCTAAGAATCACTTAAAATGCTCTGCTAAATGCACATGTATTATTAACATTTGCAAGAAACATTAAATAATGAAGAGTAAAAGCCACAGCGCAGCACTAGAGGGAGCTAGAAGAGAAGAGAGCATGCTCTTATGCTGACGGTTATTGTCAGTCAAAGACCAAAAGTAACCCTTCCCTAATACAAACCAAACCGGTTTCATTAATTAGAGAAATTTTATTACAATAATTTGTTCATGCCAAACTGGATTTTAACTTTTTCAGTCACTCAGTTCAGATTGATCATGCATACAGACAATGAGGCATGTTTGGGAATGCAGTGATTTATTAACACAAATTGCAAGAGGCTAGCAAGGGTATCAGAGAGAAAAAAGATAAAGGGGCAGACTTACTAAGCTCGAGCGAAGGATTAGAATGCCAAAAATTCAAATTTTCTAATTAAATTTTAAGCTACCTCGACCATCGAATTGGCAAATTTCGATCAAATCGAATGATTCAAATAAGAAAAACATTCAACCATTTGATAGTCAAAGTACTTGCCCTTTAAAAAAAATTTCGATTGCCTAGTTCCCCAGATTAAAGGGATCGGTCATGGAAAAAAAAATTTTTTTCAAAATGCATGTTAATAGTGCTGTCCCAGAAGAATTCTGCACTGAAATCCATTTCTCAAAAGAGCAAACAGATTTTTTTATATTTCATTTTGAAATCTGACATGGGGCTAGACATTTTGTCAATTTCCCAGCTGCTCCAAGTCATGTGACTTGTGCTCTGATAAACTTCAATCATTCTTTACTGCTGTACTGCAAGTTGGAGTTATATCACCCCCTCCCCTTTTCCCCTCCAGCAGCCTAACAACAGAACAATGAGAAGGTAACCAGATAACAGCTCCCTAACATAAGATAACGGCTGCCTGATAGAACAGCACTCAATAGTAAAACCCATGTCCCACTGCGTACTATTCAGTCACATTGAGAAGGAAAAACAGCAACCTGCCAGAAAGCAGTTCCCTCCTAAAGTGCAGGCACAAGTCACATGACCAGGGCAGCTGGGAAATGACAAAATGGCTACCCCCATGTCAGATTTCAAAACTGAAAATAAAAAAATCTGTTTGTTCTTTTGAGAAATGGATTTCAGTGCAGAAGTCTACTGGAGCAGCACTATAAACTGATGCGTTAAAAAAAAAAAAAAAAAAAAAACATGTTTTCCCATGACAGTTTCCCTTTAAACCTAACTAGACCTTCCTCTATCCTCATAAGAAATATTTAGTAGCTTTACTCTATATGTTACGTTTTAGGTTGTAATTGTGACAATTATATCCAGTAATTGCTACTGTAGTTTGTTTTTACAATTTCTCCTGATTTAGTTAAATGAGGGGTATTTAACTGTCATATGGTTACTTGTATATTTCAGTGGTTTTTTTTGTTTCTATATATTCCTTTGCATGGATACATTCTTTGAGCTATACTATTGGACACAGTGAAATTATGACATTTGTTGATAGGTCAGCCAATTAAGGTTTCACATCATCATAAGTATTTAATGCATTTTTTATTGTTTGCGGTTACTTTGAGAAAGGTCTCGGAGAGATATATATAGAGATATAGACATGACTGATTTTAATAGAAAAACAAAAGCTGTTCCAACATTTCGATCACATCATAGTGATCTTTCTCAGGGAAAAAAACGGAGTGTAAGCAGTGCAACCCTGGGGTTGAGGGTTGCACTGCTTACACTCGTTAGTTTTTTTCCCTGAGAAAGATCACTATGATGTGATCGAAATGTTGGAACAGCTTTTGTTTTTCTATTAAAATCAGTCATCCTAACTGAGCCTGTTGAGTGCGGTATTTTTTTTCTTCTAATTTGTACACATTTTACCTGCACCCAGGCAAGCTGTGGTTTTTGAGTGCTCCTCCATGTATATGTATATGTATATATACATATACATATATATATATACACATATACATATACATATATATACATATATATACATATACATATATACATATACACATATTTATACACATATATATATATATATATATATATATATATATATATACACATATACACACACACACATACATACATTCAATCATATAAACACACACACACACACACACACACAGACCCCTATACATACAGGTATGGGTCCCATTATCCAGAATGCTGGGAACTGGTGTTACTTTCTGTAATTCTTAAAACCTTAAACCTGTGAACAGTAAACCCAATAGGCTGGTTTTGCTTCCAATAAGGATTAGTTATATCTTAGTTGGGATCAAGTACAAGGTACTTGGATAAAATCTGAGTCAATGGGAGACCGTCTTTCTGCAATTCAGAGCTTTCTGGGTCACAAGTTTGCTGATAATGAATCCTATACCTGTATCATTATATATTAAAAGGAAATGCAAAATTCCTTTCAGTGCAATGTGTAATTAGCAATGCTATTATCATGAATATATTACAGGAGTGCCCTCTGCTGTTCTGTTCAGTTGGAGAGTGGACAAAATGGTGAAAGAAAGACCGATAGAGTGGGACTACCCTCCCCAACCCCCAATTAAATTACCTAATGAGGATTTTACCGCCACTGCTGTCTTACTTACTATTCTAGTAATTCCACAGCAGACCTTTAAGAATAAGGGCTGAACTCCTTGGACGATTTTGGAGCGATCCGACGTGCTGCAGGCGTGACGCCTGCAGCACGTCGGATCGCTCCAAAATAGGATGCGATGGAAATAAGTGAAGTGATAGAAATGACAGATGAAGTCCGATGCAACATGACTGTCGGATGCAGACATAACGTGCAGCGTCTGCATCCATCAGTTGTGTCACCTCAGATCAAAGCTGCAACACCATCTGACAACGCTATTACAATACTATCCCAAACAAGCGTTGAAAGTTTCCGAAATTTTTCTGAGACTTTCGGTGCATGGATCAGAAGATCGCTCCAACTACGCATTCACTGAAGTTCTGCTCAGATTCAGAAGAAAAGAAGACGGTGCCTGTGAACGCCCTAGGAGAGAATCTGCACAGGGGGGTAAGTAAAAATATTAGGGGCATTTGCCTGGTGTACCAAGTAGGTTGGGGGTCTATTTAGGGTATGGGGGGGTAGGGTATTTGATAAAAGGGGATGAATTCTCTAAGGAACTATTACTTACAAAAGCAGAACTACGAAAAACGATTAAAATTACCTATAGATAGCTTTTAATGTTGATTAATATTTTGAAAAAAAACTATTTACGCGTCAATATTACTTTAAGTTCTAAATGCTAGAACTTACTATTTTTGCAGAGAGATTTCCTTTGGTAACTAATTTAGGTGGAGTTTACTTGGGTATAATGATCAACAGGTGGACGTGCATCTTTTATCAGCCTTAGTTCCTATGAAGCATACTACAAAAATAAAAGGGCAGCGTGAATTGACAGTATTATTGTGCCAAATAGTTTGAGTTGTGTGGCCTTTAGCAGGCAGGTGTAAGCAGGTAATTGCTGACAAATACCTTCTCACATGATTAAGAGTTGGCAGTATCTGCTGGCTGGAGTGCTCATTAGCAGCTTGGTATTACTGTGCGGGTGCCATGCAGGAGAAGGCCAGGCAGGATCGGATGTTCACTAGGAAAGCTGATTAAACCCATAAAATCTGAATAAGGAATGACGCACCAGGCATGTAACACAAGGGGATATTTTGAACAGCAGTGCCGAGTGACTAGATCAGGTTATGCACATTAACACTTTATCTCTGCAAACTGTAACAACTACTTGCACGGCACAAGCCAGCTGTCCCTTATTTCTATTACCAGTCCCTGGTTTGGATGTCCCTAGTTTTAAAAGAAGGGCTATAGCAGGGGTCCCCAACCTTTTTTGCTCGTGAGCCACTTTTAAATTTAAAAAAAGAGTTGGAGAGCAACACAAGCATGAAAAAGTCCATGGGGATGTCAAATAAGAGCTCTGATTGGCTTTTTGGTAGCCTCTATATGGACTGGCAGCCTACAGGAGAGAATGTTTGGCAGGACATCTGTTTTTTATTCAACCAAAACTTGCCTCTAAGCCATTAATTAAAAAATAAGCACCTGCTTTGAGGCCACTGGGAGCAACATCCAAGGGGTTGGAGAGCAACATGTTGCTTGCGAGCTACTGGTTGGGGATCACTGGGCTATAGCATGGCATTAACACAAGAGAATTACTCATAAAACAGTGACCAGCCTGGCATAGTTTGCATGTGCTTTGGTCCAAAGAAACAAAAAGATAAAGGGACACATATCTGGCACCTTGAAGAACTTATAGTTACCTGTTGGGGAGGGGGGGGGGCTGAATTCGAACCTAAGCCCCAGTGCTTCAAGGCAGTAATGTCAACCATTGCACCCCCATGTGGCAAGTATGGACTGACACTGGTAAACTGGGCATCTTTTTATAATATGGGATGGATGTCAATCAAGGCTAAGATTTGTTTTTAAAAGGAGATGTTAAAAAACAAGAAAAATGTAATTCTAAGCAAAAGCAGACAGCCCACTATAGTTTCCCACACATCTTGTACAGGTATGGGAACCTGTAATCCAGAATGCTTGGGACCTGGGGGGTTTCCAGATAACAGATCTTTCTGTAATTTGGATCTTTATACCTCAAGTCTACTAAAAAAATCATGTAAACATAAAATAAACTCAATAGGCTGGTTATGCTTCAAAAAAGGATTAATTATATCTTAGTTGGGATCAAGTACAAGGTACTGTTATTACTACAGTGAAAAAGGAAATCATTTTGAAAAAATTGAATTCTTTGGATAAAATGGTGTCTTTGGGAGACGTCCTTTCTGGATAATTGGTCCTATACCTGTGCTAAATGCTGATGCTCAACCTGTGGCAACAGCCCTTGGTCTACAACTCCCGGCAGCCCTGACTGAAGAGAGGGCATTGACAAAGCTTGTTTTTTTTTTGTTTTTTTTAAACTCAGCAATAGCTGGGGGGGGGGGCTGTAGATGGGCAGGAACAGCAGCTAGTGGGCTACTAAATAAGATTTCATCAATTGCATACAAACCAGAAATTGGCCAGCATATTAGAGACAGCAAATAACCAGACACTAACAACTCTGGGTAGGGAACGCCTCTAGCAGTACGTGGGTTAAAGGATATTTCAAGCTTTTCTCTGTCCAAATAGTACCTAGGAAAAAAAAATATTTTTGATTTTAAAAGGTTAAATCTTCAGTTCTGTAGAGAACCACAAATGGCATTTGACTTATGTTTAGCTCCCTGGTTAAGTATAGATGTACTGTATTCTGCAGAGTTTACCTGTTATGTTCTAGGTAAAAGTGTGCCCTTATTCCATATTTCAAACTGAAAGGCTGTCCCCGTGGCTACACAAAGACTTCTCTATGCATAACTATATATTCCAGCCTCTACAGCAACACACGGTTAGTACCAGTACAGAGTAACACAACATTATATTTGTATATAAATGCACAGAAAACCCTTTCATTATTTCACTGATCCTTTATGTAATGATACATAACCCACCCCGTGCAGAGGGAAGACAGTTCTGTGTCAGCGTTTCCCAAAACACTGAATTAGACCCTAGCAACTGCTGCAAAATAAAGCAAAAATAAAAAGCACATGGAAGTGACAAATGCTTGTGCCCTGGTTGGGGCCATGAGTAACAGATGGGAAACTTGCTCAGTTACTGACACACTCGTGTCATTGCTCAACACTCACCACTCCCTGACCAGGCACTATTCATTAGTCAGGAGGGCACACAGAGATAGTGAGCATGCATTCCTTTTAGTACAGACACTGGTGTATAAAGGATTCCCTACAGGAAGAGGGGATTAAATCAGAGAATTACATGTTAAAAATAATAATAATAATAATAATAATAAAGATGCAGCTACACTCATGTACAGTTGTGCTCATAAGTTTACATACCCTGGCAGAATTTATGATTTCTTAACCATAGATTTACATACCCCGGTGATTTGGTATGATGGGTGTGTATAAAAGGTCAATGACTGGACTCCTGACAGACCCTTGCATCTTTCATCCAGTGCTGCACTGATGCTTTTTTGATTATAAGTCATGGGGAAAGCAAAAGAATTGTCAAAGGATCTGCGGGAAAAGGTAGTTGAACTCTATAAAACAGGAAAGGGATATAAGAAAATACCTCAATATCATTGAGCCACTCTGGGGAGACCTCACACGTGCAGTTCATACAAGACAGCCCAAGAATTTATGGGAACTGGACTTTTGCCAGGAAGAATGGGCAGCTTTACCTTTGTCTGAGAAGATAAAGAGCCTCATCCACAACTACCACAAAAGACTTCAAGCTGTCATTGATGTTAAAGGGGGCAATACACAGTATTAAGAACTGGGTATGTAAACTTTTGATAAGGGTCATTTGGGTAGTTTGTGTAGTGATTGTGGTTTAAAAAGAGTAATAAATGACAATAAATGGCTTCAGCCAACCACTAACCATGAGTGAAAGAAAAGTTTTTGTGTTATCATTCATATTCTCTGAAAAATGGTTAAGAAATCATACATTCTGCCAGGGTATGTAAACTTATGAACACAACCACACACACACACACACACACACACACACACACACACACACACACACACACACACACACACACACACACACACACACACACACACACACACACACACACACACACACACATATATATGTATAACTTTATTTGTAAAGCACTGTTAAGGAGCTGCATAAAATATAAATATATATATAAATTTCAAAGTATAATAGAAGTATATGTTACAGCCACTACATTACACTACACAAGTCCAGGAAACCTTTAATAAAAAAAATAAAGTTGTCCTATTGCCCTACATGTGCCCCCTGTATAGTTGTGTTGCCATATGTTAGGAAATGTAGGGGGGAAGGAGGGTAACCCCCCCAAAAAAAATGTTGCTCTTTTTCACCCTAGAAAGGTAAAACACGCCAGCGTTTTTTTGGGACTTCAAACTTCTATCTATTGTACAGAACTACGCCAGGTCTGACCTGGTGAAGTAACATCTAGCGTAAGTGGTAACGTTCAGCAAAATAGTCATCTTAGTGAATTTGCGTAATTACGATCCTTCATCAGTGCGCAACTTCGCCTGGCAGTGTCAGTGAATTTGCGAAGTTACAAATTCATGTCACGCTGGCGAATAAGCGCTAGCTCCCCCTATCTCCCCCTTAAGATGGTCATAGATGCAAATATCCGCTCATTTGGTGAAATCGCCAAAAGAGCGGATCTTTCCCTGATATGCCACTAACTGGCAGGGCAATATCAGGGTAATCTGAACGTTCGGCCATAGGGCTAGTGCAATGGACTTCCGACGGGTCGGTCGGAAGAAAATCCGACATTCCTGATCGATGTCGTGTCCAGATATTGGTCGGGAAGACCCGTCGGAAGACCCCATACACGGGCAGATAAACTGTCAAATCGGTCTAAACAACAGATATTGGCGGCTTTATCTGTCCATGTATGGCCACCTTTAGTTTTTTTCTTGAAGAGATTGAGAGAGGATTCCTTATGGAGGAATTCAGGGATGGAGTTCCAGAGGTAAGAAGCAGCAAGATAGAAGGGTTTGAGACGAGAGGTGGCAGTGGATGTGGATGGTGGCTCTGAGAAGAGCAGAAAATACGGCCAGGAACTTTTAGCAAGACGAGAAGAAATGTAGCGAGGAGCAGAGAAGTGAAGGGCTTCCATGTTAGCTCATCATTTAACATCATGTACAGAATGGGGATACTATGGCCAATAATGCACAGAAATCTACATTGTAATATTAGTGTGCCCTTGTTGATTTATTCCAATGTAAATAGGTCTAATGAAGGAGCATAAATGCAGAGATCCCCACTCCAGGCAAAAAAAATGCACCTCTTAGAATGATCAAACTGTGTCACTGTTTATAAACAAATCAGGTTATTAGACACCCAATGTATGAAGTGACTGACTAAGCAAAATCAGATTACGTGTCTGTGGCATGGATTACATGGATTAGAGAGATTAGCAGAAAGTTAATTCAATTAACGCACATTTGTGTCACGCTTACTCGGTACGGATAAAAACATCTCATGGAAATGTGACACACGCAAACTGGACAGACTACTCTTTTGGAGGTTCTGCAGCTTTATTGCAAATGGTTTCTCATGCTCAGCAGCCCATGTAGTGGGTCACAAGCCTGGAAGGGCATGATGGACTGGTATCCTTTGGCTTTATAAAGTACTTGTGTTAAAAGTGGTGGTTTTGGGCACCTTAAACTCAGACAAATGTCTGAAATGCCATCAACCACAAGCTGACCTGGTGCACGGTTTATGGCTATGCCCTAAAATCCAATTGTTTTGGGGAGAGGTTCAAAATTACTGGAAATCTCTAAAACAACAAACTCTTTTACACAAACATGGGCAATTTTTGGCAAACCACCCCCACACATAACACTGACAAAATCTGAAAAACAGTTGGCAGAAAGGTTAATGGCAGCAGCTAGGAAAACTATCTTACATAAATGGCTTTCAACAACACCACCCCCAATATCACTAGTCAAACAGAAACTCCACCACATTTTTTCACATGGACTGGCTAGAATCTACCACAAACAAAGAATTACATGCAGAGAAATTCTTTTCTATATGGATGAAATACATAACAACACTCCCCACACACACTAAATATCTTACAATACACTCATTTAGACAAACAACATGGTTTGACACCGAAATTCTACTCAACAATACCATACTACAAGAAACGGATCACTATATCCTAAATCTCAGTCGCTCACAGGAACAGAGTCAACAAATGATCCCCAGAAGTCACCAAACAAACTGGAATCTAAATACAAACTGTTAAGTATATTCAACCTATAAATAAAGGAAAGTAAGTTTCTATGTAACATCAACCCAGAACAAAATAAATGTATTACTATCAAATGTATAGTAAGAAAAGAAAGAAAGAATATAACATACTGTATAATTTACCTCCAAACCAAGTTTTATATTTTATTTAATTACTTTTCATTTTGTTGTAAAACTGTTAATTTATATTATGAAAATAAAATAAAAACATAAAAAAAAATCAAAATCTGACCACAAACAGCTGTGTGCTCCTTAACCCGATATCAACGGGCTGGTACAAATATGGGATCAGTTATCCGGAAACCCATTATCCAGAAAGTTGTGAATTATGGAAAGGCCTTCTCCGATAGACGCGATTTTATCAAAATAATCCACATTTCTAAAAATTATTTCCTTTTTCTCTGTATTTATATAAATATACCTTTTACTTGATCCCAACTAAGATATAATTAATCCTGGAAGCAGAACCAGCCTGTTGGGTTTAGTTTATGTTTTCATGATTGTGTATTCCAAATTACCCATTATGGATAATGGGTCCCATGCCTGTAATTCAGTCTGGCAGTTCAGTATCCTCCACTACGAAGGGTATCACAGGGTGAACCGTGAACCTGCATATTCTGATTTGGACTGGGAATGGCCATATTCTGTCCACAGCTGTGTTCCACTGGAGCATAAATGTCTAATGCCTCATAGTACTTAAAGGGGTTGCGAAACTAAAATTTTCAAATTAAAGCAACATTTTCTAAGCAACCTCCCAATATACATTGGCTTGAAGTTAACTTTTTAGTAAGTTATAATAGAGCCAATTCTAAGTAACTTTTCAATTGATCTTCATTATTTATTTTATACAATTTATAATTACTTGCCTTCATCTTTCCAGCTGTCAAATGGGAGTCACTGACCCCATCTAAAAGATAAATGCTCTTTTAGGCTATAAATGCATTGTTATTTATACTTTGTCTTTCTATTGGGGTCCTCTACTATTGATTATTCCAGTCTATTATTCAAATCAAATCATGGTTGCTAGGCTTATTTGTACCATAGCAACGAGATTATGGAAACTGCAAACTGGAGAGCCACTGAATGAAAAGCTAAGCGAACTCAAAAAAGCACAAATAATTAAAAAACCAACCAACTGCAAACGGTCTCAGCATATCACTCTTGTATCATAATAAAAGCTAACCAAAGGTGAAAAGTCTCTTTAAAAATCTGCAATGGTTTTAAAGTCATTTGAAATGTAATTACATTTGAAACTGTAATTGTCTGTCCCTTTCTGCACTGCTGGTTCTGTCTCTGTAGCAGAATCTTGCAAGCATCAGCATATCCACCAGAGCATAGAATAACTTTAAAATCACTGATAATATGTAGCTAATGCAATGCTTAGAATTACATTTTCTTTCCTTATTCCTTATTCCCTTTACTGTAAGGGGCGAGTTGGCTTTGTTGCACATTACATTTGTAAAACAATTTAATAGCTATGGAAAAAGCATGAGTGCGGCCCTGGGCCAATCACAGGCTAGTGGTGCCAGGTACTGAGGTCACATTATGAAGAACTGCGCACAAAGCAAATTGGTGGGGGCCACATCCTTTGAAGATAGCCGGCATGCATATATGTTGCTTCAAGGATACACTAGTACGATTTTAACTAAAATAAAACATTACCAAATTGGTATCTTTGTATTGGTTTCATGTGTTTCATGGATTAGCTCAAACAATAAGGCTTTGCAGCAGCTCCAATGTGCTAACAACATTAAAGTGGACCTGTCACCCAGACACAAAAATCTGTATAATTAAAGTCCTTTTCAAATTAAACATGAAATCCAATTTAAAATTTTTATAAAAGCATTCATAGCTGTTTTAAGCTCGTTTAAAAATCTCAGCTGTCAATCAAATATTGTCTGCAACGGGGCAGATAATTCCTTTCACTTTCCATTCAGCACTTCCTAGATGTCACTGCTCCTGACACATTCCCCCAGTTCTCTTAACCATTTAATTGTGTAGCCAGGACATGGGGTTAGACATCGGGTCCCCCATTCTGGTGCACAAACAAGATTCTGAGATGATGCAAGGCTTGTCTTAATAACTGTGTCCACAAAATGGCTCCTGCCTGCTTGCTATAATTATGAATTCCCAGACTGAAGGAAACAAGATTAAAATAATTCATATAGTGTAATTAATGTTCATTTTGCTTGACTAATGTGATATAATATGATTTTGAATATTTTTTTGGGGTGACAGGTCCCCTTTAAGATACATTGCTTTGGAAGAAGTGGTTTAGTGGTGGAGAGATATTGAGAGAGAAATATTTGGCTGAAAGGGGGACTATGGCAAAAATTTAAATTTAATATATACGTCATCATACTGAAATAATACATTTTCTAAATACAAAAAATCAAGTTGATCTTCACTATCCCTTTCTCACCATTGGTTTCTCTTTATTCTGTCTTCATGCAGCAGTTGGGTGTCAGATTTTCATTGACAGCGAGATCCAATATATCTTAATGGGGGGCTCCTTTCCTAGCAGATGTGTTAGTGTTCACTCAAATAACTGATTCCAGTACAAACAAAATCTAACAAAATAATTGACTTTGGCACAAATCCTGCATTTAGAGAGACAGGATTGGATTTCTGGTGGAGTGAGTAGCATCTAAAGGTGGCCAAACACGGAGAGATCTGCTCGTTTGGCACATCTCTCCCCGATATGCCCACCTTGAGGTGGGCGATATCAGGCTGATCCGATTGTGGGCCCTAGGGTCCAACGAGGGTTGCCACCTGGCCGGTATTTTATCGGCCTGGCCAGTAAAAATGATGGTTGTTCCCAATGTTATTAATAGGGAAAAATTCTAAATATATAGGAAGGCCGGTATTTTTTTCTGGAAAATGTGGCAACCCTATGTCCAACAATCGAATCAGAACAAAGTGTTAACGGGCAGTCAGATCGCAGATGTGGCCGCATTCAGACAGTCTTTTTAGTCCTGTCCCAGCAACATCTGGCCGACTTTCGGCCAGAAATCGGGTATCGATCGGGGAAGCCCATTGGAGGGCACCATACACAGGCCAATAAGCTGCCGACTCGGTCTGTCGGCAGCTTTTATTGTCTTGTGTATGGCCACCTTAAATGCAGTGATCCCCAACCATTAGTTCATGAGCAACATGTTTCTCACCAACCCCTTGGATTTTGCTCCCAGTGGCCTCAAAGCAGGTGCTTATTTTTGAATTCCTGGCTTGGAGGCAAGTTTTGGTTACATAAAACTAGATGTACTGCCAACTCAGTGTAGTTGACAATCCACATAGGGGCTATTAAATGGCTAATCACATTATTTGACACCCCAGTAAGACTTTTCAGGCTAGAGTTGCTTCCCAACTCCTTTTACTTCTGAATATTGCTTAAAGGTTCAAAAAGTTAGGAATCCCTGGTCTAATGAATCTTATAGTCAAAAGGAGTCCCACTAAAAGATGCATTGGATTTTGCCATTCAAAATCAGATTCCCAACTTGATTATTTCAGAAATGGTTTTTAAATCTTTAAATGATTATATTTTGAAAAGGTCTTCTTTCAGTATGATGAAGCTTATATTAAACTTTCATTTTCGACAGTACCCCTTTAAAAAAACAAAAAAAACAAAAAAAAAAAAAA